>ML785757.1:63152-92006 GCA_009831015.1 Picea engelmannii | reverse complement strand
CAATTGGCTAAAGAAGGTATTGCTCCTTGTATCCTCATAGTGTGCTATCATTTCTTCTGTGAAAATTGTCCAAGTGACGAGTGATTTGCGAGAAAAAAGCCATCGATACCATACAAATTGATTAGGTTCTAAATATAAAGAAGTAATTCGTACCTTTTGTGTATGTGGCACATTATGGAGATCAAAGAATCGCTCCATATGAAGTATCCATGTGATTGGGTCCTTGCCATCAAACTTCCTCATATCAATCTTAGGAATGTGGTTGGTCTTGAAACCAAAGTTGGAGTTTCTTCATTCTTGATTCACCTTCCTTGGGTCCTCATCATGAATTTCATGGGATTCATTTTCACTTTCAGGTGTCTTCTCTATTACGAAATTTTTCAATACTTCCATGATCTCCCCTTTTAAACCATCTATCTTAGTATCCAACTTATCATCCATTGAATCCATCTTAGTATCCAACTTAGCTTCCATTGAATCCATCTTAGTATCCAACTTAGCTTCCATTGAATCCATCTTAGTTTGTAGTTCATTTATGTCCCTACGCATTTCTTCACCTTCATCAAGAGTCCAAGTAGGATTTTTTGGAGGCTTATTTGGTGTATAAGTTCCCTTTTTGGGTTGTATGTTGGCCAAGTATCACTTTTGAACCTTGATTTTGAGGTGGTTCTGCTAGACAATATTTCTTGTGTTGTATCTCCCAAGTTTCGGCCCTTCTGGGTATGAAACTTTCTCTTATGTATTTCTCTGATATTTCTTCTCTGCAATGCCATAGGTCTGATCAAAATTGGATGTTCCAAGTGGAATTTATTGTAACTTCCCCACAACTTGCTGATTTTTGGCCTTTCTAGGAGATCTCCCTTGTATAGTATGCCCCGCACAAAATAATTGATATAAAATTCTGAAACTCACACCCAAAATACTATAGACTGTCCACGATCCAATGAAACTAGTCCCACACGTACCTTGATCCGTCTACTAAATATCCTCCAAGCCGTTCCTTATGAAACATTGTAAAAAAAAAGTTATAGCAAAAATTCCAAGGTGTCTCAGATGTAGCAGCGAAACCCCAAGACCTTGAACTCTGATACCATATGTTAAGAACCAAATATCAATATAGCATATAAAATCCTTAGAAAAATTACTCAACGCCTTGAAAAAGAGATAATTTCAGATAATAATCCTCTTCGAGGGGGAAACCTCCTTTTACCCCACTTAAATGTTCAAGTACAAGATGATTCAAAATGAAAATGTCTCCTTGGTATATATAGGAGACTAGGAGGTATAATTAAAACTAATGGCCTAAAGCTGACATAAATAAAATAACATTACTAATCTAATATGCCCCAATTAAGGGGTAATGAGCCAATATTAGGGCTTAACAACCAATTAGGCCCATGATTTTGGTCGTGGCGAGAAGAAGGAGATAGATGAGATTTCGTATTTAAATAATGATTTCGTACTAATATTCTTTATGGAGCAAAAGAGTACTTAGATGAGAGAAAAAAACAAAGACATAAAATAACTTGAAGCTTGTGAGATTAATGAAGTACTTCTTTATCAATGTTATTGCATGCCTTTGCAGTACTAGTAGATGAGGGGACGTGCATCTCGGTCATATTTTAAAGGAAACAACTAAAATAAATTGTACTAGGGATAGATCAGTACACGATGGACAACAATAACCTGTGAATGGGGCCAACGTTGAAATTATTTCAAAATGTTTCTGTATGCACTAAAATTTGACATGGATAGACTGTTCGCATTGCCTTAATGATATGGAAGGGTTTCCAGACTCAAATATCACTCACACATACACTCTATATATCGATGCATCTCGACCTCATTTCGTTTTAATTATATCGGTCAAATTTTAAAGGAAACAACTATTAAAAGACATTTTACTAGGGCTAGAGGTCATGATGGGAAACAATGACCTGTGAATGGGGCCAACGTTGAATTTTTTTCAAAATGTTTTTGTATGCACCGAAATTTGACATGGATAGTCTGTTCACATGCCTTGATGATATGGGAGGTTTTCCATACTCAAATATCACTCACACACCCACTCTTTATATTCATCATCTGTGTCGTTCAAAACCAACATCATGCCAATTAGGCCCATGATTTTGGTCGTGGGGAGAAGAAGGAGATAGATGATATTTCATATTTAAATAATGATTTCATACTAATATTATTTATGGAGCAAGTCAGTGCATGAAATTTGTGGTGGGTTAATTGGAAGTTCCATGACATTTCAAGAGAGTTCCAACAAAGATTATACATATGGAAATGACGAATGATGACAATGAGACATCCATTATGAACGTTGATGCAAACATGGATGATCTCAAATATTATGTGGGTACATCAGACATCCTTGAGTCTTTAAACACTCACATACCATCAAGTCATGTTTCTAGTCTAACCATGTCGAATTTCGATGCATACATGCATAGTTTGAAGAAATTTCAACGTTGGCCCCATTCACTACTAACCGCGCGAGGTCGATGCAAGATGACATTGGTGATGGGTGTATTGGAAGTGAAATGACATTTCAATAGAGTTCCGAAAAAGATTATATAGATGGAAATAATGAATGATGAAAATGAGACATCCATTATATTGAACGTTGATGCAAACATGGATGATCTCAAATATTATGTGGAGACATAAAACATCCTTAAGTATTGAAACCCTCCCATACCAACAAGACAACTATCTAGTCTAACCATGTAAAATTTCAATGCATATGGGAACAGATTAAAAAAAATTCAAAGTTGGCCCCATTCACTGCTCACTATGTGGGTTCGGTGGAAGAAATTTTTGATGGGTGTATTGGAAGTTCCATGTCAAATTTCAAGATTGTTCCAACAATGATTCTATATAAGGGAATGAAGAATGATGATAATGAGATGTGCATGATGAACGTTGATGAAAATGTGGATGATCTCAAAGATTATGTGGGGACATCATACATCCTTGAGTCTTGAAACCTCCCATACCATCAAGGCATGTTTCTAGTCTAACCATGTCAAATTTCTACTCATACAGGCACATATTGAATAAATTTCAACGTTGGCCCCATTCACAACTCACTATGAAGGGTCGATGCATTACATTTTTGGTGGGTGAATTGAAGCTTCTACGACATCAACTTGACTTGGTAATTCAATAATTAAACAAAGTGGTTAAATCCACTTTAAACAAGAGAATCAACAATAGAGCCACTTGAGTTAATGAAGTCAATTTATTGATGGTTCATCCATTGGGGTTGGAAGATAGGAATCAAACCTACTAGAAATTGGCATTGGCAAGAGGAATGAAATTATGATTATGTTCAAAATTATCAAGTTTGTGTTTCTAGTGTTACCCCTCATTTTACATGAGGCCTACACTAGTATTGTTTCACTACTCTTGTGATTTTCATCACAAAGGTAGGTTTACAATTTGATCTTTGGATGGCCTACGGGTTGTGATTGCATTTTATGAGACTACTAGTGATGTAGTCATGGATGTCTAGATGATGTTGATGCTCTAGTTGTCTTCATAATTTATTTCCTTTCATACTAGTAGACTTGGTTGTGGAGTCTCTTATATGATCATTATTGTATGGTTGATGATACATGTTGATGTATGACTCCCTTGATGGAACACTACCCTAGCAATTTTTGGCTAAGATAATATTGTCTTGGCATCTTTGTTTTCTTGGAATTCTCCCCTTGATATCACTTGATTTCACATTGATTTAGGTTGATATGGTATATCATGGTGTGATGTTCATGAGGTGAATTACCTTGCTCATGTTGAGGATTCATACACATATTATGTTTTTTTATGACATGTATTACACCCTCATGTCGAGAGTTTCCCTCTTCTACATATTTGTATGCCCTATTACTTGGTGGAGGAGCCTGCCATGGAATGCCCTAGCCTTGTGGGATGATTTCACACTTGTTTAGGTTTTATTTGGATATTACTCATCATCCCATGTGGAGAACTCACCCTCCTTGCATACATGTTAAGGGATGGTCTTATTTATTGATTGATGAGGGGCCACCCCTTTCGTTATGGATTTAGCTTATCATTGAAGGCATTTCACATGTGTTCTTCATATATAATTTGATGCCTTATTTCATGGATCCACTTGCTTGGAACGTTTTTTGAGGAAGACATCCACCATTTGAGGTCATTCTACACTTTTCCATGCTTTATTTGATGAGATGTTTCTCTTGAAGGTCTCACATTTCCTATCATTGGAGGTTTGACTTAATTCAAACTTCTAGTTTGTGGAGATGTCCACCTTTGGATGTTACATTTCATACCTTTTATTTCTTGTTGATGGGAAATCTCACATTGGGTTGAGGAGGTTTAATGGTTTTATGTCCTAGATCATGAAGGAATATTCCCACTTATGTATGTTTATTTCACTTATGTTTATGCTTATTATTGAGGACACCCACCTTTATTGGAGCCTTATTGCACTTGCCAACTCACCTTGCGTTGTGTTTGGGTGCCCTGCCTCCGATTCGTCTTCTTTCCTAGTGCTCCCTTGTGTGGACATTTTTGTGCCTTTCATGTGGGTGGGTGCACCTCTTTCCAACTCGCCTTTCATTATGTTTGGGAACTCTGCCTCATTTTTGTTACGATTAATCTTGTGGGAGCCCCTCTTTCCAACTCACCTTGCCTTGCCTTTGGGCACCCTGCCTTGTTTTCATTACGATTCCTCATGTGGCCACCCCTCTTGCCAACTCACCTTGCATTACGTTTGGCCACCCTGCCTCCTTTTCGTTATGATTCCTCATTTGGGCACCCCTCTTGAAAACTCACCTTGTGTTGTGTTTGGGTGCCCAACCTTTCCCAGGTCGTCTTGAAAAAGTTAATTCGAATCCAAAATTGCTCTGTATCTGCCATTTGGCTCGTCTTCTTTCCTAGTGCTCCCTTGTGTATCCCTTTTCGTGCCTTTCATGTGGGTGGGTGCACCTCTTGCCAACTCACCTTGTGTTGCATTTGGGCACTCTACCTCATTTGTGTTAGGTTTCCTCTTGTGGGCTCCCCTCTTGCCAACTCGCCATGCATTGCCTTTGGGCACCCTGCCTTGTTTTCGTTACGATTCCTCATGTGGGAGCCCTTCTTGCAAAATCACCTTGTGTTTCATTTGGGCACCCATCCTTTCCCATGCAGTCTTGAAAAAGTTAAGTCGAAGCCAAAATTGCTCCTTATCTGGCATCTGACTGATCTTCTTTCCCAATGCTCCTTTGTGTGGTTGTTTTCATGCATTTCATGTGGGTGGGTGCACCTCTTTCCAACTCACCTTGCATTGTGTTTGGGCGCTCTGCCTCATTCTTTTTATGATTCCTCTTGTGGGCACCCCTATGTCAACTCGCCTTGTCTTGTCTTCGGTGTAACACCCCAAGGGCATGCCCCAGTTATATTATGAATTGTAATCATGTTTTGTAGGTTGTTGAGCCAAGTGTTGATAAGTTGGTGGGATTATGTGTTTATTAGGCCTAGGATCCTAAGTGTTAAAGGCCATGAGCATGTTTTTGTATATGCAATTATGTAGAACATTAATAAATATTAAACATCGTTGGATGCAGACCGACCATGAATAAAGAGTGATGGGGGACTAAGATTCCATAAGGTGGGTAAGGGAAAGGGGGCTGCAAGGTTGGAAAGAGGGGCTAATATTAAGGGATTAAGTCCTTGGGAATAATAATTTATTATTATTCCAAAGTGGTGTGAAAGGTATACTTTTTTCCGAAGTTCCTGGAAAAGAGAACACATACTTGATGGAGTGCATGCAGCTTCATGGGCGACATGTGTCAGCCCAGGCACATGTAATTTAACCCAAGAATTGAGCTGATGGGGGTTCATCCTCCATTCGATTTCCCTCTGTCTGAATGGTTTGAGTCTGTGTTCGACCTTTGCGTTTATTCCTTGTCATGCACCCTGAAAACCAAAATTGTGAAGTCGACTGGTGTATTCCCGTGAATCTCTTGCCCTCTATATTCAACCTTTTCAATATTCACTCACGCACCTAAGACCCAAAATTTGTGAACCGTTATGTGTCTTCTGAGGAACGCGACACCTAATTTAGCACCTTAGTTGTGCCATGTTTCAATGTGGGTTGTTCTCGCCTATGGTGCCATGCCCATCTGTTGTTGCTACTGTCATTCCTATGTGAATGAGTGTTAAACCATTGTCGTTGTCCTCACCTGGATGGAGTTGAGTTGAGGAGTGTGTTGAAGAAGCGGGTTTCCAGGCCCGTGGTAGAAGAGGCAGTTTCTTAGGCCTGTGAGCAACTCTCTCAAGGTGAGAGAGTCTATTGGGAAGTGGTTTTCTCCCAGAGAGATTCCAACACCAGCTACGGAGCTTTGAGAATTCCTGATCTGACCTATTTCCGAGACCCAAAGAGGGAGGTGAAGTACCAATGGACTATTCTTGTGAAGGTGTATACTCTCAAGTGGAACAGGCATGTGGGGAATGAGATTCCGTGAGTAGTGGGCATAAGATGGCTCCTAGAGAGAATCCTTCCAATTGCTCTGTGCAGTTTTCCTGTAACCTCAGCGTAGTTTAGGATTCCCTTTCCTTGGGTGGATCTTAGTCCCAACTCAGGGGTGACCCACTACTGAGCGTGATGAGCAGTGTGGTCTAAGCCTGGGAGGTTCAAGGATGGTCTTCACGTAGTTGGTGGAGTTACTATAGTTATAAAGACAGGTATGATTATGTGTTTAATTTCAATTAAAATGCATGTCTGCGATGCTTGTAATATTATCATGTACTCTGTTGCAAGATGATTTATTTTAATTCTATTTAAGTATGTATGATGGCAGTAACTCTATGTTGAATGTCTTAATTTAATTTAATATGCATGTTATATACATATGTATGTTAATGTTCCATGTAGTAGCATTTCCCGACAGTGGAGTTGATGGTCGGGAACATTACAATATGGTATCATAGCCAAGGTTTCATCATTGATCCTGAATGGGCCATGTCAGTGGAATTTGAGGTGATAGTTTGGAAGGAGTTGTTGTCGAAATGGAAAAAACTCAAGTTCTGACCCAAGGTTTCAAGTAGAAATTGTGTTAAGAGGAACCAATTTCGAACCCTAGAATGTTTTTTAGTGCCAAGGGGTTACTTGGTCATTTTACAAAGATCAGGAGGAGTAGTGGTAGAATAAAACCATAGCCGACGTGGTATTTGACCATAGAGAGAGAGATCTCAACACTTGGGGTGTTGGAGCCATAGGATCTATTTTGGAAAAGGAGAGTCCTTTACAACTGTCATATTCAGAGAAGGTGTAGGAAGGTTATCCTAGAAGCCTTTCGAAGTTCAGCAATCGAGAGAAGTGGAATGCACTGAGGCATAAACTTCTGAAGGAGATCTACACCATAGATCATAGGAAAAGAGCCTAACCGTTAGATCTGTGTCTAGGAAGGAAAAGGAAAATCAATTCAGAGAATTTCTAGTGTGGAATGTGACAAACTCCTGAAGTCCCGAAGTGGATCGCAATTGTCCGTTGCAAAGGACACACGTCAAGAGATCATGTACTTCAGGTGAAAGTACTTCGTGAGGAAGCAAGTGTTGTGAGTTTGAAACTCCAAAAGGCCAAAGTGTCAAAGTCACTCTTAGCTGTTGATGGTGAAGGAGACACACGTTGGTAGATCGTTAACTCTAGGAGAAAGCACTCTGGGAAAAAGCGAGCGTAGAGGAGTTGAAACTCCTGAAGTCTGAAGCTATGAAGCCTGAAGTTTCTAAGTGAAAGGGTAGACATGGTGGGGTCAGATGACATCACTTGGGTGACATGGAATTCTCTAGGCATACCACGTTCCATTGCCTTAGTTGGTGATGGTTGTACTATGTAGGCCTGAAGGATAGAGAAGTCAGAAGTTCATAATTCGGGAGATCAAAAGGGAAGCAAGCAGGAAAGATTTTGGAAACCGAAGTCCCAAGCTCCGAAGTTGCAAAGTCCCAGAACTCAGTCACCCAAATTTCCATAGTGTGTGTCAGTCATTGGATGTTGGGTATACATGGATGTTTGATCCGCCTTACTTCATGAGTTCGGTAATCTGAACTTTGAGAGATTTTCATATTGCGCTTTGAAATTTCCGAGGCCAAAGGCCCGAGTAAGCGCTTATTGATCTAGCGCTTGGTCATGACCCATGGTCGTGTAGGTTGGGGGACTGAGAGAAAGGGGATAGTGCCCGAAAACTTAGCAGAGAAGAGCTCTAAAAGAAGAAATCTGCAAGGATTCTTGATTGAACAAGAATCACAGAGAATGAAAACTGAACATTTTCTTGAATCAATTTTGTTTATGAATGTTGTGGGATTTGTTAAGGATTGATGGCCTGAAAATTTCTGGTTGTCTGCACATTGTTTTTGTAGAATTTTAACGAGTACCAGAACTAAATAGAGTTGACACTGAGTGAAAATAAATGGAGGAGGCACAAAATTCTTCTAGTTCATAGAATGAAGCTAAATGGATGGATGTTCATTTGGGAGTTGAAGTGTCGAACTCCAATGGGCATGGAGAAGAGATAGATAAGGAAGGAAATATGATGAAAATCATTGAAATATTGTAGAAATATGCCCAATCTCATTGAGTAGATAGCATAAATATCATGAAAGATAAGGAACGACAGGGAGAATTCAACTTAAAATTGATGAAGAGTCTAGAGAGAATAGAAAATAATTTGGACAAGGAGAGAGACTCTAGCAAAAAAGGAAGTCACTAGAATTCTGAGGGAAGAATATCAAGGAGTGTTGGTAGACACCATCATCACTCCCAAGGTCGCTCCAAGATGAGGGCACACAGTAGTTCAATCCCATCTCCTACCGGAAAGAATAGGAGATCTGGAGTGGATGAACTGAAGGGAGAAATGAACAAGACTAATCCTCCTACGTTTGATGGAGAACATAAGAAGGAGGAAGATTCTGAAACATGGTTTCTTGGCATGAGGAAATATTTCAAACTGCAGAATTATTCCTCTCATGCAGAAGGAAGAATTTCAATGTATCAAATGAAGGGAAAATCATCCATGTGGTGGGATCAACTTGTGCAGGTGCAACACATTAGAGATAAAGATATTACTTGGAAAGAATTCAATAGGTATTTCAAGAATAAATACTTGACTAAAATATACTATGATATAAAGATGAAAGAATTATTTGAACTCAAGCTCGGTAGCATGACCATTAATGAGTACTAATGAAGATTTTTGGAATTACTGAAGTATGTTTTGTTCATCAAGGATGAGACTGTCAATATTCAAAGGTATCTGAGTGGACTGCCACCTTCCATTGGTGACAAGATCTAGTATGATGACCCTAAGACCATGGAAGAAACTATAAGAAGAGAAAATTTCTTATATGAGCATCAGAGAGAGAAGACTACCTTCCGAAAGTCTTGGGAAGACAAGAAGAAATTCCATATGGATCATAGGAAGAAGAGAACTAAGCCACCCTTTTTCAAAAATATTCCTCAAGGATAGCCATCATTTAGAGAGCTGAGAATGGCTGACATAGGGGAGAAAATGACAAGGAATATGCCCATTCAGTTTTGGGGTTGTCAGGGGAACCACAAGTCAGATATTGTCCCCACAAAAATGGAAAAGTGAGAGCTGTACATAATGTTCAGAAAGTTGAAACAGTGGAGGACATGGGAAGTAGAATTCCAAGGATCTACACAGCCTTAAAAAACAAGCAAGATCAATATCAGTCCCACATGATAGAAGTGGAAGGTATGATCAACAACCATGCCTTTACTATTTTAATTGATTCAGGGGCCAACCATAGTTATATAGATCCTAGAGTGGTGGAAAGTTTGCAATTGTTGAGAATCAAACATGAAAATTCTTGGTTAGTGTAGCTGGCTATAGGAACCAAGAGAAAGGTCACTGAGTTAGTTAAGTCATGTCCAATGGACATGAATGGACTGAGCACAAAGGCATAATTGAACATTCTGCCTTTAGGTTCTTATGAATGTATAATTGGGATGGATTGGTTGGACCAACACCATGCCATATTAGAATATCATAATAAGGCATTCACTTGCCTGGATGAGGAAGGAAATCATAAAATAGTCCAAGGAATTCCTAGAGTTGTTGCTATCAGAGAAATATTAGCAATGTAGCTGAAGAAGTGCTACAGAAAAAGCTGTCAATTATTTGCATCCCATGTGGAGGAAGAATCTAAGGATGAGGTCTCAAATATTGGATATCATGCGGTACTAAAGGAGTTTTAAGATGTATTTCAGGAGGTACCCAGACTACCTCCGAAAAGAGATATTGACTTCTCTGTAAACTTGATGCCTGGAGTAGCTCCAGTGTTGAAACCTCCTTACAGAATGAGTACGCAAGAGCTAAAAGAGTTGTAATTGAAGCTTGAAGAGCTTCTGAAGAAGGGGTATATACACCAAATCATGTCATCTTGGGGTGCCCCGGTCCTGTTTGTGAAGAAGAAGGATGGGACACTGAGATTGTGTATCAATTTCAGATAATTGAACAAAGTACTTGTAAAGAAAAAATATCCTCTTTCAAGGATTGATGACCTCTTCGATCAATTGAAGGATGCGACAATATTTTTGAAGATAGACCTCAGGTTAGGATATCAATAGGTAAGGATAAAGGATGAAGACATCAACACAACTACCTTTAGAGCAAGGTATGGTCATTACGAGTTCACAGTGGTGTCGTTTGGGCTGTCAAACACACCCATTGTTTTTTATGTGTCTAATGAATGGTGTATTCAAGGACTATCTAGAAAAGTTTGTCATAGTCTTCTTGGATGACATTCTAGTGTATTCCAAGTCAGAGGAAGAGCATGAACAACATTTGAGGATGGTTTTGTAGGTGCTAAGAGAGCACCAACTGTATTCCAATTTGAGTAAGTGCTTATTTTATCAGGAGCAGATCCATTACTTGGGGTATATTATTTCGAAGGATGGGATAGATGTAGATCCTGAGAATATTGAGGCCATCAGAGAATGGGAAACACCAAAGAACGTGATGAAAGTCAAATCCTTTATGGGTCTAGCTGGATATTACAGAAGGTTTATCACATGGTTCTCGAGGATAGCTCACCCTATCACGTCCCTGCAAAGGAAGGAGAAGAAATTTCAGTGGACATAGGAATGTGAGAGAAGCTTCCAATGATTGAATTAGTTGTTAACTAGTGCTCCAATCCTAAGGATCACAGACCAAAATGAAATTTTGTGGTGTGCACAGATGCATGAAAAGACGGCGTGGGAGGAGTCCTCAGTCAGAATGGATTCGTAATTTGTAATGAATCTAGAAAGTTGAAAGAGCACAAAAAGAACTACGCAACTCATTATTTGGAGTTGATGGACATTGTTAATGCTCTAAGTAAATGGAGATATTACCTCATGGGAAGGAGGTTTGAATTGAGGACAAAACATGTCATTCTAAAGTACTTGTTTGATCAGACAATCTTGAATGCTTGGTAGAGTAGGTGGTTGGAGTTTCTCTGTGAGTACAATTTTGATATCAATCATATCAAAGGGAAGGAGAATAAAGTGCATGATGCACTTAGCAGGAGAGTACACGAATTCCATGCTACAACCATTAGCATGTATCAAGCTGATATAAAGGGTAGAGTTTTGGAAGGTGCAAGCGTAGACTTGCCGTATAGGAAATTGTTAGCGAAGCTACAAAAAGGTAAGACGTTGCAAGGAGTGGAAGATTATAATCTTGGAGCTAATGGAATACTTCTGTACAAGAGCATAATTTATGTACCCAATGTCCAGGATTTGAAACTTGCAATTTTGAAAGAAAATCATAATGTACCTTATGTTGGGCACCCTGGATACCAGAAGATCGTGGAAGTAGTCAAAATCCATTACTTTTGGCTAGGTATGAAGAAACCTATTGTAGAATACATCGCTAGATGTATGTAGAGCCAGAAGGTTAAAGCTGAACACAGGAACCCAAAAGGATTGTTGCAGCCTTTACCCATTCCTGAGTGGAAGTGGGAGGTAGTGACAATGGATTTCATCACAGGATTTCCCAGAACAGGCAAGCAGCATGAATCAATCATAGTGGTGGTGGACAAGATTATGAAAGCTTCCCATTTCATTACGTTAAATACTACTCACAAGGCAACGGATTTTTCTGACATCTTTATGAAGGAAGTGGCATGATTGCACAAAATTCCCAAGACAATTGTGTCAGACAGAGACCCGAAATTTACCTCAAATTTATGGAAAGGGTTATTCAACGGGTTCAGAACGAATTTGAACTACAGTACAACATATCATCCTGAGTCAGATGGGTAGACAGAGTGGGTGAATTGAGTAATAGAAGACATACTAAGGATGTATGTGATGGACAAACCATCGAAATGGGAATACTACCTACATTTGGTACAATTTGCCTACAACAATGGGTATCAAGCATCATTGAAGCTGAGCCCATTTGAAGCAATTTATGGAAAAAAGTGCAATACTCTATTAAGTTGGGATAATCCAGTTGATAGGGCAGTAGTTGGGCTAGAGTTGCTCAAGGAAATGGAAGAACAAATGCTAAAACTTAAGCAGAGTTTGAAAGCTTCCCAAGACAGGTAGAAAATTTATGCTGATAAAAATAGAACCCACAAAGAGTTTAAAGTGGGTGACCATGTTTTCCTAAAAGTGAAAACCAATAGAAGTTCCCTGAAGCTGGGAAACTACGCCAAGTTGGCAGCCATATTTTGTGGGACATTTGAAATCCTAGAAAGGATTGGGCCAGTTGCATATATGCTTGCATTACCTGCATCCATGACTGTACATAATGTGTTTCATTGCTTAAGAAATATATAGCTAATCCTAATCATTTTATCGATTAGAATGTGATTCAGGTAGAGAAAGAAGATGTCCTGCAAGTGCATCTTGTGTGCATATTGGACCGGAAAAGCAAACAGCTCCAGAATTGAGCCATAGGGTTTGTAAGGGTCTAGTGGACCTAGTACGGTCCTGAGGACGCGACATGGGAACATGAAGATGCTATGCAGGCAGAATACCCACATCTTTTTGAAGATTTTGAAAATATTGTTGATGTTGTGTAAAGAGTTGCACTGAGGACAATGCAAAAATAAGGGGAGGGGATTGTAATACCCCAAGGATGTGCCCCATTTATATTACGAATTGTAATCATGTTTTGTAGGATGGTGAGTCAAGTGTTGATAATTTGGTGGGCTTATGTGTTTATTAGGCCAGAGAGCCTAAGTGTTAAAGGCCAGGAGCCTGTTTTTGTATATGTAATTATGAAGAACATTAATAAATATTAAACATCGTTGTGTGCAGACCAACCACAAAGAAAGAGTGATGGGGTACTAAGCTTCCACAAGGTGGGTAATTGAAAGAGGGTTGAAAGGTTGGAAAGAGGGGCTTAGATTAGGGGCTTAAGTCCTTGTGAATAATAAGTTATTATTATTCCAAAGTGGTCTGAAAGGTATACTTTTATCCTATGTTCCTGGAAAAGGGAACACATACTTGATGGAGTGCATGCAACTTCATGGGCGACATGTGTCGGCCCAGGCACATGAAATTTAACCCAAGAATTGATCTGTGATGGGGGTTCATCCTCTATTCGGTCGTCCGTTGTCTGAACGGTTTGAGTCTTTGTTTGACCTCTGCGTTGATTCATTGTCACGAACCCTAAAAACCAAAATTGTGAAGTCGACCGGTGTATTCCCATGAATTTTGTGGCCTCTATATTCGACCTTTGCAATATTCACGCACGCACCTGAGACCCAAAATCTGTGAACCATTTTGTGTCTTCTGAGGAACCTGACACCTGAGTAATCGCCTTAGCTGTGTCGTGTTTCAGTGTGGGTTGTTGTTGCCTTACCGTGCCCATCTACTGTTGCTACTTTCATCCCTATGTGAATGAGTGTTGAACCATGGTCATTGTCCTCACCTGGATGGAGCTGAGTCGAGGAGTGTGCTGAAGAAGCGGGTTGATAGGCCCATGGTAGAAGAGGTAGGTTTCCAGGCCTATGAGCAACTCTCTCCAGGTGAGAGAGTCTATTGGGAAGTGGTTTTATCCTAGAGAGAGTCAAACACCAGCTACAGATCTATGAGAATTCATGATTTGGCCTGTTTTCAAGACCCAGAGAGAGAGGTGAAGCACCGATGGACTATGATTATGAAGGTGTATACTCTTGGGTGGAAAAGACATGTGGGGAATGAGAGTCCATGAGTAGTGGGTATAAGAAGGCTCCTGGAGAGAATCCTTCTAGTTTCTCTGTGCAGTTTTCTTATAACCTCGACCTAGTCTAAGATTCCCTTGCCTTGGGTGGAGCTTAGTCCCAACTCAGGGGTGACCCACTGTTGATCTTGATGAGCAGTGTGGTATAAGGATGGGAGGTTCATGGAAGGTCTGGACGTAGTTGGTGGAGTTACTACATTTCCAAAGATAAGTATTATTATGTGTTTAATTTTAATTAAAATGCATGTTTGTGATGCTTGTAATATTATGATATATTTTGTTGCAAGTGGATTTATTTTAATTCTATTTAAGTCTGTATGATGGTAGTAAATCTATGTTAAATATCTTAATTTGATTTAGTATGCATGTTATATACATATGTATGTTAATTTTCCGCATAATAGCGTTGCCCGACAATGGACTTGATGGTCAGGGACGTTACATTTGAGCACCCTACCTTGTTTTCGTTACGATTCCTCATGTGGGCTTACATAGAATTCACCTATAATGTGAGACACAAAATTTCCATAGAGAGAAAATACCTATATATATATATATATATATATAAATTTAATAAAACAAGAAAAATAAAAATAAAACAAGAAAAACAAAACTAATAACAAAACAATACAAACAAAATGTGAATGCTCGCACCCATTCATGAGACAGAGAAGTGTGCATTCCCATTCATGAGGGAGAAGAGAACCCAAAAACCATTCCACTATTTGAGCCCAACGAGAGGGAGGAGAGAACCCCCATGCAGTGGAGATAAGGAGGCTCTACACCACAATGAATTTTGACAGTCCATCATAACACACTTGATCAAGTGACGCAGAAACTAAGGGAAAGGGCGAGGATGGCGAGTACCTCTACACACTTGAATTTACATTTCTAATGCAAGAATAGTCTTTTTGTTTTTACAAGTTTGCTTTAGTTCCATTTTTGTGTTGGAAGGATATGAAAATATCGCCTTCTTTTCCCCTGCCCATACTTGTCTCAAACCCTAGTAGTATCCCTCACCGTGAAACAAGATATATCATTGGTCCATGTCTCTAGGGTATCTTGTGTATTGTCTGCAATGAATGCCATACCATGGGCATATATTCTGTGATTTCTCAGTCGTACAGTTGGAGAGAATTGCCAATGGGTCGGATGTGATGGCATTCTAAAAATACAAAAGAGCATTGAGGTCCATTTTATCATGGCCATCCATTGATGAGAACATGGATTCAACTTCCTCCACCATGCCTTCAAAATTGGAATAAGTATGGGAATACGGTTTCCTCATAGAGATTGTTGTAGGAAGAGAGGTGGCCATGCACATAAGCAATGATATCATAAGCAAAATATCCATTTCTTCCTCTCTCAAACAATGTTTTTCAAAGCACTCTAAGATTTGTGTTCTTAGATACACGTATTTCAAAGCCTTCTAAGATGTGTGTTCTTAGTTACGCCCCCACACATTTATATATATGTCATTTTTTGTATTTGAAAGTTTTATGAGAAACACCATTTAAAATCAATGTCTAGTCCTCTATGTGAAGTGGATCATCCAAGAAGCTTGAAAATAATTTCTATATTCTAAAGACTTTTAATACCAACACTTAATATGATTATAATATACATTGATTAGGACATTGCTCAATAATGAGGCAATGATGTATTGAGGGTTATTTTTTGGGGATAATGTTTCAAATATTTTATAGGGACCTCTTAACATGGAATTATTATAACTAGAGTGCAAGGGAAATGATTAAGTCATGTCAATTATATTATCCATTTGATTATTACTTTTCATGACCTAAAATGGTTGTGGATGTAATCAATATGTCATCAAGATACATGGTGTTATCCATAATTTTGGTTGTCATGATGAAGTGATAATGATGGAGAAACAAGGCTCTTCACTAGGACACTTTCCTAAGAAAAGTTACATTTGTCTGCTTCCAGAAATCATGTTTTTAAGGGAGGTTCGCAGGCTACCTATATATTTGCCTGCGAGAATCCATGATTCTCGCAGGATGCTTTAAGCTGGAGTGTGAGGGGTTCGCACTATACCTAACTCTCAGGGTGCGAACATCTTCTAAAGGAGGAAAAAAGATAAAATCTCGAACCTTCTAGAAAGGAATCTTCTAGAAGGATGAGTTGGCATTCGAATGGTTGGCAAATACTGGTTTTCCTGATATCTTGGGATCATTCCTATCCAACTAACTAATCTATCCTCTCCTATATATTGAGAGGAATTCTCATGGAAAAGGTTAGAAGCAAACTAGCAAGAGATTGATTGGACAATTAGTGAGATATTGTATGAAGGACTGATGCTACAGCAGCTAGAGATACCAGGAAGGTCATCAAGAGTGGTTGATTTTCTTCATGCATGAGCAAGTGTGTGTGTCGGATCTAGGAGCCATCGAAAGGAGATCTACAACATCAAGGCTCAAGTTGTAAGTTTCACTTTCTATCAATTTAATACAGTAATGTGTCCCTTTCCCATAAAGATGATGTCACTTTATTACATAACTCCTTGATCATATGTATAGATTAGCTATTGAATATATTGATTTGCTTTCACTTCGATTGGTTTGTACTGTTGTGATCTGAATGACACAAGAGTGTTGGAGCGAAGCTTGGAACAACAGAGACCCAAGGAAGCGTTCATAAGGTATGTCTATGACCCTTTTTTCTTAGTTCATTCAATAGGTTAAATCTAGGGAAATAGTATTATTATGTCCTATTTTGTTCTAGATCCAGGTGGATCTAGGGAGATCGGTTTGTGTCCGCACTTACGGATTAATCCTGAAACAAAATTGGCGACCATATTGGGGACCTTCCCTTTTTCTTTATGGTTTTTGGTTTTTCTGTGGCCATTTTCTCTAGATTCTTTTTTCTCCTATCTGGTCAGTCTCTGAGTCTTCAGGATACCCTGATAGACTTACTGGGTTCAGAAGCCTGTTTGAATTTTGCCTTCATTTTCAAAATTTTTGTTATCTTCAGGAGTTCTCGCACTGTGTTAAACTACAGCCTGCAAGAATTAGTCAAGTTCACACGCTGCATATAGGGTTTAGTGAGAACACCTCGCACCTTTCTATAAGGTCACCTGCGAGAATCTTATCTTCTCGCACTGTGTAGCACTGCTTGCCTGCGAGTAAGAGTTTTGAAAATTTTGAAATTATGTTTTGATTTTGTCAACTGCTCAGATCAGTTGATTTACACCTTTTGGGCTTATTGGATCATTGATTTATACATTTCTTGCTTTTGTTTGCATGCTCAAACAGATTTAGGGTTTCAAGGTTTTTCTTACCTTTGTAGCTTGACTTTCATTTCTTGGCTCTTATTGGCAATTTCATTATCTCTGTCTTCTGGAGTTGAGTGTGTCTGATTGGCTGAGAACTAGTGATTGGTTGAGAGTTAAGTGTTTGGTGTTTCTCATTTGCTTGTTGGTTCGAAAGGACATTTTTGTTTGCATTGAGAAGACTTTTTGTTTTGTTCTTTGTTCTTGCTTTCGTTGAAAGAGTTGATTGGGTTGTTATTGTTTGATTCTTTGTGATTTGATTTTCTATTCTCTCATTAATATAGTGCGAGTTCGTTTTGGAAAGTGAACACAATTGTTTTCTTCCTCAAATTTCTTTTGTCATTTACAAAACATTGAAAATCAAATTTTAGGAATTGTTGAAGTTTTGAAAAAGAAAACATAGTAGATTGTCATTTGATACATGATTGTTTGTATTGACATCGGAAAAAGGAAATTTTGCATATAATTCGTGGTTGATTTAGAAAACTTCTCTCTCTCTCCCATATATAGGATTCATTGAACGAAAAGTGTTATTTTTCATTTTCATTCTTGCATTATTTGGGTCAGAGTCATACACACATGAGTTTCATTTCTGTTACCTTTGCGTAAACAACAACCATTAAAAACATTGTGTAATCTTAAAATGTATCTAGTAACTCTTTTCTAGGGCTCTTATACACCAACATTTAGCTAGGCTAGTGCTTTGGAGTAGGAAGAGAGATACACTCTCCAAAATCTCAAAACACACAATAGCATCTTGAGTTAGGGAGTCATAAATTCCATTGGCAACATATTGTCCTGGGACGCCCTTCTAACACAAGGGTCAAGCACTAGGTCGCATTGGTGTTGGCAAAGTTACTAACCCTGCTTTGTTGACATCGGTGTAGATATTGCACGTATTACGGAGATCACTCCGAGGTATACCCACAATTATGAGTGGAAGCCTTTGAGTTGATTTCGGGCTCGATACCCTGCCCTTGCATGTGGATCAGACTGATGACTGTTCCCCCAGGCTTTACTATTGTTTGTGGTGACCTTAGTGGCCTGTCTCTCTAGGTTCTTACCCAAGGTGACTGTGGAGGGGAAAGTCTTCACGGTACCTGGAATTGACGTTGATCAAACTCACTCGGGATCCTTGGAGGGTATACCCACGATTATGTGTGGGAGGATAGCACTAGGGTGTAAGTCCGTTAAGTAGGTCGTCAACGTAAATTTTCCATCCTAGCCCCACCCCTTCTCGTCTCGTTGTTGCGACGTTGGATTTCATCACCAACTAGTGGCTTCATAATTAGAAGGTATTGTTTGCTTGGTGATTGTTTCCTAGATTTTGTTTACTAGTGTGTGCTATTTGTTTATCGAATTTGACCTTAAGAGTTTCTTCGCGGAGCTTGTCACTTATTTACAATTTCTCCCCCACGGCGTTCACGTAGAATGAAAGGTTTATCTCCAGAGCATCTGGACGATACTCAACCCTCTCCTACCGGTACACTGGAGGTTTCTCCCCATCAGACTGAAGTCCCAGTGGTTACTCCACCACATGGGGAGACAAGTGACGTTCCAGTTGTCACTACACCACCTCCACAGGTAGAGCGAACTGACTCTCTAGAGGATTTTCGAATTACCAATACTAGAGAGGATTATCGCATTCGCCATGGTGAACGACCTGCTGTGCGATTAAATTCTTCTGACGAAGCCGTTGTTACCTCTTCTGAATCAACAGTTGGGCCTTCTCACGGTGTAGTAGGCCAAGATCCTTTCTGGTCTGGTGATTTTCGACGAGTCCTTTTTGGTACTGAGGTACCTCCCGTCTATGATATTAACCCTCCAGTGTCTCCTAAGACAACAACTACACTAGAGGCTACTACTTATCATTTTGTTCTTCCTCCCGAGATTTCCCATATCGCGAATACTACGGGTGTCCAAATCGGAATTACTACAGCTACTCTTGCTCCTATCAATACCCAACGAATGCCTGAGGTTAACCCAAATTTACCTCCTGGTTACCATGCGTTGAATGCTTTGTTGAATGCTTCCAATCCAACACCTCCGCAAACCCCAACCGGTTCTCCAGGTGGTCCTCCTTTTCCTGGGTATGATGTTCCTTGTTTTATTCCAACACTCCCATCGTTTCCTTTTGGCAATCCTAATCCTAGTGGCATTATCCCGACTGTTGCAACAAACCCGCAGATTCCTGTTGGTGGACAGTGTGGTACGGTCCCTTTTCCTTTTCCCGGACACAACACAGTGACTACACAACCTACGGTTGGCACACAACTTCTGGGTGGACCTATACCTACCATAGGGGGACCAACCTCACCTTTTGGACAAAACATACCTCCTGAATTGGCCCAGTATTGGAATCAGCTTGTACAAAACTTTCCTCAAAATGTTGGGGGGCATCAAATTGTCCCTACTGTGGTCCAACCTTATCCGGGTATAACTAATCCTATTTTGGGTTCGGGTCAAACTACTCAACCTCAGGTCCCTACTCAAACGCAAGGTTACAATCCTTGGGGTTACTATCCTATCAGGCCACCACCGAATCAGCCAGGTCCATCCCTCTACGGACAGTCTGCGTATGGTCCTACTGGTTTGTCGACAGGGCTTCCACCCCAAAGCCATCAGTACCCACAAGTAAACCGACAGTTACCCTTTCTTGCTACTTTGGACTTTCCAGATTTTTCTAGGATCCTGAATGATCCTATTCGTCACTCCCCCCAATGGCCTGCTATTCCTGCCAAGCTTCTGTCGGATATTCCGAAATTCGATGGCAAGGCGGGGGAGGATCCAAATAATCATGTGATGACTTTTCATCTGTGGTGTTCATCCAACTCTTTGATGGATGACTCCATCCGCCTATGTCTTTTTCAAAGAACTCTTACTGGTTCCGCTGCGAAGTGGTACATTGAATTGCCACGAGGTTTCTTCTCCGATTTTAACACCCTGGCTATGGCCTTTCCTACACATTACCAGTTGCCGATCCGGTATGATACTGGGACTGAGATTTTAACTTCTTTTAAACAAACAAAAGGCACTCACATCTCGGATCATATACATGAGTGGAGACGGAGACGACGTCTCATCAAACTTGAGCTCCCTGATCAGTTACTGGACGAATGGTTCACGAAATCCTTCGTGAACAAAATTGGTAAAGACATCGCCATGGGTGGTGTGGTTACGGAGGATAAGGCTATAAGTCATGCCCAATATCTTGATCTCGTTTATTCGCAAACGAGAACACTTTACGATTTGTTACCTGAACTACCCCGTCCTAGTACTTCCAGCGCTTCAACTACTCCAACTGCCTCGCATGCAGCTGATGGTGTGATTGGTACTACCCAGACCCACTCACATTCTGTTTCAAATACAACCCCTAAATCTACATCTTATAACATTCAGAATGCTCCATCTCCTGCCCCTCCCGCCGGTAAAACCTCTGAGGTGAACACTGTTCAATCTACTCCGACTGGTAAAGGTAAATCTAAAAAGGGGAGAGGCAAGAATAAGAGGGGTAAGAATAATAATCCAACCGAACAAACTACAAATTCTCCTGTTGAAGAGCGGGATAAGTGCAAACCGTGGTACCCTTGCCTTATCTGCGATGACGATCACTATACAAAGGATTGTCCTCGACATGCCGAAGTTTCTAAGTTCCTTCAAGGAATGCCAAAACCACCTACACCGGATGTCTTGTCTCAACCCTTCCCATCTCAACAACAGGCCTCGTTGGTCATCCATGACCAACCATCTACTTCTACGACATCATATGTTTTTATGTGCACCGGTGATTCTAAGAAGAATGACGTTGCAATCACAACTAGAGCTAAAGACTATACTCCTTCTAAGGAGAAGGTTGACGATTTACCTCCTGATTTGGTACAACTCTCTCCGCCGAACCCACCTACACACGGTCCTATTCATCTCAAATGACAGAGTCTTGATACATCCCTATGACCCCCTAAGGGTGTTGTTCGCAAGTTGTCTTTCAATCCTCATGCTCGTGCGGCCCAGAACTACAATATTGTGGAAGATCTGGCCCAAGCACCTTCAACGATGTCTGCCCTTGAAGTCCTTCAGTCTTGTCATGTGCAATGAAGGGATCTATTGAAAGCTATAGCTGGAATTGATCCTACAGATTCGAATTTGATAGTCTTTGACTTGGAAGAACATGTTCCAAGGTTACCCCCTCAGCTTGCTTTTTAGATACAATTTATTGTCGCCGACAAGAACATTTGTCGAACTGTTGTTGATGAAGGGGCCTCTACGTGCGTAATGTCTCCTACTTGTTGGAAAGCCATTGGCTCTCCTCCTTTAACGGAATCACCAAATACTTTGAAAGCCTTTAATAGCTCTGGTTTTAAGCCTTACGGTGTTCTTACATCATTTCCTGTCACTCTAGAAGGTAAGACAGTCCAAGTTGAAGTGGAAGTTTTCGATTCTCCCTTAGATTATAATCTTCTTCTTGGTCGTAGCTGGGTAGATTCTATGCGCGTGGTTGTGTCAACACTTTTTCGTGTAGTTCGTTTTCCTCATCAAGGAAAGGTCGTTACAGTTGATCAACTTGCCTTCTTTAATTCTGATAATCATACTGGAAATGTGTCGTTTATAGCTAAAACCCCGCCGGGTTACGCGAATGTCAATGTCGGTCTTTTAAAGGACTCTACGTTAATGGGAACTTTCCCCATTTTGCCACCACCCGATATTCCACGCCCGTCCATTGCTTCAATTAATATGATCTCCATTGTACCTCATGAGATTCCGGTGTCTTTTGACCCTTGGATAGTCCCTGATCCAGGAGATCATCCTCGTTTCGGCCACGTCATGACATTAAGTCCAGTTGAGTCTGCTTATCAAGCTATTCAATCGACAACCCTTTCTGTACCCTCTCTTGAGGAGTTGTCTCCCGATCCTTTCCGTGTTGTTTTCCCCACTGACGAGATGATCATGTCCGTCATGGAAGACACCCCTTGGGACGATGGGCATCATCATTCCATACTCTTTCTGGAACAACATACTATCGAGAACTACCAACGAATTTCGACTCCGTCGACCGTTGTTTTCATATTGACTGTTCCCAGAACTTCACACGATGTGTTTTCCAAAGGGAACCTCAGTAATATATCTCCTACGATTCCCATTGATATATCAGTTAAACCTGGGATAGTTGAAAATGTTCACATTGGAGCTTGCATGCCTCAATGGAAAGTTTCCTCGCTTTCGAAAGTTGGTTTACATCATTGACCCCTGATCGAAATATTCCGTCGGATGTTCAACATCAACTCATTTATTCACAGTCGATGGATTGTACTTTAGTACCTTTGGATTCATTGACATCAATGGTGATTTCTCTCGCACTTGTTAACGATTACATCAATGGTTGGTAATCAAGTGGTTTCTACCATGTTCGACTTCGACACATGTAATCACATGGTTAGATTCGTACTTTGGGTGATGAGATTGCAGACCCTGGATATTATCTTTGTGATCCAGGTTTCGATGGAGTATGTATAATTTGTGACGCATAGATCCATTGTGTATGTTTCGTGGCTATGTCGTCTTGATTGAAAATTTGTCGCATAGATCCACAGTGTATTCTGGTGGCTATGCTATTTTATGACAACATGGATCCACAGTGTATGATTGGTGGCCATGAACTTTGTTTATTATGTCATCAGTCTATGATCTGAGTATGGGAATGCCTACCTCAGAAATTGGTATACATGATATTCTGTCGATGCTTGGATGTTTGTAGGTTTCCGATTAGATGTGCTCTTGGTTCTTGACACACACATGCAGCTTACAAAGTCTATCGACTGTCACTGGTTCCAATATCAGACTTTGGGGGGCATTCTGTTATCCATAATTTTGGTTGTCATGATGAAGTGATGATGATGGAGAAACAAGGCTCTTCACTAGGACACTTTCCTGAGAAAAGTTACATTTGTCTGCTTCCAGAAATCATGTTTTTAAGGGAGGTTCGTAGGCTACCTATATATTTGCCTGCGAGAATCTATGATTCTCGCAGGCTGCTTTAAGTTGGAGTGTGAGGGGTTCACACTGTACCTAACTCTCAGGGTGCTAACATATTCTAAAGGAGGAAAAATGATAAAATCTCGAACCTTCTAGAAAGGAATCTTCTAGAAGGATGAGTTGGCATTCGAATGGTTGGCAAATACTGGTTTTCCTGATATCTTGGGATCATTCCTATCCAAGTAACTAATCTATCCTCTCCTATATATTGAGAGGAATTCTCATGGAAAAGGTTAGAAGAAAACTAGCAAGAGATTGATTGGAGAATTAGTGAGATATTGTATGAAGGACTGATGCTATAGCAGCTAGAGATACCAGCAAGGTCATCAAGAGTGGTTGATTTTCTTCATGCATGAGCAAGTGTGTGTGTCGGATCTAGGAGCCATCGAAAGGAGATCTACAACATCAAGGATCAGGTTGTAAGTTTCACTTTCTATCAATTTAATACAGTAATGTGTCCCTTTCCCATAAAGATGATGTCACTTTATTACATAACTCCTTGATCATATGTATAGATTAGCTATTGAATATATTGATTTGCTTTCACTTCGATTGGTTTGTACTGTTGTGATATGAATGGTACAAGAGAGTTGGAGCAAAGCTTGGAACAACAGAGACCCAAGGAAGCATTCATAAGGTATGTCTATGACCCTTGTCTCTTAGTTCATTTAATAGGTTAAAGCTAGGGAAAGAGTATTATTCTGTCATGTTTTGTTCTAGATCCAGGTGGATCTAGGGAGATCGGGTTGTGTCCGCACTTACGGATTAATCCTGAAACACATGGTTAGTTTCCATTAACCTCACATGGTGATTTTCATGCCTTTTATATATGTAGCACCACCATTACAGTTTGCAACCTTTTACTTGCATGGAACTGTCTTAACCTACATGGTGCATTTTGTTAACATGCACTCTAGGTACTAGTTGATATAATATAAGAGAACATCAATACATAAGTATAATCAAGAACAAGTGCAACACACTGAGACATATAAGAGTTGTTGTCATTGATATCATTTCTTATATTCCAAGATATGAACCCTTGGATCCTATGTCATGGATAAAACAACTTATTAGTGATCTGTTTTGAGCCATAAAATAAAGGACTTTCATTTGACAAACTTCTACAAGTTTTCTCAAATTGCTTTCTGGATCAATTTAGGCTTATTTATTGGTCCTAGTTAAGTTCAAAAAACTTGTTGTTCGTGTTTTCCTACTTGCTTCCCCCAATTTCCAACAATAATAAATAATTTGGTTTTAGGTTTCATGACACCCTTCTACCATTATATAAGGTGTCACAAGTGAAATCATTTTGGGCTTCCACTTAAACCTAGCTTTCTCCTTTTGTGAACCAATTTTTGAAAACAAAATAATTTCAGGTGATCCTTGCATGTTGATCATGAAAACCCAGAAAGTGCTTCAATGATACAATTTTCCTCCTTTACGCAAAGTCACCCAGGGATGATAAGTCTATGTATGAACACAAAGAGATAAAAAGGAATAAGATCATGGGGACATACACCCTCTCACTGGATATCCCTTTGTCTTAGCTTCATTCATCTTTCATAAAATCGAAATTGAAAGTATTACACTAAATATATATGAATTTTAGTCCAAAACGTCAATTTTGGGAGTGGTGTTGAGAGCAATACAAATGTTAAGTTATCAAAAGGGTAAGGTAAATTTTATTTGGAGGTGTTCTCCATATGTTTTCCACATCCCACTCTTCTATGTCCTCCACACTCCACATTCTTCTTTCCCTCCACATTCCTTTTCTTCTACATCCCACTCTTCCACATTCGTTTGAATTTCCTTACCCTCCCCTACATTCTATATTCCTCCCTTTCCCACCTCCACGTCCTCCCCACTAGTACACATTTTTTCATCCATGCGGACCTCCTCTACGCTCACTCCCCTCAATCTCCTCTCTACATTCCTATCTCCACTCACCCCTGCATCACCCCTATCCCTCTACCTCCACACTTTTTTTCCATGTGAGATGCATAAGTAGCCTCCTCCATACCTCCACACTTGTTTTCCTCCAAATATGTTTTATCTATTCTAAGTTTTTTTTACCCCTTCCCCTTGCACACATCCCAAGACACCTTTCAGAAAACCACAAATTGACATGTGGCACATCCAACCAAATCATGACATGTGGATTTATCCTAGTTGGACACTTGGAAAGTATGGTTAGCTAGTGGTGACTGAGCAATGACATGGGAAGGTTACTAGGTGTTGATATGGAAACCAAAAATTACACTAACAACAAGCTACATACATTTTCTATGGCTCAATCTCTTCTACCACACTCTATATTAATAAGTAAGAACTCTTATTTATAAATATCTCAATCTTCCCTCCCAAAATTCATGTTGGATAATAGGGAAAATTTTAATCAATAACTCAGATTGCACAAGGAAACTAATCAATGATGATTGACTCTCCATATTTCAAAGGCCATATCTTAATCTCCTGGTGTCGATATTGGGTTAACGATAGCTCATTGGAAAGCTAAGAAGGTGGAGAACATATTGGTTGTATTTTTAGGGTCTACCAAATTTTTCACCATTGCATATAATTAGACCTCTATGCCTCATCCAAAATTGGGGATTTTACCAATTTCATGAATTTCCCAAATTCTTAAACATAATCATTATGTAAATCCATAATTTATATCATTAACACTTCCATTCCTTCCATATTATTTCTGAAGACATTATTTGTGTATTTCAAAACCATGAAAACTAATGACCCTGTATACCTTTATTTATTGACATTTTGTCAATCATATGGTATGCAACAACATTTTCCCCAATTTTCACAAAACTAATTTAAATTTGTGGATTCTCTTCTATTACACCTCCATAAGTAGTCCAATTAATCTAGCATCATTACAATTGGTTAAATGAAGCACTCAATTTAACATTTGCAAGCTTCAAATAATGTTTTCCACAATTATTCTCCACGAGGCATTTAGTTAAACACTTGACATGAAAATTGTAATTTTTTTATATATAAGCAAACTTCTATCCCATACAACCCCAATGTTGTAACTTGTAGCTTTAATACCACTTTGTAATGTACACAGTCATCTCATTAAGGTGAAAAGAACAATATTACTTGGAATTTCTAGGCAATTGAAATTTTGTAGCCAAAATACATTTCCCATAAACAATTACTCCACAACCTATGATCACATTTTTCCATCTCAGCATATAAAACATATTTCTAATCATACATTTATTAATAACAGTTGGCACATGGACAATTACATCAACATTCATATGCATTTACAATAGTATTCATAGATATCTCTTTCAAATACTTGTAATTACATCCTATTTGTGATTATGGCTCCTTCTAGCATACCCATAAGGCCATTTTTAATAAACTAATATGGTGGGACATTAAATTATATATTAGAGGTAGAATTATTCTCTCCACATTAAATATATGGTTGTAGAAGCCTCAAATATGCATAGAAATCATTACCAAAAAACCTAGCATGCACTGTTGAGCCCATTGGTAATTCAAGACTGGTATTTCTTCAATTAATGCATAATATTTTAACATGACAAAGACACAATGATTAATCTTCAACAATTAAACAATACTAGTCAATTACTTATCTGATTTAATGGATGCACTTGGGGAATATATCCATGGGGGTATTTTCATCCCAACTATAAACATTGGCTCGTTTAGGTGCCACCCCTATGCCAAGCAATGAAACACCAAGGGAAAATTCACTAGGTATGCCTATGGTTTTCATCCCTTATCCCAACAACTAACAACTACATCCAAGGAATTACCTCTCATCCCATTATTTCTATAGAATTCCCACTCTCTAGCCTCTCTTTTCCCCTCATCCCTACACAACACAAGGAATGGGATCTCCTTCACTGCTAAAACATCCCTCAGGATATCCCACATCCATCCAATGATCCAACATATTATAGCTAGGAGATATCTAATGCTATAAGCCAAGGAAAATTCTTCTATAAATCAATTCCTCTTAATCCCAAAAATAACACATGGACATTCTCATGGATTCCACAAAATTTCATGGTCTCATTTTTTGGCAACAATACTATGGTAGCGGAATGTCCTTCTCCCCTAGAATACATGAATGGTAGATTGAATCAATGGTTTTCCCCATGTTATTCGATCCCTGAGATTGCATGAAAAACTAGGCTTACATGACTAATACATCGGCCCCTTATGAAACTTAGGAAATAACATAAGGAAAATAATACAAAGGGATATGTAGGCTTGGGGAAATTACACATGGAAAAAACAAAAAAAATATTATTTTAGTGACTCCCCTACTTCCCCTATTGTTGGTTCATTTCCCCCATGTTGATCCTAAGGATATATCAACCCCAAAGTGCATGTGTTTATTATTTTATTAATTATATTATTAAGTCAAATATAATGAAATGGTAATTTACTTACCCACTTACCATATACTTGCATATTATGGTCATACACTCATAAAGGGTATTACAAAAAAGGGAAGCCCCTTAGGGAGACACAAGAAATTTTGAGCCTCCAAGTAGAAAGATGATAGGTAGGTTTACAAGTTCCTTCAGCAATGAGCATGGTTAAAATTACCATTCAAGTGTTATTGAGTGCACACAATAGAAACATGAAATTTGATGGCCCTACAAATGACCCATGACATTATTTACCAACATTGTTTACATAAATTAACACTTCTATTGTAAAATAAATTTAATCTACAACATGTTGTAGCCTTTCAAGAAACATAGTAGCCTACACACCCACCTACGATGCCAATTCAAGAAAACATAAAAAGGGTAAGCCCTCTTTGCAAGCCATTTGGTAAAATTGTGAACACAAAAGTGAATGTTGGAGCTAATCACAACCAACGTTTTGTTGAATTTGTCAGTGTTTACCTGCTGATAGATTCTCTTTTTGTTTGTATAATTTTTTCTTTACCATGGATTTGAGGCATCCATTGAATTATTAGCTTTGTCTAGAATGGAAGCTCTCATAAGTTTATTTGGAAACCATGCCTTAAACATTTTAGGAAAAAAATACCCACTCAGACATGGACTTCCATGAGGTCATCAAATGAGTTATTTTAATGAGATATAAATATCATTACCATTAATCAAGTGAGAATAATTGTGAGACATGTTCTACCCCATCAAATGCAGAGTAGTGGTATGCAGACTTGGTGTTACAGAAGAGTACCTCTATGTGGTATTATAGAATTTTTCTAAATTAACCTACCCTCATACATAAACTTGCATAATTGAGTATATGATATGTTGAGACACTACTTCCATATAA
>ML785757.1:15285-47375 GCA_009831015.1 Picea engelmannii | reverse complement strand
GGGGGGGGGGGGCGCACAAAACAAAACAATAAGAGTCAGTTCCAATACACGATTTGTGGGGAGGACCACCCAACTCATCAGTGTCCTTGAAAGGGTGAGGTCTATCAATTTTTGTCTTAGAAAAGAGGCCCCAAGAAAACCATCGTCCTAACTCATAATTTTCTGCCTCAACCTCAACACATCGTTGAAACAAATCTTGTCCCTTTCCAAGGGAGCATGGTCAGTACCCTCACCATGAGGGATCTTCGTTGAATGACTCTATTTTCATGTGTGACCACATGTTCCACCTACATAATCAATCCAAGAAATATGACAACTATGAGCCTACTTCTATTGTTCATGAATAAACATGTCATTCCCATCCTGGTGGCCCTTTTCATATTGGGAAGACATCCTTTTACACACCACTTCACTCCCAGAAGGGAATTATCCGATGAATGAAACACAACCCAAATTTGTAGGCCTCCCAAAACTACAATATTATGGAAGACTTAGTCCAGGAACCATGTTCAATGTCCACACTCAAAGTTCTCCAAAGATTCCCAACGTAGAGGAAATCATTATTTTTTTTTATAGGTGGGGTTTATCCCTCGGAGTAAAGTTTGATAACCTTCGATCCTGATCATGTTACTCATAGGATATCCCATCAAGTCACCTTCCATATCAAAGTGCAGTCAATGGGAAAAAATGTATTTTGAGAAATGGTAGATGAAGGATCCTTGACTTGCTTCATGTATATTTATTTTTGGATAGCCCTCTAATATCCCAAGCTTGACACTTCTGCAACATTGTTGAAAACATTCCATAGACATATGTTCCATCCCCATGGGATAATCACCGCATTACCCATCAAGTTAGGTGCTAATATTATCTCTATTTTTTTGGAGGTTGTTGATGCACCTCTTGATTAAAACTTGTTACTCGGGTGCACTTAGTTATATGAGATGATTTTAGTTGTATAGTCGGTCATTAGGGTATTATTCTTCCCATATCAAGGGAAAATAATGTTGATCGATCAAATTGCATTTTTTACACCAGACCTTGGATCTAATGCGGTGTCTAATGTACCATTTGTTAGTGATACCCAACAATATTATATGAGGGTGGGTGCGGCGATGTTTAAATATACTTCACTCATGGGAATATTTCCCCTTCCCCCACCACCTCCTACTTCACACATTATTCCTATCAACATGATTTCATCAGTTACCACTGGATCCCTCAGCTATGTTGATCCTTGCATGGTACGTTATCCCAAGGATGTTGAATTATATGGAGCATCCATCCCTCTCACCCCGGTCGATATTTTCGATCCAACAATATCATAAAAATCAATTGATACTGGCCAACCCCTCCATCCTCATATGGATTGTGATCAACCTACTCTACCCATACGGGTTGTTGACACTCTGATTTCACATAACTTCCTATATTTTGAGTTTCCTTCGAATAAGTCCATCATGGATGTCATGGCTTCGATTTATAATCCCAAGGATGAGGTGATACATCAATCATCTTGTCTTGATTTAGAACCAATGAGTGTTATCATGATGAGTCATGATTCAAGACTACGGGAATTTGATCGGGCATCCAACAACCCTCCCACTATTGAACCTTTTCTACCTCAATTATCTTTTTCAAAACTTTCCACTAAATTATCTTCTTCCCGTTATACTAAAGATTTATGTTTCCTACCTCCTTCACATCTTAATGGACATCATAAAGGAGATTCCATATCTCACAAAACCACTCAAGTTGAGTATCTTCGTATGTAGAAATCCATTCCTATGTATAATGGCCCCAGCATGGTGATCCATATGATGCCAATATTGGCCCATGAGTTCATCAATGACGATCAAGATATTTGGCCCAAGCATAACAACGAGATCTAATTTTCATAAAGCATTAAGGTGTGTAGTGACATGTATATAGGTGTGTGGTGTGAGTGACTTGTTTTTTGCATATATCATATCCATAAAATCCAAAAATATTTTCCTTTTTGATTTTTCACTATGCATTTTTACCTCGGAATCTATTTTACATGTGTTGAAATAATTATGAGGACTTTTTTACAAATATGGTGACTTCCATTGAACTTAAGTTATGTGTTATTTAAAATGACATATAGGATATGTTTTTCCTTGGATTCACCATGTTGTATTATTAACCGTCCATTTTTTCCGTTATTCCTTAGGTTAAATCTCGCTGGGTTGCGACATTAGCTACTTTGTATTCATGTCATAACTTGTTTGGCAGTGACTATCCTCCATGGGTTCCCTAGTTAGCACCTGAATTTCCATTTCATTCCCATGTTGTGATTTTAAATAGGCCCAGGAACCCCCTTGTAGTCCTTCCATGACTTGACATCAAGCCTCATTCCTCTATCTTCATCTATATTATGTCCATATCCTTAGGGGTTCCCAAACATTTTGTGTTGCTTAATGGTATCCTATGCATTTCTTTCTCGTGTCATTCATTCTTTCACTACATTGTTGTTTTCTCATATCCAACTTACTACTATTGTAGTATCCTTTGACCATCCACCTCTTGCACTATTTGTCCTCCATTTTGCATCCATTTACACATGGAGAGAACAACTACTAAGAGTGGATTTCACTTGCCAGTACCATTTGCATTCATTTTTATTAGGTCAGTTCCATGTTCTTAGAACATAGGAGCATGCTATTAAGCCACGTTTTCTCTCCATATGAATACACTTTTATCTTTTTCTTGGACTCCTTAAAGGAAACAAAAAATATTTAATCGAGTAACATTTTTTCTCTTTTTAAAACTCATTAAAGGACACAAAAAAGACACATCATGAGTAAAATTTTAACTATTTTTTAGGATCGTTAAAACTAAACATAAAATAAACTATTGAGCATACCCTTATCTCTCTTTTATGCTCATTAAAACATGAAGGAGACACTAAAACCAAAAAGAATAAAAAATAAAAGAGTGGGGGTTTTTCACCATTGGTCTATTCTCAAAATGGTAATTTTAGTCAAGTCGCCCTTGAATATGACACATGTTTAAGTCTTCATCATACAATTGGGTTTTAGCTTGCCTAGGATATGTCCTAGTAATATGAGTCAGAGATATTGTTATGGCTGGTTACTCTTCCAGTCATTAAGGAGAGTTCTTCAGTGCCTCCTCCATTGTTTCACTATATTCGTCAATATATTTTGTATTTCTACCAAGTCACTATTGTTTCATGCTATATGTTCAAGATAATTTAATATTGAGTTAGCCATATGTTGTTTTGTTTAATTTTCGAGTCGACCATCCCTATGTCATTTGTACTTCGTGATACTCTCTCTACACATCATCTCTCAGAGTATGTTTTGTGTCGATTGATGAGGGATACATTAATTCCCTCCTTTAAAATATCTCTTCCTATCAAATTCAATGCATTAGCTAGGAGAGGGATCTAGAAACTAGCTAGTACCTTGGAGCTTGTGGTCCTCACTATCAAACCTCCTCATAATCGACAATGGGTTTACATAATTGACTCATGATCGATTGATTCTAGGATTGTTCAAAATCAAATCATGTATTCACACTCACTACATTGTGCTAGGAACCTTGGGGTCCATATTCATCATCAGTGGTTCCCCTCACATCTATTAATGGTACACATCAATCATTGGTAATCAGACAATTTCTACCATGCTCGACATCATCTCATCTATTCACATGTTGTAGATTCATACCATCAAGGTTTGGAATGAATACCTTAGGTTTTGGGGCACTTCCTTCCTTCAAAACATCTCCTCCCATGTTGTGATGGAGTATATCACTTATATATGAGTAATTTGAAGACTTTGGAGGCACTTCCCTTAGTACCCATTGTCCTCTTGATATATATATATATATATATATATATATATATATATATATAGTGTCATAGATCCACATCATATTTTCTCATGGATATGAACTTACCATTATCACATATCCACATTGTATTAGTTCATGGATATGATCTTATTAATGACATGGATCTATCAGGTATTCATTTGTGGCCATGATCTTGCATTTCATGCCATGGCTGCATAGTCTATTCTTTGGTGGCCATGTTTTTTTACTCTTGAGAGTTTGAGCATGTCTACCTAGGGGATTGGTATATATATGTCTTCACCCTTAGTGTTTGATTGTGGGTCCTCTTTAACCACCAAAAGTCTTTTTTCTCTCCTTGCGCTACCTCATGGACACTATTTTATTGTAATGTGTTCCGAACATCCATTCCTTTCCTGACCTCACACATTAGGGGGGATTTCTTATAGCCTGAATTTCCACCCTACAGGACCATAAGTGAATCCAATAGAAGATAAAATAAAAGACACATCTCTAGCTTAAGATTTGGGTCATTTTTTAGGGTCATCGTGGCTCATACTTGCGACAACAAGAAATGATCAGTGCTAGTAAGATATAATGCAACCAATGATAACCTATGCAACCTTCTAGATTCACGGAGTTTTGAAGAGGTAAACAAAGGATGAGTTTTTTCTTCGTGTAATGAGCCTCAAAACTCACATCATTCAAGTATCCATTGGTATCTATAATATCTATAAGCTCTCCCAATACTCTTCCAATGGTATATATAAAGAAGGAAAGACATGAGCAAGAGGAGGAAGAGTCGCTTGGAGAGTTATTCTATACAAATGTAGAGGATCTTCTCCATCTAACACAACCACAATTAGATTTCCTAGCTTGGTTAGGAATATGAGGAGGATAAATGAGAAAGGGGTCAAGGAGGATGAATCTACACTAAAGGTACGATGGCTTATGTATTCTTCACATTTTGAGATAATAGATCATTGGTTTTCCCCATAAATATTTTTTTTATATTCAAGAATGTTTAGATCTGGTATTGTAATGAATATATCAACTTAGATATGAATTATATTAGTGATTTATAACACTAGGAGAATAAATATATTGGTGTTTGTTTGTTACTTGTGTGCATGATCTAGGTGGATATTGGTGGCCACCCACCTGTTCCAACTGGCTCTTGTTTTCATTTTTTAGTGAAGCACGTTCTTTTGTAATTCTTTCTAATTGTGGGTTCTACACTTTCAAGGTTGTCTGAAGCCCTACACATCTTCCAGGTGGATACTAGTGGCCTCCCACCTAATCCAACTGGCTTATTTTGTATGTTTTCATGTTAGCACATCTTGTTGTACTTCTAGGGCCCTAAACAGTTTTTTTTGGCTCGCTACATCCAAACTATAGATGGAGTTATATTTTGATAGCATAATGCATATTTCTCTAAAATACCTTTCCAACGGGCTATCACATGCCTAAAACGAAGATTGTATGCAAAATTTACAACCCTGGGAAGTTAATGTACTAACTTACCCAAACGAGGCCCACATGACTTTTGGCATTTCATATCCTAGGGTTAGGATTTTGGATGTCTAAGGTTTTGGAATTCATTTTTATCATAAAAAAGGCCTTCAGAGACTCATTGTAATCATCTTCTGGCGAATGAGCATAACTGTCACATCTCTTCTCAGAGATAAGGATGCCACCACTCTAGCGAGTCTTACACTTTGTATTTTTATAGTCTCTTACAATTATTTCATTAATAGAAATCAAGTATCGTTGTATTTCTTTGTTTCTAGAAATTTTCATGAGTATTTCATTGTAATATCTCTTCTTTTATTTCGTTCCAAAAATAATTTGGATCAGTGGTATCAGAGAAGGCTGCTCTTGATCGTTTTTAAGTGCATGCCCCCGATGAGGTCTGAGTATAGCCATTTGGGTCTCGATTTTGTCTCTCTTGAGGACAATCACTCGCGCATGCACAAGAAACCATCGATGGTAGAAGAAAAGAAAAAAGGCAAAGAAAAATATTCTATTAACCTGTTGCTTGAGCAATATCTCGCGTGATAGAGGGAAGAAATGATGGATAATTTTTCACACATCCTTCAATGCCTGTCGATAGCAACAAGTGCATCTTCATCAAGTGGACATTTTTTAGAAACCTCTCCCTTCAAGGTACGAGTTAATTTTGATACTCCCATATTTGTAGGTCAAATAGTTGTGGATTCCCTAGAAAAATGGTTAAATCTATTAGAAGGTTATTTCTCTGTTCATAATTTTTTTGACATGGAAAAGATCACCTTCGCACTCCTCAAGGATCTCCACCATGTCAAAAATTGGTGGGAAACTTACTGTGAGCAAAGTTCCACAAAGGAATCTAGAATATATGGGGTCGATCCCACTTGGGATTTTTTTGTTGATGCGGTCAAAGAACAATACTATCTTGTTGATAAATATGAAAACCATTACATGAGATGGACCACACTGCAGCAAGAGAATATCCAAAAAATGTTGGAGTACACAAATACTTTCCATACTTTACACACAAAACTGGGTATGAACGACTCTAAGTGACATCTGGTTCTGAAATACCATGGGGCTCTGCATAGGTACATACAAAATGAAATGGATTTCCTAAACATCTCATCATTGGGAGCTTCTTATCGATATGATGTCAAAATTGAGAAGAAATTTAGGCACTAGAACAAATGGGAATTCGGGTCTGTAAATCTGCAACAACCAAAGAACAGTAAAGATGACCCTAACCAATAGCCTCTAGAAAACCAGTCTAAGACACATGACAAAAAGGGTAAAGTAAATATGAAGAATGACACTAGGAAGTGGTGTGACTTCCAAAAAATCCCCTGGCACAACACCGATGAATGTTGCTCAAAAAAACCATTGGTGGTCGAGCTCAAAGACATGGAGTCGAACCCTGATTTAGAATCCAATCCATAAAATATTGAAAATAGGCATATCATCAACGTAGACCCCACTGCTACTATTGCAACCATAACAATTCAGCTAGAATAACCATTAGATCCTGGAGAGGGGGAGTGCCTCTTCCATTCACAAATGTGGGTGAGGGGGACCCCATTGCATTTCATTATTGATAAAGACAACCAAAAGAACCTCATGTCATATAAGGTCGTCAAACAATTGGGTTTGTTGACAACACCACACTCACAACCATACAACATCGGGTGGCTTCACCAGGGATGAGATCTTTGCGTTAGTGAGAAGTGTCGCCTGTCCTATGGCATCCATCCCTTCAAGGATGAGGTAGTGTGTGATATTTCCCCTCTTGATGCTTGTGATGCTGTTTTGGGCCAACCATATATATGGAAACACCATGTTTTCTATGAGTCTAGACCCTGTAGTGTCATTATTACTCTAGGAGGTCATCTCTATAGGATACTAGAGGTAGTTTCGACTATATATCACTGCAAGGTAATATATCATACTGAAAAATTCATCCTCTTCACGGTTTTTTCAAAGGATGCATAGAATACCAATACAAACACTGCAACTTCAACACATTCTATCCAACAAAAATATATTTTCAAAGAGACATAAGATATTGTTTCTTCACCTACAATGGCGCCTACACGATGCCCCATACAACCCAGATACAACAGGTTGGTGGAACAGATTCAACCCCTCTAGCAACAAGTTTGTGACAATCTTCCACAAGCCAAGAAGTACAACTTCTCCAACAAGGAACACATCTCACCAAGCGTCAGATTCAGAAAATGTTTTCCCCTCTTTCCTGGGAATTGAATGAAATGGATAAGGAACACATCTCACCAAGCGTCAGATTCAGAAAATGATTTCCCCTCTTTCCTGGGAACTTCTTTGTAATTGTGGGTTCTACACTTCTAGGGTTGTCTAAATCCCTACACATATTCTAGGTGGATACTGGTGGCCTCCCACCTGATCCAACTGGATTATTTTATATGTTTTCATGTCAGCACATCTTGGTGTACTTCTAGGGCCGTTTTGGGGCCCTAAACAGTGTTTTTTTGGCTCACTATAGTTAAATTGTAGACATAGTTAGATTTTTTTGGTGTAATGTGTATTTCTCTAAAATACCTTTCCAACGGGCTATCACGTGCCTAAAATGGAGATCAAATGCAAAAGATACAACCCCAAGAAGTTAATGTACTAACTTACCCAAACGGTGCCGACATGACTTTTGGTGTTTCATCTCCTAGGGTTAGATTTTTGGATGTCTAGGGTTTTGGTATTCATGTTTATCATAAAAAAAAGGCCTTCAGAATGTCATTCTAATCATATTATGGAGAATGAGCATAGTCATCACATATCTTCTCAAATATAAAGCTGCCACCATTCTAGCAAGTCTTGCACTCTGTATTTTTACAGTCTCTTATAATTCTTTCATTAATAGAAATCAAGTATTGATTTCTTTCTATGTTTCTAGAAATTTTCATGAGTATTTCATTGTAATATGTCTTCTTTCATTTCATTCCAAAAATAATCCAGCGCAGGGAGTAGGTTGCAAGGATTGGAGCTGGAACTCAATATCTGCATCACCCAAGAAATACGAGGACAACATTCAGAAGTAAGGTATGCCCTTCTCTCCCCCCTTGGTATAAAAATGAATTTCTTGTTTAGATATAGGGAAACCAATAGAAGTATAGCCCCACTATCTATCTAGGACCAACAGGCAGATCCTAGGGATATCTAACTTACCATACTGGTGATATTTCTTCGTAACATAAAGACGAGTAGGAATAAGAATGAATAAGACTCTAGAAGGAGAAAAAATAAAATATCAAACATGAGGATTAAGAAAGGAGAAAAAACTAAGAGGAAAATAAAGCTCAAGAGGAAGCCCAAAGAACTGATCCAATGGATACTAGTAACCTTGATACCTCTTCTATCGTTTTTGGTTACCTCCTTTGTGCTACCGTACTTGAGTTGACCCAAGTTCATCTCTACTATGGTTTTCAACAAAACCCCTCTAAAACTATTGGCCCCTCTGGTAAACCAGAAGGCACCGTAATACATGGGGTGCACTACACAGTCTCACCTAAGATAGTTCTATTGGTGGTTGCAACTCTCAGGTTCTTGCATCCTGGGAATGAGTAGGGATATGCACTTAAACTCTATGATCTTCATTAATTACATTAACATTCAACTTGTATTAAATACCCTGCCATTCTTATTCATGCATGCAAAATAACTTATCTAACTAGTCATTCATGCAATTGTCTAACATCTATTCATTGATAGTAAAGTAAATACACAATATTCAATCACTTAACACATGATCTACCGCAGTGTACCCCTCCTAGTCTATGTCCACAAAGATTTGGCTGCTCTTTTCTTTTTTCTTTTATTATAGTGTTTCCAAAACTACAGTTCCTTGTGCATTACAATTCCCCATCAGTGGGTCAAGATCTGCAATGAGGTGGACTAGATCACACCAGGCTCCTCAGCCTGTGATATTACCCTTAAGATCTACCCTTACTTCCTCTCCTCAGCTCAACAACTTACAAAACAGATCAAAATTACAGTCATTCATTCTTTGAACAACAAAGTTACAATGACCAACAACACAACCCCCCACTTAGATCTCCTTGGTACCTACTTATACATGTTTCTCGATTACCATCCATTACATTCTCTTACCAAAACCCTATCCCTATCATGGCTCTATGGGAGATGGGACCTCATGTTTATCAGTGCTTGTTATAGGGGTATCTATTGATTTTAAGGCCAGCAAAAGAAAATCCTTTTGTTGAGGGATCCTACACATGTCCACGACAGATAGATTAGCCTTCATATTCTTCAAGTCTTCTACCACATTGTAGTCTAGTTTAGGAGCTTCCCATGTGTGTATGTTTCTGGGGTTTCTTTGCGGAGAAAATAGCAGTTTCAGGTGATCGATCGTTGGTTTCCCTCTAGATAACTTAGTAGTGGTGCGATTACTTTGGACATGTTGACTTCTACCTCATGTTTGTAAAGATATAACTTCAGTAGGAGGTCCCTGCACTTCATTGACATCGTTGAAAGGAATCAGGTGGTTGGAATCCCATAACAACATGGTTGTTTCTTCCGGTGGTTATTGAATTTCATGATCGATGTAATTTATTTCCGAGCTACTGGTTGTTTGGTTAGAGAGAATTCATCCAAGAATCAATTATCCATTAGATTCATAGACCGCAACCATTGAGGGTAGTCCCTTTCTGAATGGTTTTCTTGGTGATATGTGCAGAAAGAGTCAGATGCTACGTTCCCTAAGTCGATGTTTAGGTTAGTTGGGGGAGGTTTTATAGATTTGAAGGGTGGATTTATTTTTAAAAAGAGTTTATAAGGTCTTTTATTTTGGTTTCCCTCTCCAATAATCCTTTTCATAGCTACAATCTCGTTGGATTTTTGTTTATCATCCGCTACAGGTTTTCTAGATCCCCTCCTTCTTTATCAGGACCTTGTTCTGTTTGTTTTCTCAGGGTGTATTGTCAACAAAATTCATCTCTTAGGAAGAGGTTGGGTTTCCTTTTTTATTAATGATATATGACCTTCTTTGCACCCTTTCATTTAAAATTCAATTGTTTTAGCTTCTTCGAAATTTTCAGCTAGAGTATGTTTGGTAGCCCTTTTTACGAACATAGAAATAGAAGCTGGGAGAGCATTAGTGTATACTTCAATTTGCAACTCCTGGGTAGGTTTAGCCTCTGGTTAGAATTTGTTCAAAATGGTGGTGAAACTTTGGTTGAAATATTTAACCTTTTTATTTGTAATCATAGTGGCGAGGAAAATTTCATCCATTAAAGCTCCTGTGGTAGTTTCCTCAACCATTTTTTCCAAGCAATCCTTTTGAAACTTTGTCCAACTAGTTATGGAACCAACTAGTAGGTTGAAATACCAAGTCGAGGCTAAATTTTCAAAGGCGTAAGGAAAAAGTATACACATTACATATTCATGTTGCACATTCATTAACCTTATAGATAATATGAACTTCTTAATATGGTCCTCAGGAAATTCAACAGTTTCGCAGTCAAATTTAGGAAGAAATGTTTTTGGATGTCTGGGCAGGTTATGTACCCGTCTTGGGATTGCCCAAGCATATCTCACCATCCATGGTTGATTGTCTCTAGGATGATCTCCCCTTTCTCCATTATTATCGTTATTATCTTCCATGTCTTCTGATTCTGAAACTAAGCGATCTAAGTTAGACCCTTCCTCTTCATATTCAAAATAGTCAAGTTCAGAGTAATTACCAGCTGACATTTCATGAATAAGCTCTAGTGATTCTTCTGAACTTATTTAACTGTTTGTGGGGAAGAGCATAAGGTATTTCAGGGTACAGGTGTTCTTCCTCTTCGTGTTGAGGTGAGTTATTCGTATCAGAAGTACTCTCTGTATGTGGGTTGTCTTGAGAGTGACTAGCCATGCATGTGGGTTGTTTTGAATCTATAGGATTTGCAGAATATATTATCAGGAATATTTTTAGCCATGCATTCGTTCAACCCTCCTTCTATCACTAATTCTATTGAGGGGTCTAAGATCCTTCTAACTCACAGTAACCAAACCTGCTTAAGAGGCCCAATTAGACTCATAAGTGTTTGATGAGTGGAAAGGTTCTCCAGATTTGTGATCTAGATGGAATTATCGATGGGATTTAATCGTGATTGATGGATATGTATTTTATGTTAAGCCTTTCCTTAGGATATGAAATTATCTTTTTGGTCCTTTTCTAACATTTATAACAAAAGATATATCTTTAAACTAGATGACAGAGGGAAGCTAACTAGGTGTTAAGGGAATGTTGGGTTGCAGGATAACCTTTATACTATAGCATGTAGAAGAAGAAGATCTAAACTACTTCAAACTATCATTAATACCAGTTTTATTAGAAGACATTAAAAATTGTATGAGATAACATTTATAGAAAGAAAATATATACGTGACAAGAAGTTAGCGCAAGAAAATGTAATTTTCAATGCTCTATTATCAATCACAGGTTAACACAATCGATTTCTATTCATCAACTAGAATAAAAGAACTGTTACAACATTATAATATAACTTTAAATGACAGATACAACAACTCTTACTTTATACAACAACAAATATTGAATCCTAAGACATAGATAATCCCCGTCGGTCCAATCACATTCATGCCTTAGATGATAGAAGTGTCTTTGGTTTTAAACATAACTTCTTAATTAAAATAACTTGCACAGAAATAGTTCTCTTATAAAATTTCAGAAAAGTCTTTCTCTCCAAAACCTTCGACCCTATGTCCAAGGTCGATGCCCTTATTTATAAAAAATAACTAAATTAAAAATATCTACTAAAGTTTTGTTAAGTTAATAAAACGCCATGTGGTGGATTTTTATCTAGTTGTTCTCTTTTGTTTCTCTTTTGATTATATAGTGGTTTAATGAAGTGTATTGCTCTTCTCGTACTCTAACCACTTGAAGAAGATATCTTTGCATGTATTTTCATATGGGAACCTATTTTGATCCATTGGAGCAGAGAGGACCTCCTTTATCTCTATTTCTCATTCCTTTTACTTGATTAGCTTGACACTTAAGCAATGTAAGACTGCAATAGCTTTATTTGGGGGTTCCATGAACTTCTTTACTTGACCCAGGATCATGATTGAAATCTAGGAAATATCTACTTACCATGCCAGGTCTTTCTCTTCATTTTTTTTAACTATGTCATGCAAATCAGAGAAATCCTTGGGTGGACCAAACTCTGGTAGGTCAGTGTTCCCCATTTCCCGATTTATTTTCTCCCAAATTTTTTCACACTCCCCCCATATTTCCTCCATTTTCTACTAACCTTCCTAGACCATGCTTACCCAGTGTTTAGTTGCCTTCCTTATCCGGGCAATATTGCTATCCATTAGCACTCAGATGCCATTCTCTTTTGTATCTTGACCCTTCTTCACTTCACTTATGTAGTCTATCCATTCTAAGGCTTGATGTGCCTTTTCATACCATCGCTGCATGTCTTTATAGGTTTTCAGCCCCATGAGGGTATCTTCTTGGAAATCATCTATGTGAGTGGTGAAGAGATCTTTTTCACTTTTGAATTGTGCATACATTTCCCGGAACTCACACTTCAAGAGTACCACTGCTTGTGTTGAATTTTGGTAGTACTTTGCTTGATGCCACAAATGATCTAGTTATTTCTTCATGGAAGCCACCTCCCTCTCATCCATTTTTTCCCTATCTAAAGTAACATTGGTTATGGTCATCCCTTCTTCAATTATCTAAGTCATCTTAGCACTTTCTATGTCCAACAATGTTTCCTCTATGGTTATGAAAAGTGTGTTATCGAGCGTGAGATTCCTTTTCTTGATTGTTCTTCTCATCACATATTTTATTTTCCTGTCATAAGCAATTTTATGTATATCGACGACTTCATCTACTAGTTCAGGAATCTGTTGATCTCCCTAGGATAGAGTACTTCATAGGATTCTTGTCGTATAGAGATGTTCCATGGTCGGTTATTTTAATTCCTTAGCAGGGGAAGTTTTTGTATGCTCTGGTGATTTGGCCTCTTGTTGGTCCTCACCAGCTAATGGAGTCTTGGTCCTAGATAGGGAAGTAGGTGAAGGATCAACATTCGCTGGGATTTCAGCTGTTGAGATGATAATTTCTAGCTCCACTATTCCTTCTTCTTGTTAACTTGCATCCAAGATGTTCTTAGCGTTGTCACCCTGAGGCTGTGTTCCAAGCTAATTGGGAAAAATAGTGTTAAGAGTGTTCCTTGCATCATGTTCGACTTCCTTAGGATTTGGGATCAAAACATCATGAGCTGAAGAAAAAATTTCCCCTGGATCCTCCTCTTGTGTGATTGGTATCAGGGTTATGCGTGAATCTTATGAACCTTCCTCATTGTCATATATGGTGATTAAATATATAAGGACAATAGGAATACCTATCCCACTTGATTGTCTTGCTGACCTTCGCTAAGATGTAGTAGTCACCGATGATCCTACCTGTGGTGACATAGGGCTAGGGTTTTATTGATCAACGGTCTCCTCTGGTGGAATTGAATTTGAATTAGTTGGTTTTTCCTCCTTGCTTTCACCTACGGGGTTTATTCTCAAAGGTCCTATAAAATGAATGAGTAGGGGATCTCCCCCAAGTCTTGTAATATCTCTTTCGTCTTCTTCTAGTAACATTATCCCCCTTCTCTGTGCCTCGACCACTTCATCTTCTTAGTTTTCATCTCTTACCTCAATGGATTCTTGAGCAGTGTGCTCTATAGTCTCAAATTGTTCATCCATGGTCATTTCTTTAAAATTGGTCATGTTTGGGTTAGCCTTTCTATGGATCACTTCCTCTCAGTCCTGGGCACCTTCCATAAATATTTCATCTTCAAAACTATCATGAGAATACGACCAATAGGATAATACCTGTGACGTGTGTTGGGGAACTAAACCCTTTGGATAATTATTGAGAAAGAAGCATGTGGGGAACCGATACTCAAGCTAATTCAACCCTCCTTGTTTTTCCTACGCAATGTCTTTGACCATATAAAATCCTATATGAAAACCATATAGAATGAAATATCTCTTCTTATCCTTTACCAGGGAAGAATTATAAACTTGTAAAATGGTCTAGTAACAAATATCTCCCAATATGAGATGATATGGGATATGTACGGGGAGTAGGTGGGGTGCACCAGTAGCTCTAAACACTCTGATATAGGTGCTTGTCTCTTCAAAGTACTAGTGGCCAACTTTATCTATCATATTTTTAGCTACCACTGAAAGCGTAGGTAACTCCTTTCTAAATATAATGAAGTATATCCTATCTATGAACCCATCAAATATCATGGAATATGATCTTTTGTACATATTCTCCCATAAGATACTGAAATAAACATGTACAGGAAATTCGGCAATATGCCAGCTTAAATTCATACCTTCGAAAACATTTTTTGTGCAGATTATGTCCAACACGTAGGATTCCATTTAAAATATTGGAACTTCTCCTTCCTTTAGTGTTTGGGCCTGTAGGAGATTAATACTCAATTGTTTGGAAATAATGGCTCCCCAATTGAAACTACTCCTGAAAATTGCCACGGTATACACCAAGGGCATCCAAGCTTCTGAAAATTTTGAGCAATCATTTTCTCCATATAATCAACAAATCAAATCCATTAAATACATGTAGGTCTCTATGATTTTTATCATGTTGTACCAGCCAGTGTTTCTGTTTGTGAATTTTTTTTCTTCTTTCCACCATGAGGCTAGTAGCATGTTGGTTTAATGATACGATAAAACTTGACCATGAAATCTATGTTTAACCTTTCCTCTGGTTCCCTGAGTTTATAATACTTTTGTACCTCAAATGGAAAGGAAAAACCAACACATTCACCCTCTGCATTTTTGACCTTTCATTTCACAGTGTCTGTGTGATCAATTACCCATCCTAAGATTTCGATACAGGGCAGAACTAGGGTCCGACAAGCCACCTTGTGCAGATATGATCTCCTAATGTTCGGGAACACTTGATCATCCAATATTTTGACATCTTGGTTGTTGTGAGGTGTGAACGTCGGGTAATCCTCCTGAATGATTTTGTTATACAGGTCTCCCCGATGCAGGAACACCACTTTAGATCCAGTGCTTTCCCTTGTGTCGTTGAACGTTGGATGTTGGGTAAACTCCTTTTTGGTATATGTGTGGATCACTAATTCCATCTTTGAGACAAAATCAAGCTCTCTTGCATCACCTGGTGTAGACCGTTCGTCGACCTTCGGTTCCTTCATCTTGGGCGTTCTTCGAGAACGCCTAGTCATTGGCTTTCTTGGAGGCATTTTTCTGTAGAAAAGAAAACAAAATGTTATAGTGAGCCACTAGCCAACCTTGACAAGTGTCATTGATGCAATCGCAATTGAAAAAATGATAAAGACAATGCTTACCTCTTGCTTGCAAGAAATTAACCTATTCTTACTGGTAATCAAAGTTAGAGAACGGGTTGTAACCTCCTCGACATTTTCTCTAGCTCCTTCGTCTGCTTCGGGGAATAAGCAATTTGCGAAAAGAATACTATGTTTGGGTATGACCTTGTAAATTAAAAAAAAAAAGTATAGTTACCATGTCGCATCAAGTCTTAAATTCGGGAGTGTAAATGTGATCTATGCAATCTATCACAGAATATGCACCATGCTTAGTATTAGCACTAGAAGTCACCCTCAGATTGCATAAAATGTAAGCACAGTATCCATTAGTTTATACAGTAAATGTAAATGAGTTTTAAGAGGTCAAATGGAGAAGACTCAATGCAAATAACATTCTAACTCATAAATCTGGATTGGTATGTGCAAGCAATTGAGGCCTTGGATCAACTTCAGTCAATACGTTGGAGTAAAGGTGAGTAGGAGGAAGAATTTGGTGAGAAAAGTGTAGAGTCCTGCCATGAACATCAAGCCTTTCAGCAGCCTAAGGAAGAAAAAATTAAACACAAGATCCTCTTGGATTCAAATTTCAAGGAAACTGAAACAAATCATAATACCATTATAATCAAACATTCATCATAATACAATCACAACAATCCATGTGAATCAGTCAATCATGAAGTCTCTCAGTATGAGAGGAAAATAATATGGAGTAATAAAGATTACTTAGATTAATCAAGAAGTCTCAAATCAAGATATAAACAAAGAACCAGTGTTCTTCATCAAAATATTACAATAGCAGGGAGCCTAGCTCAACCATTCCCCCTTAAAAAAATATCAAAACTTCCTATATATAATAAAAATGTTGTAACCACCAGGAATGTGATCAGACCCCTGCATTCAAATTTTCCAGTCAGCGCCTACTCTATCATCCTGTGTAGGCATTCTTATGTCAGACGTGAGCCTAGATTAGTTATGTGCTTTGCAAGAAAATCTATCCCTCAGGAAACTTCGGATTGGCAATCTTCCCCCATGACCATTCTCAATATCCCTTCCATTTATGGGGTGAGACGAGGTCTCAACTGCCTCCCCCATTTTCACTAACTACCTTCATCAGGATCGGGACGAGGCCTGACACCCATGAATGTTCCAAGTAGTTCCCATGACTTCTTCGAGTCAATCCCAGTGCCTCGAGGCCATGTAGATCTTCTTTTGTGACCAATATGGGTGATCCTCTCCATTGCTCCTTCCTGCATGCGACCTCGAGGCATAAATTAGCACTCATATCTAAAGGTGCTTTGGGATTTCTTCCTTCACAAACTTACGTCATGCTCCACGCTAAAACCTTCTATTCATGAAACCATGAATTCTCAGATCTAGTGCCACACGTCCCTCTGAATCAGACAACTCTTGTTTATTTCGGGCTTCGGGACTTCGAACATTCGTGTATTCAAGACTTCGGGGCCTTCGATACTTTGACACTTTTCTCATTTTAAAACTCCCGAAGTAAAAATCACGGAGTAACAACTCTGATGACGTGTGGCATTCTAGATTTGGATGGCTGAGGTCCAATTTGGGTCTATAGGCTCCGAGAAAACCAAAGCTCAAATCTCTCTTACTCTTCCATGCACTTTTACCTGGAGCTGTTGATCTATTGACATGTGGCTCTTTTTTATCAATGACTGAGATTCCCTTCGGGCCTTTGGGACTTTATGCACTTCGATACTTTGGCCACTTTGACACTTTGCAATGTTTAACTCCCACAAATCTACGTAGCATCGAACTCCGAAGCGAGGGATCTGCCTCCACACTTCCTCAAATTTTGATGGCTCAGATTATTTCAGGAATTTGGGCTTCGACTCTTTGGGAATTCCACACACTTCTCACTTCAAAACTCTTGAAGCTTATTTCCCTGAACACTTGGATCAACTGCCACCTATCCCTTTAAAGATCAATGACTCATTCTCTCTTCGGGCCTTTTTGCTCTGACACTATACTTCACGCAACTTTAATATTTTGAATGCTCACGAGCCGCTAATATAAACTCCACATGGAATTCCCACTGTTGAAATATGAACCTACCTTTTTTCCTGATTCAGGTCCAGAACGGACTTCTCTGAGTGTCACGCTTTGAGCCTACAGCTACGGCTTGTGTAAACAAATACTCAGAAGACTAGATAGGGGCTTGGGAAAACAACAGGACAAGTGATTGAGACAAAAGGAGATGGGTGTTCATATTTAGAGGAAAACAGAAAGGCTTCAGGCTGAGACATTTTTCAGGTAAGGCATCAAGGAAAAACATGTCTTTTAAACAAAAAGGGGTGAACAAAACTGACTTTACCAGTTGAAGGGAAAACTTTAAGACACAACCCGTGAAAGAGAGAAAGATAGGGAAAGGATACAGACTTAGGTATTCACAACAGACCCATACAACTCTTAATAACCCTATGTGATAACATTTGCTCCACAAGCTATGGCATGCTCCCTTTGAGCTGCCAAGAACGTGCAGTTCTAGTGCCTTTGTTGTTGGGATATGGAGTCTAGCTCAAAATGTTTGTTGAAGAAAATGGGGAGATATGTACACTACTCTACTAAAACGAAAACAAACACATGGGCTCCATACGGAGCTTATTTATGTACAATCCTAGGCTAACTGAATTTTACAACGCGCTAGGTGAAAGAAAACTTTCACCATAGCCACCCAGATTGTTTGGTAATATAAATATTCTTCACTTCACTGCAGATGATCCATAAAAATCTAGTGAGGTATGACAACAAAAGGAGAACATGGCTTGGAACACTGACCATACCCCCAAATGATGATAAGATGAATAATTTTGCAGGCTTCAATTCTTTTGGAAAACACATCTCCATATATAACCCCACAGGGTCACAAAATTTATAATCGAGAAAGCTCAACTGGTAAGAAATTACCGCATGTACTTCATTGTTGCTCACCCATCATTCGATGTTCTCAAAGTGTATAGGTGGGTAGAGGATTGATGCAGGTCGGCTGCTCCCAGGTGATATTTTCTCATTTGTAGGTTCTGGACAGGACATAAAATTCCCATTTAGATCCTCCTTTTCTCCTCCATGGCTCTCACGAGGATCAGATTCATAATCATCATAAATAGGAAGCATAGAAAAGCTCTGCTCTTCATCATCTTCGTTGGGATATCCATCAAATTTTGTTTGTTCTTGGTCAGTATTCGAAATCACTTCTTCATCATAAGAAGGCCTGCCAAGAGCATCTGTTTCAAGGACCATAATATCCTCTGCATCTTCTTTGCAAGAGTGACAAGATAAATCTTCCTTCAATTCCTCTATCCTTGCAGAGAGAGATTTTACCAGTTTTATCAACTCCTCCGAGGTATACCCCTCATTCTCACAACATTCACAAGAAGTAACTATGTTTTGAACACCATTTCTATACTCCTCACAACAGTTATGACAGATTAAATCATAGGAATAATGCCTTTGACAATGAGCATTGAAAACTACATGAAACTACTCTAGGGAGGAGATGCTAGCAGGGGGCAAGGAATGATACCACTCACGATCATCTCCTGCTAATGAGAACATGAACATCTTCAATAATACATCCTCATGATGTATTTCCCACTGATGCATGAGTTCATGAAACTCACAGAGATGCTCGACAGGGTTTTCATCTTTATGTTCTCTAAATATGGGCAACAAATCGCCCCATTCATCAATAGTAGGAACAACATTTGGAAAACCAGGAACAACAGAGAAATTAAAAGGAGCAAACATTCGAGCCAAAATGGCTTTCATTTGAAAATATGACTTCTTAAAACTATGGAGTCGCCACTAGATTATTTAAACATGGATTCTCTAGGTGAATGATATGAAGTCTAAAAGTGTCTGGTCTTTGTTCACCATCAAATACTAGATCTGGTCATTATCATTCTCCCGGGGAGAATTTCAATCTGGGACAGTAGCTAAAGTCTTCACGAGAAAGATTTCCTTTCTTGATAATATTCTGTGGGTCAACTTTAGGTGTTTCTACAGGCAGATGTGGAGTAGACCTTGTGTGTCTTCTTTTGGAAGCCACAACTGAACAGTGGAGTCTCCAAGTGAAAGTTTCAATATTCAAGGTATTGATTTCTGATGCACCTTAAGAATCAAAATTTCTTTGTCGTTCTTACCTAGGGAAATGTCTTCAATTTGTCCCTGGCAACGACGCTAGAAATGTTAGAACTACAAGTCACCCTCAAATTGCATAGAAGGTAACCCCAGTACCCATCACTTTATATAATAAATGTAAATGAGTTTTAAAAGGCCAAATGGACAAGACTCAATTAAAATAACGTTCTAACTCAGAAATATGGACTGGTATGCGCAAGCAATTGAGGTCTTGGATCAACTTCAGTTAGTAAGTTCGATTAAAGGTGAGTAGGAGGAAGACTTTGGTGACAAAAGTGTAGAGGTCTGTCATGAACATCAAGCCTTCCAGCAACCTAAGGAAGAAAAACTTAAACACAATATCCTCTTGGATTCAAATTTGAAGGAAACTGAAAGAAACCATAACAACATTATAATCAAACATTCATCATAATACAGTCACAACAATCCATGTGAATCAGTCAATCATGAACTCTCTCGGTATGAGAGGAAAATAAGATGGAGTAAGAAAGATGACTTAGATTAATCAAGAAGTATCAAATCAAGACATAACCAAAGAACCAGTGTTCTTCATCAAAATATTACAATAGCAGGGAGCCTAGCTCAACCATTCCCCTTTAACAAAATATCAAAACTGCTTATGTATACTAAAAATGATGCAACCACCAGGAATTTGATCGGACCCCTGCATTCAAAGTTTCCAGTCAGTGCCTACTTTGTCAGCCTGTGCATGCCTTCTTATTTTAGACACCAGCTCAACTTAGTTAAGTTCTTTGCTAGAAAATCCATCCCTCGTGAAACTTTGGATTAAAAATATCCCCCCACGGCCATTCTCATTATGCTTTCCATTTATGGGGTGAGACGAGTTCTCAACTTCCACCCACATTTCCATTAACTACCTTCATCGATGTTTTCACCCTCTTCGTCACCTTGGTGAGAAAATAAGAGGTGCTTACATGCCCAGTTGGGTCTTGTTGAGCATGACAGCTGTAGAGGAAAGAGTTAGAGAAAGAAAGACAAAACTATAAGGAATAATTAAACAAATACAAACTAAAACTAAAAGCATGGAAATATAGAGATAACAAAGACAAAAAGACCAATGTCACCAATGTTTTTAGGCTGATCTATTGATGAAATCAAAGAACAATGAAGAAAGGGGACTATGAGTCCCTTCTTCCTCCAAAGGAAGGCTCTTTGACCCTCACAAGCTTGCTCTCCTTACAACAAGAAAAATGAAAATGGTGATGAAAGAACTCCTTTGCAAATCCACTCAATGGAGAGGTGGATTGCTCAATGAAATGGTGCCAAATGTGCTATTGTCAAGGAGTGAGTCCTTAAAACAATCTAGGCAGCATAACATTACATGAAATTCCTTGAGAAAATGAGGTTTCTTCATGGATTTTTATAGCATTGCATTGGGTGATTATGTAACTCCTTTGTAGTGTGAATAGAGGCTCTTTAGGGCTTTATTAGGTATTTGACCAGCCCACCATTCGGATTTAGCTCAGATTTGAGGGTCAAATCGACTTGGGAGATGATCCATAAGTGGTTGGGAGGCCGACCAATTCAATAAATGCAGCGTTTAGCAGGTGCACGAGTTTTTGCGCCAACAACCGTGCATCATGCACGTATGCGCGCATGGTACGTTCCTATTCCGCGCATGTGCGCGCGCACCCAACTTCTGTAAAGCGCTCTTCAATTTTTACTACTTTGTATAGTTTTTGACCTTTTTGGAATGCTGTGTGATTAATTCAGTGCCATGAATGACTTCATTACTGTTTGACGATGCTGAGTTCTTGTCGCCATGTGCGGACGAAATTTCAGTGATAACAGATGCCCCCTGATGGATGAGGTTAGGAGCATACGTATAGCCGAAATCCATCAATGTTTCTTCTACTGAGGATGTTGTTGTAAGATAGAGAAATAGTGGGATTGTTCAGAGCAATCCTTTGGAGAAAAGAGGAACTGGTAGGACCCGACCTTCTATGAGGTGTGCAAAAAATAAAAAACTGTGTACAAACGAGGCGGGCATGCCCCATGCTCGTGTTATGTAACTCTGGAAAATGATAACTGAAGTGTTGGTGTAGACGACTGCAGCGCCCTCGGGGGCAGTGATAATCAAGGCAGAAGACAATTCTGCAAAGGAACATACTTTGAATAATAGGTAATGATCGCGGTAAGAAGCAACGACGATGATGCGGGCATTGATGGCCCTACCAAGTTCAGAGGTCTTCGGAAAATGGTAAAAATAACTGCAATGGTCACAAAGTAAGACCCACCATAACATGAGAAAGTGTTGGTGTCAAATGTTATGGGGGCCAACGACAGCAGGGAGAAATGGTGTTTCACCCTGTGCCGTCCGAGATCTCTCATTGACTAGAGAATGAGAATCAAGATACTGTCGCCCTTCCGGAAAATTGTGCTAATGTTGACAAAAGGGGGACGCGACTCCTAGAAGCAAAAGGGCTTCGTGGAATCTATTGAGGTGAGGAAGTGGCAAAGGTACATGGATGAATTCAAGAGGTGGGAAGACTCAAGACTTCCCTTGGTTGGAGGATGTATGATAAAAAGTGGCCACAACCGCATAACAAGGTCGAGTGTCAGGGGGACGACAAGACCGGTGATGAGTTCTTCCAGAGGCGGGACAAGGTGAACAAATTCAGAGGGTAGAGGTAAGTGACCTGTGGAGTACTCTGAAGATATGGACGATGCCGACAAGGGTAGATGGTAAGTAATGCTCCAACCAAGGGTGACATGGGTTGCGTGTGGCCAAAAGGAAGAAAGTCGCCAACGGTGACAACACAAGAAAATGTAATGACTGGAAATAAAGGTGTTTGTACAATAAATAATGAATAATTTGGGGAGAAATGTACAAATACAGAAACGAGTGCCCCAGTGTGAAATGAGTGCCCCAGGTAGGGAAGAATTTTCTTATAAAACTGATGAAGGGTGGGGGCCCCATCAGCGAGTTTCTGTATGAGGTAGGTGAAATGAGGGTAGGTTCGCAGATGGGCAAACTGATTGTGGATGAAATGTAGGGTTCATGATACTGCAGAGGTGCAGGTAAAAAATAGAACCGAAAAGAGATAATCTGGGAGTCCATGTGGGAAAGCTAGCAAAATGAGGAGAAGGAGCATGTGGTTGATTCACGACATGATGAAAAAACTATCGAGACTCCCATCCCTAAAGGTTAATGAAGAACAACATGAGTGTCAAAAAGTTCCAAAAGGTGCTATGAATGGGACAACTCATGTGGGTAAGAATGCTACCGGGTAACAATACCAAAGATGCAAATGGAGGTATGGGTACTGCAGAGCCGGGAATGAGGGTCCTAAAGGCCAATATCAGAGGGTGTGACTGGAAATGTAAATGCAATACAACGGGAGAGACTACATGCCAGTGTTGAGTATATACCTGAAGGGATGATGTCGATGAAGAATGAGCCAGTACCTACACACACAACAACCAAGTACCCAAAGTGAACTATATCTGAAGAGAATCAAATATATGAGCATGTATTAGATAAATGTGACAATGCGTGTGTGTACCTGACCATGATATGAAGAAAAGACACTCCGGGGGCTCGGGATGAAAAGTGACCTAGGGACAGTTGTGATGTAGGTGGAGGGATGCTGATCCCATGGCTGAAGACGGTTTGAAAAATGGACACCTTGGGCTCCTGGAATGGTGAGTGGAAGTTTGGAAAAAGGCCTATATATAGTTGTAGGGCCCACATTGCCACCTCATTTGTACCTGTTGCAACAGTGACTGGACGAGCAGATTTTAGAGGAGATTTGGAGATTCAGGGAGGATGAGGCATCCGATCGACGTTCTGTGAGTATCAGGTTAGTGGTCTGATCATCCTGCATAGAAATAGGTTTTCAATTTTTTGGGCAGGGTTTGTACAAAGGGTCGTACAGGGGTTTTTAGGGTGTTTTTATGGGGTGTGGGTCCCCATGCGCGGGCGATTCGGTGAAAGGCGTGCATACGTGCACACCTGTACACTGAATATACGTGCATGGGTGCGCGTGAAGAGGAATTTAAGGCACACCCTCAGGGTGCGCCTATGTGTTGAATAGGCGTGCATCAGTGCACACCTGTAGTGTGGACAGGCACGCACTGGTGCGCGCCTGTATGGTAGACAGACGTGCTTAAGAGCGCGCCTGTGAAGAAAACAGGCATGCTTAAGAGTGCGCCTGTGAGGCAAACATGCACGCATTGATGCGCACCTGTCTGGTGTACAGTCGCGCATAAATGCGCGCCTGTGTGCTGAACATGCGCGCATGTGTGCGTGCCTGTGGGAAACAAAACCGCGCCTAGAAGGAAAGGTTTGAAGGGAAAAAAAAATGAGTCTTTTTTATGCTATTGAGGGTTATCTGAGCTGATATAGGACTCTGTGTTGTTTGCAGGTGGCCAGCAGAGACGATGCCAGTGCGATGGCGAGAGCGAGACTGGTCCTAGTTGCGAGATGTTGTGGCCATTGAGGGGCCTGGTGTGTGAGCGGCTTTAGCAACCTGTGGGTTGCTAAAGTTCTTTGAGTGCCCGTTGATACGGGCACAGGAGTATTTACTACAGTTCCTGCTCCATATGTGGAGTCTGGAGCTGCACTGCTTCCTCGTGCGAGGAGAGAAGATCCCCTTCACTGCGGTGGAGGATGTATATTTTTTGACTGGGCTCCCCTTCCGGGGAACGCCTCTACTGGAAGAGCCTGTGCTGCCGAGGGATACAGCCCTTGCCATGATTGGTGCGCGATACTGCTCAGGCCCGAACTTTATGTCTGGGACGGTGGTGAGCATCAGTGCTATTGATTCCCTAGCACATCGTTGTATAGCGGCGATGATTGTGCGTATATACGGGTCACTTGCGGCTCAACGGATTAGTGGTGGCTAGCTGTTGGTGCTGGAGAGGGTGGTGGTGGGCGGTGAGCATTTCGCATGGGGGTTGACGCTGTATGCGCGGATGATCGCGTAGCTGGACCGTTGTCGGTCCACAGGTGCAGGAGAGTTTTCATTTGGCTCTATCCTGGTAGCCTGGTTTTTGGAGAGGGTGTCGATGCTGCGCCCGAGGGTTCTGCTAGAGATGTCGGGGGCACGATAGCCGCGATTGAGGCGATGGTCGACAGTTTTGGTTCGCCACGATGGTGGCAAAGGTGGCCACTTATTTTCAGCAGAGGCAGCACGGATATGGCGGCAGATGCCGCAGGTAGTACTTCGGTACCCCTATGCTGGGGTTGACTTTCGGGGTGACCCGGACATGGTGTTGCCTCCAGGGGAGGCTTTTGACCATCGAGGTATGTTTAGTATTGTGTATGTTTTTTATTTATGTTGTCTTTTGAGATATCAGTCCATATGTATATGATATAGATGCTGATACTATATTTTGTTGTTGTTTTTTGTATGTGCAGATGTGGCACCTTGCGGGTGTGAGGTGGAGATGCAGCGAGCGCCAGCTCGACGAGAGCCGGAGGGACGACCGTAGGAAGAGAGGCAGTGGTGGGAGGATGTCGCAGGGCAACCAGCGGAGCCCGAGAGGGCAGCGAGCCGGCACCGGTTCGATGACCCTGGTGCGGGGCCATCACATGCTCCTCCAGCGGCAGCCGGAGTGGATTTTGATGATATACGTCGTCGTCTAGAGACGGTGTTGTAGGATGTTCCCAAGGGCATGTGGACACGTATCCAAGATGATATCTTCTTGGAGCAGTGTGTGGGGGTGCCGCCACCATGGCGGGCCATAGTGCAGCGAGCAGAAGTGCTGGCTGTGATGACTAGTGGACGCCTGCCGCCGGGGCAGGAGGGTCCTATGGGTGGTCCACCATCGCCTGGGGAAGGTGGTGGTGGGCCACCACCTCCTCCTGAGGGAGGAGCAGGGGGTGGTGTGATAGAGGCACCATGACTGATGTATGATGTATATCGTTTTGGTTGTATATAGGCCGGTGAGCCGATTTTTGTACCGAGGTGTTATGCTGGCCTGCGGGCACGTGTATTTTTTGTATGTAAACATTCGGATGGCCTGATAGGCCTTGGTATATATATGAGTATACATATTTTTGAGGTCCTGGTGTTGTCTACATGTGTGTTTTTGGTGATGATTATGATGATGTCTATTCTATCTATATACTGTGACAGGATTTGTGAGTTGTTTATGTATGTGTAGCTTGATGTGATATATGCCAATCTAACACCATGTTATCTATTTCATCTGTTGTTTGATTCAATTGTCTTGGAATGTGTGTAAATGTAATGGAATCAAAATGTCGAGATAATAGTCTAATCTGCAGGTATTTGCGAAAGAGGCACGGATCGCGTACACGGTATACATTGTTGAGTTGGAGAACGACTAGTTGAGAGTCGAGGAAGATGCTAAGGTGGCGAATATGATGGCGCTGGGCATTGGCCAGGAGGCCAATGAAAACAGTGTATTCGGCTTGGTTATTGGTTGTTGTCCCCAAACATATGCCGCTTGAGTGTAGCATTTCATGTGAGGGGGTGTAGAGAGCCCAAGCAGCCAAAGCAAGATTTTGTGTCCAACAGCTGGCGCCGTCGGAATAACAGATGTGGTAGGCTGGTGGAGGAAGAATCTGTCAATAGCACAAAGGATAGTTTATATGAAAGGGGAGGGAAAAAAGATTAAAAAATCTAGAAAAAAAAAGAAATAACTTAAAGTAGAATGACTACATTTAAGCATAAAATTTCTTGAGATATAACCCATTGACGGGTTCCTTGAGAGAGAGGCCTTTGGGGGAGGCCAAGATATATGTGCCTTTGGTGAGGCAATGTTGGATTATGTAATGGCCATGCCAAAGTGATTCGAATTTTCCGTGGCCAAAGGTATCATGAGCGATATCATAAGCTAGGACAAGGTCGCCTTCGCGGAATGAGCAAAGGTTGACATGGCGATCAAAGGTAGCCTTGGATCATTTTTTAGCTGCCTCGTTGTTCTATAAGGAAGATCGACGATCTTCATCCAGTGACTCCAAGTTTAGCAAGCGCTGCTCCATTGGAGCAGTGTCAGGTAATAGCTCAATTGCGGTGCGTAAGGTGGGAATTTCACACTCGATGGGAAGAGTTGCCTCAACCCCATGGACTAAATGGAATGGTGTAAAACCAGTAGCGGTTTTCACCGTCGTTCGATAAGCCCATAGCGCAGAAAATAACATATGATGCCAATTGGTTTTATGTTTATTAACCGTGCGTTGTAACATGGTATTGAGGACTTTGTTCACTGCCTCGACCTATCCGTTTGACTGAGGGTAATAGGGTGAGGCAAAATTGTGAGAGAAGCCTAATCGAGAAGAGAGTTCGATGAATATCTCATTCTTGAAGTGTTTCCCATGATCGGAAACGAGTTGGAGTGGTACGCCAAAACGGGATTTGACGTGATTAAAGAAAAAGCGTGCTGCAGTGTCAGCGGTATTGTTGAAAGTGGGCATAGCTTCAGCCCATTTGGTGAAGTAATCAACGGCGACAACAATGTATTTGTGACCATTGCTGGAGGGGGGATTACAAGTCATAAATTCGATGCCCCATTTACAAAAGGGGCCAACCGTAATGACAGGGTGAAGAAGGGTGGGGGGTGCCCGGGCTTTGTTGGCATAGAGCTGACATTGCTCACAACGTTTCACGGCATGAATGCAATCATGAAACAAGGTAGGCCAAAAGTAACCGGATCGAATAATCTTTTGAGCAGTGGATATACCCGAAAGATGGCCCCCAGATGCGCCACTGTGGCAGTCGTTTAAGACCCTGTCGGCCTCGTCAATAGTCAAGCACCGACGAAGAATAGTGTCTACGCCCCACCGGTATAGGATGTCTCCAATGAGGAGATAGCGGGGGGCCTAATGGAAAATACGTCGACGATCATCTCTTGAAAGGTGGTTACTGAACTTTTGAGTTCGTAGGTAGATGAGGAGGTCGCCATAACAAGGATCATCCGAAGTGATGTAAAAGAGATGTTCGTCTGGAAAGTCGGTGTTGACGGGGGCACTGGTGGTGTCAGAGGGAAGGGCCGTGACAAGTTCAGCGAGAATGAGGGCCTTCTTACTCTTAGGTGTTGAGAACTTGAGGTCGTACTCCTGAAGGATAACGATCCATCGGGCAAATTTGTTGTTAACTTGTCGACGACTGAGAAAGTATTGCATAGGGTTGGAATCTGCGACGACCTTTGTGGTGCGAAGCAAAATGTAATGGCTCAGTTTCTGGACGGCAAGGACAACTGTGAGAGCAAGCTTCTCTTCGTGTTTATACTTCAAGGGTGGTCCCGAGAGGTTCTTACTAACGTAGTAAATGACATGTTCATGATTTTCATCTCCGAGCTGGACGAGGACGCTGGCTACCGATACAGTTGATGCTGATATGTAGAGGATGTAGTCATGATTATAGTCAGGTGCACTAATTAAAGGTGCATTTGAAAGCGTTGTTTTAAGATCTTCAAACGACTGTTGGGCATGGTCATCCCATTGAAATGGGATGTCGTGACGTAGCAAGCGAAGGAAACCATGTGCGCGTATGGCGTAATTAGGAACAAATCTTCTGAGAAAGTTAGCTTTTCCCTGTAGACTCTGAAGTTGTCGTAAATTCCGGAGGGGTGGAATTTCGGTGATAGCTTTGACTTTGAGGGGGTCCACGGTAATGTCGCTTTGGGAAACAATGAAACCGAGGAGGCACCCTACGGTGACAAAGAACACACACTTGAGAGGATTTAAGCGGATGTTGTACTGGCGACACTGTTGAAAGATGATTCGTAAATCATCGAGATGCTGGGTGCGTTTCTTGGATCGAGCTGTGAGGTCGTCCAAGTAGGCGAGGATGATTTTAGCCAGATCGTGGAAGATGTATGTCATCGCCCGTTGGAAAGTTGCGCCGACATTTTTTAAGCCGAAAGGCATGACCCGATATGAAAAGGTACCCCATGGGGTAATGAATGCGGTTTTATACTGATCGGCTGGGTGGATTTGGATTTGGTTATAGCCAGAGAATCCGTCCATAAAGGAAAGAGCCTCGTGGCCGGCGCAGTCGTCGATAATTTGATCGATGAATGGCGTTGGGAAGTTGTCTTTGGGACATGCGTTATTTAGATCGTGAAAGTCTGTGAAAACGCGGAGAGTGCCCTATTTTTTTTCGATGGGTACAGGGTTGGAAACCCACAAAGTATAAGCGATGGGGTAAATAAACCTGGTAGCGCGTAATTTGTCAATTTCGGCTTTGATAGCGACAGCTTTGGCTGGGTGTAGCGGTCGTTGTTTCTGGCGAACTGGTGTGATGTCGGGCTAGGTGTCAATGCGATGTTCGACAATAGAGGGATCGAGGCCAGGCATTTCCGTGTATGACCAGGCAAAAATATCCCTGTACTCCTGGAAGAGGGATTTATATGCGGCGATTTCCTGAGGAGTGCAAGCAACTCCAATGGTGATTTCTTTGACGATGCCATTTTTAATGGAAATGTCGATTTTGATGGTGGGGTAAATGTTGGCCATGTTGCCTTCTTCAAATGCATCAGGGGAAGAGATGGGATTGTTGAACCAATCGATAGGCCTGGATGGGATAAAATCTTTGGTTTCGATTGTGTAAATGGGGTTTTGGTTAGGAGGCATGAGGGATTCCTGTGGAGAGAAGAGTGCGCGGTGATGTAACGCATCCCAGGGTGAGTCTGGGTGGTATAGCTCTTCGAGTTTTTCCTCGTCGCATTGGAAACGTAGGGAATATAAGGGGTCGTGAGGAGTGATCTCAGTGCTAGGATGATTTCCCCCTGATGGAGAAGCAAGGGGAGTAGTGCTAGGAGATGGTGAGGGTTCACTCGACATGAACCAAATATTGAAGTACTGAGGGGTACCCGTGGTGGTTGGGTGGAGAGTCTCCGTAGGGGAATGAGTAGGAGAGTTTGGGGGATTGCGGGGTAAATCCTCAGAGATGTCGTTTAAGAACCATGGAGGTGTTGGGAGTGCCTCAGGCTGAGGAGAAATGACATGAATATCCTCAAGTGACGGGGTAATGTCAAGTATTGCCTCTACAGGTTGGTGAATCAGGGCCAATTGATGTCGCCTGTATGCAAGGAGCATAGGACACTGGTATGTAAAATGAGCTAGTGAATCGCAGAGAGAGCATGGGCATCTCATATGTTCATTGACTGAAGTCGTGACATAGCGAATGTCAGTGATATTTGTGGAAGAGGACGTAGCAGGGCGGGGGTTGTTATGGAAGTTCTGGCGTATGGCGGCCAATGTCTGCCGAAAGCGTGGCAGTGTTGGACAATGATGAGTGTAATGGCCATAATCTGAACAGATAGCACAAGCGTATTTGGTCCTCAACCCTTTACTACTGGATGGGTTGGTGGTATTGGGGGGACTAGCAGTAGCGACGGGTGTTGTAGGAGTTGGATTGGGGGGAATCAAATTCCTTAGTTCAGGTAGTGATGGGAAATTGTTGGTTTGGTGTCCCTCTTTCTCACATAGTACGCAAGGTGGTGGGATGCGTGGAGGAAGTGGAGCGGCGAGCTCTCTCTTCTTTCTCCTGCCCCCAGCCGTGGTAGGGGGGTTAGCGAGTGGGGGGGGGTGGGGGTAAGAATGGGAACTGTCATGGGAAGTCCTTCCTATGGTCGAGGGACCATCTCTGGTGGATGTAAATACCAAACTGGGATTGCTAACACCGTATTTGGTAGTGTGAGTGTTGTGGCTACCTGAAAAGATTTGATACCTGGTGGAGGGTAAAAGAAGGGAATTTGGGTGAGGGGTTGGGGGAATGCCTCCCAGGAGGGATTATTCCTATGGGGGGATGTGGATTCGTGGACTGTGGAGGTCGACGATGGCGTAGGAGGCTCCTGCTGGAGTGGTTCTGCGACTATTGAGACGTCAGGAATGACTGAAGCCTCATGAGGAGGAAGAGCATCCTCCGTGTGAGTTTCGTTAGATGATATGACGCATACCTGGTTAGGAGGATTAAGGAGTAGTGGTGCTCCATGGTATGTTCCTAACAAGGATGGATCTTTGAAAATCCCTGGACCCATATCGACGAGTGGTTAGGCATCTTGGTTGGTGTGGATGAGAGGAAGAATGTTATCGAGGTTGGCAGATGGGATAGGCTCATAATGTGAGACTTGGTCGATGGTCACGATCTTCCCATTGTGGGGGAACATCATTGTCCGAAAGACGGAAGATGCCACTGCCTTCATAGAGTACATGTAGCTACGACCGAACAAGATATTATAATTGAGTGGGGCGTCGATAACTTCAATATCAATGAGAATAGTCTTTCCCCCGAGTTCAACGGGGACATTTTGGAAGAGCCCTTCCGGAGAGGATGGTCGTCCATCATAAGCTCGTAACGTGATGGCAAAGGGTATGAGTTCCGGGGAACCAAGTTTCTTCCATACTGTTTTGGACATGATGCATGTAGAGGCACCTTCATCGATGATACACCGATGAACTGTGATGTTCCGTATTTTCACTGGTATTTGAAAAGAAATCAAGGCGGGAAGACGGGGTTCTCCGCTATCAAGATCAAAGGTGATGAGTCGAGTATCAGCAGGGTCGACTACCCCCAAGGTGGAAAGTAAATATTTCTATTGTGTAGGACAAGTCTGGAGGACTTCCAAGACTGACATGGCAGCTGGGGATTGTGCTAAGTCGTCTACCAAGCTATAGTTATGAGTTGCCCGAGCCTGCGGGTTGTGAACATTCCTGCGCAAAGGGATGTGAGGGATGCGTAGTGGTGGTTCGGTGGAAGGGAGAGGGATCATAAATGGGGGTCCCGTTGGTGTAGGTTTTGTCTCTAGAGATATGGGAGTAGACTCAGCGGGTGTATGATAATGACGATTACGTGTTTGCAGAAGGATTTCTTCCTCACTGGTGAGGAGAATTGTACGCTCTGCTAGTTGGTTGGGGTTGTGGTATTTTCCCACCTGAGGTGGGGGATGCTGTGTGTCCTGTTGGGTGTTTATCACACCTTGATGTGGAATAGGATTTTGCAGCACGGCGGGAGGGGGTTGCTGCACGTATTGTTGTGGTGCCTGCTGAGGGGTGTTTTGTGCAGGAGAATGGGGAAGACTACCAGAATCTTTCAGCCGCTTGAAATCAATGATCTGGGGGCAATGGTGAGTGCAATGACCGAACTCACTGCAAAGGGCACAAGGGAAGATGGTTTTGACATTATTTCTCCCTTGGTGTTTGTTATTATTGCCCCCTTGGGGGTTTTGGTTCCCCTGGTTCTGGTTGCCTCCAGGTGGTTGGTG
>ML785757.1:0-11314 GCA_009831015.1 Picea engelmannii | reverse complement strand
GAAATGGTGCCAAATGTGCTATTGTCAAGGAGTGAGTCCTTAAAACAATCTAGGCAGCATAACATTACATGAAATTCCTTGAGAAAATGAGGTTTCTTCATGGCTTTTTATAGCATTGCATTGGGTGATTATGTAACTCCTTTTTAGTGTGAATAGAGGCTCTTTAGGTCTTTATTAGGTCTTTGACCAGCCCACCATTCGGATTTAGCTCAGATTTGAGGGTCAAATCGACTTGGGAGCTGATCCATAAGTGGTTGGGAGGCCGACCAATTCAATAAATGCGCCGTTTAGCAGGTGCACCGGTTTTTTCACCAACAGTCGCGCATCATGCGCGTATGCACGCATGGTACGTTCCTGTTCCGCACATGTGCGCGCGCACCCAACTTATGTAAAGCGCTCTTCAATTTTTACTACTTTGTATAGTTTTTGACCTTTTTGGAATGTTGTGTGATTAATTCAGTGCCATGAATGACTTCATTACTGTTTGACGATGTTGATTTCTTGTCGCCATGTGCGGATGAAATTTCAGTGATAACAATCGAGATTGGGACGAGGCATGACACCCATGAATCTTCTAGGCGATTCCCATGACTTCTTCAAGTCAATCCCAACACCTCGAGGCCAGGCAGATCTTCTTCTATGACCAATACGGGCACTTTCGACCTTTGGCACAACTCCTCTCCATCGCTCCATCCTGCATGTGAGCTTGGGCCATAACTTGGCACTCATATCCAAAGGCGCTTCGGGATTTCATCCTTCGTAAAATTACACCGTGCTCCATACTAAAAAAATTGATTCATGAAACAACGAATTCTCGGATTTGGTGCCACATGTCCCTCTGAATCGAACAACTCCTGCTGATTTCGGGCTTCAAGACTTCATACCTTCAGGTATTTGGGACTTCAGGGCCTTTGGGACTTCCACGCTTTTCTCATTTTAAAACTCCCGAAGTAAAAATCACGGAGTGAAAGCTCTGATGACACGTGGCATTATGAATTTAGACAGTTGAGATCCACTTTGGGTCTCCAGGCTATGGGAAAACCAAAGCTCAAATCTCTCTTACTCTTCCATGCGATTTTACCCGGAGCTATCGATCTATTGACACGCGGCTCTTGCTGATCAACAACTCAGATTCACTTTGGGCCTTCAGGACTTTAGGCACATTGGGACTTTGGCCATTTCGACACTTTGCAATGTTTATCTCCCACAATTATCTGGAGTGACAAACTATGAAGTGAGGGATCTTCCTCCACGCATCCTCAGCTTTTGATGGCTTATATTATTTCAAGAATTCATGCTTCATCTCTTCATGAATTCTACACACTTCTCACTTTGAAACTCCCAAAGATTATTTCCCTGAACACTCGGATCAACTGCCACCTGTCCCTTTAAATATCAATGGCTCATGTTTTGTTCGAACCTTTTTCTCTGGGGCTATACTTCGCACAACCTTAATATTTTGAACGCTCGTGAGCCGCTAATATGAAGTCCACATGGAATTCCCACCGTTGAAAGCTGAATCTTCCTTTTTGCTCGATTCGGGTCCAAAAGAGATCGCTCTGAGTGTCTTTCTTTGAGCTCGTGGTTGCAGCCTATGTAAACAAAGACTTGGATGACTAGATAGGGGCTTGGGAAAACAACAGGACGAGTGATTGTAACAAAAGGAGATGGGTGTTCATCTTTAGAGGAAAACAAAAAGGCTTCGATACAAGACTTTTTCAGGTAAGACATCAAGGAAAACCAGGTCTTTTAAACAAAAAGGGGAAAACATAACCGACTTTACCAATCGAAGGGAAAAATTTAAGACACGACCCATGAAAAAGAGAAAGACAAAGAAAGGATACAGACTTAGGTATTCACAACAGACCCATACAACTCTTGACAACCCTATTTGATAACACTTAGGATTAAATGCAATGCAGGATGGCGACTCAAGAGTGGGTTACTTCGTATTTCATTGGAAAATTCAAATTTAACCTTTTGGTCAGCGTGCGGGGTCGTGGTATAGGTTACATGAAAATTTAACTTATCCATCAAATTGCAAATCTTGTCTTACCTCAACTACGGGTGTCCCATAAAATTACCAAGCCTTTTTATGTTCACAAGAAACTAGTACGATCGACTTTGGGAAAATAGCAAGGTATTTTGAATGGAACCAAAACACAGATTGGCTAGGATTGTCGATGTAGAATGACAAAGGTTCGATGAAAAACCTCATCATTTGGTGACCTATCAATCTGTCGATAGTTAATGAGTGAATCAATGTCTGCATTTTTTGTTAGACATTATTTCATTGATGCCTTTAGGAAAAAGTTCCTACGCCGACCAAAACAACTGTACAATGATGACATGGAAGTACATATATGACATGGGGAACCTCAAAATATGACACGGGGAAAATACTGAGTCATACAGAGTATTTACGCAGAAAAGACACGTGGTTTTTTATTTTGACCTCTACGTGAGAAACATTTTTTCGGCATTGTTGATTTTCTTTAGACATGTGTCCCTGGGTACAAAATCCTATCATGTCGATGTCGATGTCGATGATGTATCAGTGATTTGTGATGGTTAACATTTCCCAGTTTTGTCCCTTGGATTTTGTCGATGCCGAAAATGTATCGGTGATTTGTTAATGGTTGTCTGTATTTGTGATTTATATCTTGGATCTCGGTGATTCTAAAAACATATCAACAATTTTAAAGAACTATACTATAGACCAAAAATTTTCGATCGAAGACCATTGAAAACATTTAAACCGTGTACATTTTAGGCCCTTCATGCCATGTTACTAAAAAAAATCAATTCATCAATAACTTCAAACCAAACAAGAATAACTGATAACAAGACTCAATAACAAAATATAAATCCATCCATCCCACAACACTGACTCTAATTCAAAAATGATAAGTGGTACCCAACAAGAAAGAAATTCTGCAAAGTCTTTTAGGGTGTGTTGAGTGCTCAACAGTGGGGTTTGATGATTCATCTAGGGGAGTTTCATATGGAATGTCTCTTCCATTTGAGGTAATGATGTATACCTGATCTATGGTTGGGGTGGGATGGGTGTATCCTTGGTATGAACCGATTAACGATGGATTGTGAAATATCCCTGCTCCAACGTCCACCATTGGTAAAAGGTCACAACTCGAATGGATAAGTGGAAGGGTGTTATCGATGTGTCTTGACTGATTAGGATAATAATGGGCTAGATGGTCAATAGTGACGATTTTCCCATTGTGAGGGAATAGAATGGTGTGAAATACATAAGATGCTACTGCTTGCATGGAGTACATGTAGCTTCATCCAAAAAGGATATTGTAATCTAGTTGGGAATATATAACTTCAACTTCAATGAGGATTGTTTTTCACCCCAATTATATGCACACATTTTGATAAAGACCTTCTAGTTGGGAGGTTCAACCACCGTAATCTTGAGGGTGATTGTAGAGGGAAATAACTCGGTTCATCCCAGTTGTTTTCATATGTGTCTGGAAATTTTCCAAGTGGATTTTTCCTCATCGATGATGCAGTGATGGACGGTGATGTTTCGGATACTGATAGGAATTTGAAAGGAAACTAGTGATGGAAGACGTGCATCAAATTTTTCTAAGTCGAAAGTGATATGACGGGTGTCTGAGGGGTCTAATTCCCCCAACTGTGAAAGAAAATTTTTTCTTTGGGAAGGAAATGTCTGGAGAACCTCAAGTATTGACATGGAAGTAGGTGATTGTGCAAGGTCGTCAACAAGGTTGTAGTTGTGGGTGACCCAAGAATGTGGGTTATGCATGTTCTTGCATAGTAGTGGGTGAGGAATTCTGGTGGTGGATTCAATTTTAGGATGAATAATCATTAGAGGTTTCCCGAGTAGTAATGGGGGGGACCCAAAGTTGGTGGGAGGGGAATCAGACAATATAGTGTATTTTCGGTTGCGATTTTGTAAGAGGATTTCCTCTTCAGTGGTGAGGAAGACACTACGATATGTTAAATTAATGGTTTGTGGTTGGCCAGGTTGAGGGAATTTTCCTATATGTTGTGGGTGAGGGGAAAATTTTGGTTGTGTGGTGATGACACCTTAGTGAGGGATTGGGTTCTATAAGATTGTTCGTGGTGGTGGTGGCATGTAGTTGGGAGGCACTTGCGGTGGCCCTTGGGGTGGGGGAGGGCATGGAGGGTTCATAGCTTCCTTCATTCATTTGTAATCATCCATTTGAGGGAATTGATCGGTGTAATGGCCATATTTGCAACATAATGCACATGGGAAATTGGTTTGAAGGTTATTATTCCTTCCTTGGTATGGTTTTCCATTATTATTTCCCCCTTGGGGTTTTTGGTTAGCCTAATTTTGGTTACCCCCTACTGGGGGATTTGGATGTTGGGGATTTCCCATCTGTCCTTGGTTTCTATTATTTCCCTTTCTCCGATTTTTATTGGGTTGATGAGGGGGATTGGTAGTATTTAATTGTTCAAAATATTGAACTTGTTGAATAAGAAAAGGTTGGATAAAATTTACCCCTTCCTATTGTTGTCCATGTGATGGGGCAACGGGTTGAGGAGGAGTAGGGAAGGGGCAGTACAGGGTACCTTGGGGAGGTCCATACTAGTTGTATGAAGTGGAGGTACCTCCCATAAGGTTGGAAGTATATGTCATGGATGGAAAAGGGCCTACATTGTTTACATGCACAGTGATAGTGGTGGTGCAGGGACTGGTCTTCCCATGATTGGAGGAGGAGGTGCCATGAATGGTGGTTGATGTGGTGGAGGAGTATAGTATGGGTTTCCCCCATATGGTGTTTGGTATGGATTGGCCCCAAAAATGGGTACTGGTTGAGGATGTGAGTTTGTATTGGCCATGGACCCAATCAACCCATCGATAGTGTGCGATGTTATGGGTTTGTCTTCCCCAAATGGTAGGGGGTGAGGGGAAATATGAAACACTTTATAAAGATACCCTAATTAAGAGTAAATTAAGTCAAATTGTTGGGCCTTAGTGATAGCCTTGTATTTAGTTTGAGGAAAAGTAGTGGCGACATCTATGGTGAGGAGAGGGACTAATGATTTGAGGAACCAGTCTAGTCATTGTTGCAGGGTTGTATCTTCTTTGCAAATTCGTCTTATTATTCTCCATTCATGAATATTATTGGAAATATGGATGGCTGAATTTTGATTGAATACGGATATAATTTTCAAACTAGTGTCATGGTGCACTAAGAGTTGGAAGAAGGATAAAAAGGTATTTTCCAACTAATCAAAGGTTGATTGGGACCCGTCTTTTTCATCCACATACCATTTGGTGGAGGGACCAGTGAGTGCTCTTTAGAATAGTCGTAGGCAAAAAAAATATTCCATAATGCTATTGGAAGAACACCACAAGTGAAAATACATGATGTGGTTAGCTGGGTATTCTCTAAGTTTTCCTTCAAATTTGGGAATATCAAAAGGTAACTTGGTGGGAATATTCAGCCAAGTGGGTTCATGTGATATGGGATCATTCCTCAATTTGGTCAACTCTAGAATATTGATAGATTACAAGTATGGCATGGACGAGAGAGTACCAGACATGTTATTCTATGGTTGAGAAGATTTTCTTTGTGAGGATGATTGGGAGTTTGTTCCTTGTGATGAAGGTTGGGATCTACCTCCTTGTGATGGAGGACTGGTAGGTGAGATGTTCTAGATATTGGTGGCAAGAAAGGTATATCTAAGTAATGTTGAGCCTAGAAATGTAGAACTCATTGGTGTATGTGATGGTTTTTTTGATGTATCATCCAAGTTGGGGAAACCTCCCAAAATTAGGGGGAGGTTTCTCAAGCGCCTGGAAATTGGTCACCTCGATCAAGCATGACATTTATATTTTCGGCCTTAGAAATTGGTCATAGACTAGATTCTTTCCAAGGGTTTGGTGACCCAAGGAAGCACACACAGAACAAATGGACCTTGGCCTTCAACCCTCCGTGGGTTTCTCCATGCCTTATGGTGTAGGAATGCTTGATTGGGAGGATTTTGGTATCCTATTTAACAACTTTCTAAGTTTCAATGAAAAATGATGATATGGAGTTATTTGGATGCCTATCCCCAAAATCGTAACTTAGACTACCAAATTATTTTGTGTTCCTTTTGTGGAGGTTAGAAGTGGGTTGATTATGGTTTCTTTTAGGATGTCAAAGTGCGTTGTGAATTTGGAGTCATAGGCCAACCTCGTTGTTTAAAAATGGTGTGAACAACCTTTTTTAACTAAACAAATGAATCCCTTCTGATCCTCCCAGATCGCTTATGAGCGCGGGGAGAAGAGTATACTAGGTTTCAAGTATTTAATAGAAAATCATTTTGAATATGCAATGTGTGCAAGAAGTGATAGTGAGTGATTAATTTTAATAAGTTAATGAGAAAATTTTTGCATGTGGACATCGCTTGGTCCTTTATTGTTGTTGCTTACTTATAACTTACTATATTTCACAAAAAATCCTTGCAAAAATTGACAAATTCCTAGGTAACTAGCATGGTGGACATGTGAGTCCTTACTCTTGAACATTAATCTCCCTAGAATGTTTCGTAATCAAAGAAATCTTTGAAAATATTCTTATATTGTGAACATGTGGGCTTGTGTGGTCCCTTACAATTCTTAAAAACTTCCTAAGTGATTTATTCTAAGAATTTGAAACTATCCTAATATTGTGCACATGTCGGCATGTGTGGGCCCTTACAAATATTTGAGAATATGTTTTAAATACAAGCTAAGAGGTATTGGCATCTCCTAAATATGATTGGTTTTTAAAGGGAGATGGAGGTTTCTTCAAGCAATATCTCTTTCTGATTTCCAAGATCACACTAGTGTGTGAGGAAAGAGAAAACTCCAAGATTGTCCAACTAGCCTTCTAGTCCCAAATTAATGTGATGTTTTGTAAAAGGAAATCTTTCAATGAAATTCAAATGCTAAATTTTAATCCATCAATGTGGAAACCAAGGAAATCAAAAGATATTATGGTTGTTTTTAATCCCCTTAGAATTCTATTTGTGACTAAGTTATCTATGCAAGAATGAATCTCAAGCCTTCTTGTTGTGGCTTTTACAAAGTGCATAAAAGAAATCTAAGCTACTGGAAACAATTCAGCCTCAAAATCCCTTACAATGTGGTGAAAAAGAGATTTTGCATGGATTTATGTGCTGACAGGTGCGCAAAGTGTGAAGAATGTGAAAAATGATACAAAGGTATATGCCCTATTCCTCAAGGACCATGCAACTATTTTTCCCGAACCCACGTGTATGTAGGAAAATGGAGGGCCGAAAATTAGAAATGGGATCCTCTAATAGAAGGTTAAATTGCAGTTTTTGAAGGGTAGCTTGAGTTGTTTTTGGACCCTGTAAACACAATAAAGTGAGAATAGAAGGCCTAAGAGTCCAAAGTAGGAGGAATTTCATATCCAATCCCTATTATGTTCGCCAAATTGTTGGGTTTCTTTTGTCACATAGGTGAGCAAAAACAAGACCTTTTATTTATTAGTTGGACTAGCTAAACAACACAAAACAATGGTTAGTAGGTTAGTGAACCCACAAGCAAAGAAGCATATACCAAAACAAATGAAAACCATTTAACAAAGGAAAATGAACTAAACAACTATCAACAAAGGATGCATGATATTGAACATAAAGAGTGGTTACCCAATAGAAAATGGTATTTTGAAATTGAGAACACCAAGAGGAGTAAAGGGGGATTTATGAATGCCCTAATCCTCCAAAGGGATGGCTCTTGAATCCCTCAAAGTAGAACTTCTAATATATTATTCTAAATTTAAAATGATGAAGAAATCTATTGTTACACATCAAAATGTCACACTTGAGTTACACACCCTAAGAGTCGCAAGTGTCGCAAAGTGACGTATGCACCTCAGTAAGTGTCACACTCACTGTCACAAGTGTCGTATGAACCTTCCCAAGTGTAACATTCACTTTGTGAGGTGTATCCACCCCTTGAAACCATTAAAAAAGTTTTTCATGACCCCTAAGGCATATGGGAGGAGGAAAACCATCATTTGTTTGTTAAAATGCACTTTTTCTTTGGAAATTTTGACCCTTTTTTTAGAATTTATGAAGGTTGTTGGCCCTTGACCAAGTTTTGGGAATACTTGATCATATTTGACCATTTTTGGGACTTCGATAGCCTGTTGAAGATGGAGCGCTAGACGAAGCGGAGATTATAGAATCTTGGCCCACTTTTGAGTCCCTTTTTAGGTTTTTGGAATATGTAATGGGAAAGGGATGTCGGCCCGTGGGTTCACCCATGCTTAGGACCACTTTTGTAAATGTATAAATAGAAATATAGGCATCTAGTGGAGGATGCTATCTTTTTGATATAGGCTAATTTCCAAGAGGGAATCTATGTGATCAAGAGTTTTGTGCATTCCGTATAGACTTGCAGAGCTTAGTGCAAGTCCCTGTGTGAAGGTATAGAAGGCTTTGTGCTGAAAGGAAAGGAAGAAGGATCCAGTGAGCTACACAGATATTTTGTCCTGTGCGAAGTAAGGGTTTATATGGTTTTATGCTTGTAATCAATTGGCCGACGATAATAAAGAAGAAGAGTTGGTGGACATAGCCCCAGGGTGGGGGTGAACCACGTAAATCCTGTGTTGTCTGCTTGGTGCCTTGTTCTGATGCATTGATGTGATTATTTGCTAAGTGATTTGAATTGAGTAGATAGATATATTATATATGTTTATGCTTAGTTCTTATGATGTGTATAATGTTAGGTCTGATTCACATGTATATGCTAAGTACTTGACCTGTTATATCTTAATTCTCTGTGGATGATAAGTGATCAAACAATCTATTTTATTGTGAATACTGGGAAGCTTTGTTGTATCTGTGAAGTAGTCATTGATTGCATAATAAAGATCCATCAGTTTTGAGTGCTATATTAAGTAAGGAATCACAGATCTGTGTCCCAGCTAAGGTTGCATACACTTGATTTCTGCAACCACCCCTGCCTCTACCTTGGGTGAGACCTCATCTGCTTCATAGGGGTTGTCGAAAGGGATGGTAGTTAGGGTTTTGTTGGTTTGTTATTGTAGCGTTGAACCCTGGGTCTTCCCCTGTGCCAACAAATGGTTCCATTGCTGGGACCTGAAACTGTAATTGCTGGGAACTGAGGAAGAAGAATCTTTGTGCAAAGATTCATCCTGAAATTGTGGAAGCTTTGTGCATGGATTTGTGCCCTAGTGCACAGTATTCCACTTGATCTAAAAATATTTGTGCTAAAGAAGGAAGGCCAGATCTATAGAAAAGAAGCAAGATTTGAATGCTTTGTGCTCTAAGAAAAGTAAAAGTGGAAGTTTATGAAGAAAAGAGGTCATATTTGCAGAAAAGAGGTAATATATGTAAGCTCAGTGCTCTGATAAAGGTAAGAGTAGTTAAAATTTTTAGATCTGGAGGATTTGTGCTTTGTAGAAGTAAGATAAGTGAAAATATGTGTTTCTAAGGTATGGATCTAGGTATGTTTAATAGAGTTTATCTTAGTTTGAAAACTAGGGCACTGATAGATGAAAGAAGGTTTGATATGAGTAGATCTAATAAGAATAGTGATAGATATGTTATACCTATGCATAGAAAAAATGTTTGGACTAACAAATGGATGCATGATCCTAGAAAGATTTTTTTGCATATTAGCTACCATGATCCTAGTGCGTAGTATAGAAGAAGTTGGGGATCGTTTAAAAGAAAGAGAGGAGTGATGCTCTGTTATAGTTGCAGAAGACCTGGACATATTGCTAAGGAATTCTCTGACAAAGGATCTAGTTGTCTTTGTTGCAAAGCTATGGACAATGAGGTATTGGATTGCCCTAGAATGATCCCTATTCTGGAAGAAATAAATATGAATTAGGAAAAACCTAGGAGGTAGAACCCCAACAAGAATCAGAGAAGGTATTGATACAAATGAAAGAGACCCTGAATGACCACCGATATGTTAGGCTATCATAAATTTTCAAAGAAAAAGAGTGCATTGAAGCAAGAATAGGAGACTTCGACATTGACTTTGTCCTTGATGAAGAGACACAAGTGAACATTATGCCAGAAAGAACTTGGGAAGCTATAGGGAAGCCTGTTATGATCCCTTCATTAGGAGGAATAAGACTATTCAGAGGAAAACTAATGATGTTATGTGGAAATATCGCTCAGATACCTGTGACAATCAATGGAATTTCGACAAAGGAAGACTTTGAGATTATTAAATTCATTGAAGACAACGCCCCGTTTACAATGTTACTAGGAAAATCTTGGATTGATAGAGATCAAGATAGAAAGAAGTAATAAGAAGAAGTCTTGGAACCAACAAGAGTTAAATGATTTCATGACCTGAAAGATTTCACAGTTGATTGAAGAATAGGAGAACAGGTCGAAGCTACCTGACACTAGAAGCCCAAATATCAAAGCTACGGGAACATCAGAAGACATACCGAAGGTTGACATTTCTACCCCAGAAGAAGTGATACACCTGAATCCTAGAAAAGGATCTCAGCAGCGCGAAGTGACTATGCCGAAGGAAAATAAGAATCAGAATGGGAAAAGAACCACCGAGACAAAGATCATGGGAAAAAATGCTAGGAAGATACATAAGAAGAAGGTCAAGGTTGAGAAGTTATAGCAGGTTCCAGAGGGTACCTTGCAGAAAGAAACTTTACAGAATTGGAGCTTCATCAAGATATCATAACAGTGACATATGCGACTTCGCTATGGTGAAGCAATATAGCCATTGAAATCTGATATATCCATTCGACTACTGCTCCAAATGGCTGGAAAAAAATTTATGGTTCACCACAAGACCATTGGACCGTGCCATAACAGACATAAGAAGAGTTAATGATGATCATATGCTGATTAAGGTTGGTTGTCATTGATGTCAACCCTTGAAGAAATACCCGTAGCGCAAAGGTTTGGGTAATGGACCCAATAGTTCTTGATGTAAATATGACTCATTATTTTTTTTTCATGGTTGATAAGAAGTAAATATGGATGAACTCCAAAGTGGTCCCCTTATGGTGAAACCCCTCACGGGAAGATGCTTTTTGGAGTAAGATAACCTATGCTTAATTGTGGAATAATGAGATGAAGGAAAGTGAATTTGTCAGGGAAAATATCCTAGATGGATAGTTATTGTGATTTCATTTCCGGTGGTATGGGGAATGTCACATAATTCCTCACGGTTAGAGAGTTATGGCCATGAGAAGTTGGAGACCCCAGGTTTGGGTAATGGACCCAAGTTTGTTTGATGGGTAACGGTATGAGTTATGATATATTTTCAGACAATACTATTCTATATGGA
>ML785756.1:714527-724628 GCA_009831015.1 Picea engelmannii | reverse complement strand
GCTCTTCCACATGATTTGCATACAATTAACACCCTTTCCTGAAGCATCTCCTCAATTGTAAGGACGACATCTCCCTTATAAAAATAGGTCTAGAAATGCCTCTTATTATCCTATACTTTCCTTATTCATTAAGGCAAGTGAAAGTATTATTATGAGAGTATATGATATAATGATGTGCATCCAACCAATTATTTATAATAAGAACATCATATGAACCAAGTGGTATTATGGTCCAGATTATTTGATACAATAATACACAATTTCTATTAATGAGCAAAATGTACAAAACTGTAGAACTAGAGAGTGAAAGACTCACTAAAATGGTGGAAACTTATCTATGAGAAGATATGTGATGGATACACTCATTCACAAGAATATGTTTGTTACAAAGAGGCTCCAAGGGCCTTTTTAACATAAATAAAATCCTAAACCCTAACCCCAAAAGATGAAAATCCAATAGTTTTGTGGACCCCGTTTTGGGTAGTTTGACATATCAACTTCTTAGGGGAGTAACTTTGGCATACAATCTCTGTTTGGGGTGCACGATATCTCGTTGGAAAGGTATTGACGAGGATATTCATTTCATAGGATCAATCAAATATGTTGTTGTCATTGAAGTGCCCGATCGTGAAAAAGCATCGTTTAGGCTCTCAAAATGGCCCCGACGATTGGGACCTGAAAACTGCTAAAAATAGTAAATTTCCAACAAACTATTTTGAGCCAGCTGGAATAGGTGGGTGGCCACTGATATCCACCTAGATCAATCCTCCCTCCTTAGGAAGTAATGGCCTCCATTGCATTGAGCTCTCGAGGGAGAGGGGAAGTGTTTGTTGAATCTGAATCTTGGTGATCTGCTTGCCTTGTTGGAGAAGTTGTGTTTCTTTGCTTGTTGAAGGATTTCACGAACATGTTGCTAGCAAGGTTGAATCTAGTCAACCAACCTGTTGTATATTGACTTGACTAGATAGTGTGTAGGCACCCTTGTAGGTTAATCAACAATATCTTCTTTCTCTTCTGCAATATGCTTATGTTGGATAGAAAGGTCTTGGGCCAAGGATACAGTGGTTGTAGTTTCCTTGTGTTCACCCTTTGAATAGATTGTGAAGAGGCTGAATTTTGTAGTATGAGAGATTACCTTACGACACTATTTTTGTGGGACAGTAGTCAGAACTACCTCTGGTATCATGTAGATATGACCCCTGAGACTAACAATGACACTACGAGGTCGAGACTCATAAATAACATGATGCTTTTACATATATGACTGGCCCAAAATAACGTCACACACATCCAGTGGGGCAACATCACATAATACCTCATCTTTGAAGGCTTGGATGTCATATGACAATCGAAACTGCTGGATGGCATAGAGATCTCGTCCCCGACGAAGCTACCCGATGTTGTATGGATGCGAGTGTGGTATTGTCGACGATCCAAATTGTTTGACGACCTCTGCTGAGATGAGTTTCTTCTGGCTTGTGCTATCAACAATAAAATGCAGCGGGGTCCCCTTCACCCACTTCTGTGAATGAAAAAGGCGCTCTCCCTCTTCAAGATCTGCTAGTTCTTCTAGTCAAATTGTTGCGGTCAAGAAAGTAGTAGTGGGGTCTACATTGATGATCTATCTTCTTCCATTATTTTCTGAATCAAATTCTGAATCAGGGTTCGGCTCCTTTTCTTTGATCTCGTCCACCAATTATTGTTTTCAAAGACATTCATCATTGTTGTGCCAAGGGATTTTGTGAAAATCAGACCACTTATAGTTTCCTTCTTCGTCTTTCTATTACCCTACTTTTCTTATGTCTTAGACTAGTTTTCTAGAGTTTGATTGTTAGGGCCATCTTTATCATACTTTGGTTATTGTGGATTTGTAGACCTGGACTCCCATTTGTTTTGGTGCCTAAATTTCTACTTGATTTTGACAGCATATCGATAGGAAGCTCCTAGTAATAAGATGTCCAGAAAATCCATTTCGGCTTGTATGTACCTATGCAGATCCCCGTAGTTTTTTCAGAACCAGATGTCGCTCGAAGTATTTATACCCAACTTGGTGCATAAGGTATGGAAATTATTTGTGAACTCTGATACTGTTTGGACCCTCTCTTGCCACAATGTGATCCATCTCATGTGTTGGTCATCATAGTTACCAACAGGGTAATATTGTTCCTTGATCGCATCCACAAAAAAATACCAAGTGGGATCGACCCCATATATTCCAAACTCCTTTGTGGAACTTTTCTCCTAGTAAGTTTCCCACCAATGTTTGACATGGGGGAGAGGTGCGAAGGTGATCTTTTCCCTGTCAAAAAATTTATGAACAAAGAAATAACCTTCTAGCAGATTTAACCATTTTCTATGGCATCCGCATTGTTTTGACCTTCAAATATGGGAATGTCAAAATTATTTAAGATTATGTGGGGAAATCATACATACTTGAGTCTTGAAACCCTCCCATACCACCAAGGAATGTGTCTAATATAACCATGCCAAATTTCGATGCATACAGGCACAGATTGAAGAAATTTGAATGTTGGCCCCATTCACTGCTCACTGCGTGGGATTGGTGCATGACATTTGTAATGGGTGTATTGGAAGTTCCACGTCAAATTTTAAGATAGTTCCGACAACGATTATGTAGAAGGGAATGATGAATTATGACATTGAGACATGAATGATGAATGTTGATGCAAATGTGGATGATCTCAAATATTATGCGGGGACATCAATATACATCCTTGAGTCTTGAAACCCTCCCATACCGTCAAGGCATGTGTCTAGTCTAACCATGTCGAATTTCAATGCATACAGGAACAATTGAATAAATTTCAACATTGGCCCCATTCACTTCTCACTATGCAAGGTCGATCCAAAATGACATTTATGATGGGTGTATTGGAAGTGCCATGACATTTCAAGAGAGCTATGACAAAGATTCTATAGATGGAAATGACAAATGATGACAATGAGACATCCATTATATTGAATGTTGATGCAAACATGGACGATCTCAAATATTATGCGGGGACATCAAACATCCTTAAGTCTCGAAACCCTCACATATTGTCAAGGCATGTGTCTAATCTAACCATGTCAAATTTCGACACATGCAAGCACAAATTGAAGAAATTTCAACATTGGCCCCATTCATTATTCACTATGTGGGGTCCATGCATGACATTTGTGATGGGTGTATTGGAAGTTCCATGTCAAATTTCAAGATAGTTCCGATAACGATTATATAGAAGGGAATGATGAATGATGACAATGATACGTGCATGATGAACATTGATGCAAATGCAGATGATCTCAAAGATTATGTGGGGACATCAATAAACATCCTTGAGTCTTGAAACCCTCCCATACTATCAAGGAACGTGTCTGGTCTAACCATGTCAAATTTCGATGCATACATGCACATATTGAAGAAATTTCAACATTTCCCCATTAACTTCTCACTCTGCAGGGTCGGTGCATGACATTTGCGATGGGTGAATTGGAAGTTCCATGACATTTCAAGAGAGTTCCAACAAATATTCTACAAATGGAAAAACTGAATGATGAAAATGAGACGTCCATTATGAATGTTGATGCAAACATGGAATATATCGAAGATTATGTGGGGACATTAGACATCCTTGAATCTTGAAACCCTCCCATACTGTCAAGGCATGTGTCTAGTCTAACCATGTCAAATTTCGACGCATACATGCATATTTTGAAGAAATTTCAACGTTGTCCCCATTCACTACTCACTGTGCAAGGTCGATGCAACATGACATTTGTGATGGGTGTATTGGAAGTGCCATGACATTTCAAGAGAGTTCCGACATAGATTCTATAAGTGACAATGACGAATGGTGACAATGAGACATCCATTATATTGAACATTATTGAAAACATGGACGATCTCAAATATTATGTGGGGGCATCAAACATCCTTAAGTCTCGAAACCCTCCCATATCATCAAGGAAACTATCTAGTCTAACCATGTCAAATTTCAACACATACGGGCATAAATTGAAAGCATTTCAATGCTGGCCCCATTCACTGCTCACTATGTGGGGTCAGTGGAAGAAATTTGTGATGGGTGTATTTGAAGTTCCTTGTCAAATTTGAAGATAGTTCCGACAACGATTCTATAGAAGGGAATGACGAACATTGACAATTAGACGTGCATGATGAACGTTGATGAAAATGTAAATGATCTCAAATATTATGTGGGGACATCATACATCCTTGAGTCTTGAAACCCTCCCATAACATCAAGACATGTGTCTAGTCTAAGCATGTCAAATGTCGACGCATATAGGAACATATTGAAGAAATTTCAACATTGGCCCCATTCACTGCTCACTATGCAGGGTCGGTGCATGACATTTGTGGTGGATGAATTGGAAGTTCCATGACATTTCAAAAGAGTTCCAACAAAGATTCGACAGATGGCAACAACGAATGATGACAATGAGACATCCATTATGAACGTTGATGCAAACATGGACGATCTTAAAGATTATGTGGGGACATCAGATATCCTTGAGTGTTGAAACCCTCCCATACCGTCAAGGCATGTGTCTAGTCTAACCATGTCGAATTTCGATGCATACATGCACAGTTTGAAGAAATTTCAACGTTGGCCCCATTCACTTATCACTGTGCGAGGTTGATGCAAGATGACATTGGTGATGGGTGTATTGGAAGTGCCATGACATTTCAAGAGAGTTCTGACAAAGATTCTATAGATGGAAATAACAAATGATGACACTAAGACATCCATTATATTGAACGTTGATGCAAACATGGACAATCTCGAATATTGTGTGAGGACATCAAACATCCTTAAGTATTTAAACCCTCCCATACCATCAAAGTAACTATCTAGTCTAACCATGTCAAATTTTGACGCATACGTGCACATATTGAAAAAATTTCAACGTTGGCCCCATTTACTGCTCATTGTGCAGGTTCGATGGAAGAAATTTGTGATGGGTGTATTGGAAGTTCCATGTCAAATTTCAAGATAGTTCCGACAACGATTCTAGAGAAGGGAATGACGAATGATGACAATGAGACATGCATGATGAACGTTGATGAAAATGTGGATGATACCAAAGGTTATGTGGAGACATCATACATCCTTGAGTCTTGAAACCCTCCCATACCGTCAAGGCATGTGTCTAGCCTAAGCATGTCAAATTTCGACGCATACATGCACATATTGAAGAAATTTCAACATTGGCCCCATTCACTTCTCACTATGCGGGGTCAGTGCATGACATTTGTGGTGGGTGGATTGGAAATTCCATGACATTTCAAGAGAGTTCCAACAAAGATTCTACAGATGGAAATGACGAATGATGACAATGAGACGTTCATTATGAATGTTGATGCAAACATGGACAATCTCAAAGATTATGTGGGGACATTAGACATCCTTGGGTCTTAAGACCCTCACATACCGTCAAGGCATGTGTCTTGTCTAACCATGTCAAATTTTGATGCATACAGGCACAAACTGAAGAAATTTCAACGTTGGCCCCATTCACTGCTCACTGTGAGGGGCTAGTGGAAGACAATATTTGTGATGGGTGTATTGGAAGTTCCATGGCATTTCAAGAGATCGGTTTTGACAAAGATTATACATATGGAAATGACGGATGATGACAATGAGACATGGACGATCTCAGTGATTATGTGTAGGGTCGATGGATGTCATTAATCCCTTGACCATATATAATCCCTAATAAATTAACCATTAAACTACCTAGCCCCTAAGCCCTAAATCCATTAAGCATTGACCCTTAATCCATTAAACTATAACCCCTAATTTCTTAACCCTTAATCCCTTCAACGATAACCCTTAATTCGTAGACCCCAAATCCCTAAATCACCTAATCCCCAAAGCCCCTATCCACTTAACCCCCCAAAACTCAACAAAAGTAACTATTTAGGCACATTAGGAGTTAAATTGGAAGCCAAACTAGAAGCTAATCTGGAAGCTAAACTGGAAGCTAAACTGGAAGCTAATTGGGGAACTAAATAGGGAGCTAACTTAGGCACTAACCGAGGCGTTAAATAGGGCGCTAAACTAGGCTCTAATAGCACCTACATTATCACCCACTTTTGTTTCTCGACGCAAATAGCACCATAAATAGCACCCTCCAGATAAATAGCACCAACTTTAGCAAAAAAGTGGAGAAAAATACATTAAAACAACCAGTGGAAGCAAAAAAGGGAGCCCATCACAGGGATTTGTTGTAGTGAATAATCCTCCACAAAGTTTAATTAAACCATAATTAGATAATAATTAAAGACATAATTAAGTTTGACAAGGCATTGGGTTAACTCATTTTCTAAGATCATTTCCTGAGCCTACTAAGCTCCCTTGTCTTTCCCCTCTTGTGAAGTCATAGCACCAATTCTTTTTGACCTTTTTTTTCATATACTTTTATTAATCATTCAATGTTTTGTTACAAATTATATCACTAAACTTATATAATCATTCATCAAGTATATACACAACATTGAAACTATAGATCAAAACTAAGATATTATATTAGCAAAGTGGGTATACACAAAATATCTCTCCATTTCACATCATATCAAATCATCTTTCAAATACATACTTAAAAAAAAGTCTTATTATAGCTTCTACAATGATGTATAGAGATTCACATCAAATCATATCCTTTAAAAATATATCTTATTATATTAGTATTCTTCCAAAATTCCGTTTAAAAGTGTTCTAAAACTCTCACATTATAACTACACCTTTAAATAATCCAACATATTTACACCAAATCTAATATGTAATCTAATATCATATAGAAATGAAAAATTAATATAAAAGTCCAAGATCATATTCAAAGAAGCAATCATCTTGTTGCACCCATATGTGGCGGGTACTTCATCTAAAGCCCAACTTTAGACATAAAATCGACCAATATGTTTTGTTCAATGTAGACAAACCGGACAAAAGGAAATCTCATTAAAAACGAATTTCATATTCAAGATTTCCTCATATTTTTTCCAAAATATTTCTTCAAGCTATTTTTAACGTGTCATCGTCCTGTATGTTACGTTACAGGACAAAAACAAAACGAATCACGTATCTCTTGGTTGTAAATTTCATTCGGACAACAATTAGGTCTTCTGACAGTGAATTTCATCTTTTAAATGAAATTTTAAAATTTAAAACAGTGGTTGCGGACGAACAGAATTCTTCCTTAAAAAGATTTAACTGTTCACCATAATTGAAATCGCGTCGACTACCGTGTAAAATTGACGTCTTACTTGATTTCTGGGCACGCGGTCGGCAAAGATTATTACATCGACCGGCCGCTATAGAAAGAAATTCCGTTCGATTTTAACGCGCACATTTATTTTGTTATAAAATCTGTGAAAGGAAAGGCGCATTACCTTCCAATGGAAGAACAAAAAGGCCTACTCTAAATATTAGATTTTTTACGTTTTCTTTTTTCATTTTTGTTTAGAAATTGGATAAAAAATTGAAAGAATGGATTAAATTGTAGATATCATTGTCGAAATTATATAATTTGATGGATTAGAAGTTTTTCAAGGTGTTGACCAATTTATCCATATTATGAAAATGCACATCCCTCACTCTACCCATAACACCATTAATTGTTCGAGCACACTTCCCCTTGTTTCTGTGTCCAATCAATGTAGCAGTCTTTATGGTGGTTACCTTTGCGCATGTGTGTCTTCCCTTTCCAGCACTATTCATATCATGCCGCTCCTCGGTTGGTTTATCAGTTCTTCTTCTTCCTAGTAGAGCCACCACTTGATCTGCATTCCTCTCGGGTTTTCACCTATTTCGTTAGCCAGCTCTCCGTGCCTTCATACCTTCTTTTTACTTAGGTCATGCCTCGGTTTTGGGGGAATTCCAAGCACGGCTCAGCTTGGTATCAAAACATGCCTTGCATGGCCATCCAGCCTTAGCATGCCTCAACACCATCACACAACTCTCCTCCTTTGCCTTCCTCCTCTTGCCAGTCCTCTCAGAGCCAAAGCGGCCTCCCGCCTTTGTCCTCGCCATGGGCCTGTTGAGTTGAGTGGTTCGACCTCCTAGGAAATTCAGTGGGTTTCGCTCCCGGTCCATTACCGAACCTGGCCTCTTCCTCGCAACTTGCCTTGGTCGTTCCACCAAATTCACCTAAGAATTTAGCTCTAGAGCCACCACTTGTGCATCCACCCCCCGCCCTGTCTCCTTTGGAAGACACCTCATAAACTAGGAGAAACCACCGGACTAACCACACTCCTGTTCAGACTGCGCCTCCTGCACAAAGACTCAAGACGACCTTGCAATTCTGCAAGACCTGGTGTTCGAGGTCCACAAGGAGGTAGACGACTTACGGTTCCGTCTGGAAATTCTGGACAAGAAAGGGACGCAAATTCTGCAAATGCTATCCTCTCTGCAAGGTACTCGACACTTAGGCATCTAGTGCACCAGCAGCCTCAACGGTGGTCTTGGCTCCGGCTCTCCAAACGCCAGCAACAAACAACTCGACGATGGTCTTGGCTTCGGCTCTCCAGTAGCCAACAACGGACAACGTGGCATGCAACAAACTGTTTGCATGAGCTACGACACCTGCGCAAGTATCAAACTACATGGCTTGTTTTATGTTTTGTTCATGCTTCTACAAGTGTACTTTTGGATAATTCTCTTTTTGCTTGTCATAAGTCAGTCCTAGTTGTTCTAGAAGGTCAGACAAATATGAACAATCGGTTTCCCCACGAGACAATTATGTTCTAGATGATTAAAACTAAGATTTCTTTTGGTTTTGGAGGTACTAACTGAATTGGTTTCCCTTTGAGGCCATTCAACATATTAGTTTTTCTCCAAGACAATTCAACATTCAAAGTCCTCAAACAATCATGAAGCTACTTTAATTTTGCTTTTGAAAAGTAATTTATACATACTTACTTAAAAAAAAATGATAAATTAAATAGTCCCACAAAAATTTACCAGCTAAGAAATTGATAATTAAAAACGTTGCATGATGTAAGAAGAAATTGATGGTAAAAAAGGTTACATGATGTAAGAGAGCGCGTAGAACACGGAGTGAACTTAAAAAAATGGTACAAATTTAACCTTTTGGCCGGTTTATCCTTATTGTGATTTGGAAAAGAATTTATTTAACTTACTTCCGTACTCCACTCGGAAGCTGATGTAAAAGAGATCGTGATCCACATGGAACCTCCCATGCAATGTATTTTGCAATTCTTTTCTTTTTCTTGACAAGTCATCAAAAAATATCGGAGCCGAGATTGATGACAGAGTCCATAAAACAGTCGAAGTTTATAAATTCCTTGAATCTTCTATTTACTTTCAAAAGGAAAAGACATAAAAAAATTAATTTTGTTATGGTAAAAATATTAACTAGGCATACTAGCAATGATTAGTACTGTATTTCATTTTCTGTGTGTTGGATATCATATTATCCACCATTCCAAAAAATAGAATAAAAAAAACCATTATTAATAATGTGTTTGGTGAATATTATTCATCTGGTGAATATGTCTAGTAAATAATTATGTGTATGGTAAAATATAATTGATAATGTGTTTGATGAATATTGTTTATCTGGTGAGTATGTCAAGTGAATAATTATGTGTCTGGTGAAATATTATTTATCGGGCGAATATGGTGAATAATTATGTGTCTGGTGAAATATTATTTATCTGGCGAATATGGTGAATATTCTCAAACTTTTCTGTAGTTGTAATTTACTATTGTCACACGAAAATCACATTTCAATGACAAACAATTAAAATCACGAGAATTATTTTTCAAAAGTGAATAAGAAGATTAAGGTCTGTAGGAATGAAATAAAATTATGAATAAGATCTCTAAAATAAAATTATGAATAAGATCTCTAAAGAGAGATGTTGTTGTCTGGTGAATAGGTCTGGAGAATATAATTGTGTGGTGAATATTTGATAACTGTAACCAATTCCGTATTTCAAACTTTTCTGTAGATGTGATGGACTATCCTCACATGAGAATCACACGAAAATCACATTTCAATGACAAACCATTAAAATCAGGAGAATTACCTTTCAAAAGCGAGTAAGAAGAT
>ML785756.1:693387-705435 GCA_009831015.1 Picea engelmannii | reverse complement strand
CAGAATGCGGACTGTATAGCAGTTATTGAGAAAGGGAGCGTTGTTGAACGAGGAAATCACTCCCATCTCATGACCAAAGGCGAAGGCGGTGCATATTTTGGTCTTATCAAACTGCAGCAGCGTCAGTAGGCATTCATATTTGTTTAGGCAATATCTGTATTCAAATTGTATAGGCTACGACTGTCACATTGAGAACCACAGTGGTCTGTGTACCAAGCATTCTTAAAAGAATAAATGAAAGCCAGTTGTTATTTATTTGAGGATAATTGATGGGTTGTTTTTTATACGTAATAAGATCTGGATGCCATTGCAAGCCTTCTTGATTAGAAGTAAAGTAGCTACCGATAAAGTGCAATATTTTAAGAGTTTCAATGAGCGTTTGTTCGGAAAAATAACCATGGATTGTAGATGTAGACCAGCGGCGAGGTCCTCTTAATCGGCATCTTGCTTGTCATCACCCGTACGTTAAGGGACTCTGATTTCGAGAGGAGGTCTCATCCACTGTGACAAGCTGTCTTGTTACATTGAAAAACTGCGTTTTCAACTTACCCATTTTTTCATAGGAGCCCTACAGTTGGAATATTCTTATGCACTCACTAATTTTGGTTCTATTCCTCAATAATACATGGTTAAAGTATTAACACATTAACAACACTACACTATTAATTTTGATTCTATTCCTCAATAATACATTATTAAATTATTAACACATTAACATTACAGTATTACTTTAATACGTGCAGCATTACTTTAATCCTTTAATCCTTTCCAGTATTAATTAATTTATTAGTAAAGTAATAATACATTAAAGTAATATTAATATATAAATAATGTATTATTATTAATATATAAATAAAGTAATAATATATTAGTGATATAATTAATGTAATAATGTATTAATGGATGGTTAAGTTGATAATGATTATAGTGGATTGTGATTCATTATGGTTAATCAAGAGTGTTATTTGAGTGGTTAAATCTATATTATTAATGTCCATGGGGTCTTTCAACAAATTGAATTCAGTTACATATTCATAATGCAATTTAAACAATAGAAAATTGCAATTTAGCTCACCAGCTTAGAAAAACAAAACTTAGACGATGTCTTATGGTTAACTATGGTTGACCATGATCATGGCCATAGTTAAGCACAATTGACCATGACCATGACTTCATAAATATGGTTGACAAAAAAATACCATTCCAGTCACTATGCTTACTATGGATAAAGTTTTAATTAAAAGTTAATTAAAGTATTGATTAATTAAGACATTAATTAGGTATTAATAGATTAATGATCTATTAATTGATGTATACATTAATGTGATAAAGTAATGTATAAATTAATTAATACATTAATAAGTATTAATACATTAAAGTATTCACTAGTACAAATTGATTGATTTGTTACTAAAAAACAACTAAAATTTGGATATAAACTACTATTTTTGAGTAGGCAATTAATGGTAGCAAATTTGCAATATTTTTCCCCCACTAATTTTTAGTCATATCTAGCTTAGTCATTAATTGGCTGACTTGATTCATCATCTTGTAATACATTTACTTGTTCATTTGGTCATTGATTCATCATCTTGTAATATATTTATTTTTTCATTTGGTCAATAATTGACACCATTTTGTAGTACATTTACTAGTTTATTTGGTCATTAATTGTGACCACATTGTAATACCTTTACTAGCACAAAGGCAATGCCAAAGCTTCCTCTCCGACAGCCTAAACTCACGGACAGCTGAAACGCACATAGAGCTGAGGAAATCTAAAAGTTAATTTCAAATGTGGTAATTCAAAAGGTTAATCAGTTAAACGTGGCAATCATATGGTGGTACACTAATTTCTTAATATGATTAGGTAAATGTTAAAAAGTAAACAGGTTAACTGATGCATTCAAAAATACAAGGAAGTTATGAAGAGTAAATCACATTCATTGATTTGGGAGGGCGACTAAGAATATGCCAACATCTTCAATTGGTAGCCATCAAATTAGAATTTTAGATTAAAAGGTGATTATCTCCAATAGGTATAATATGCCAACATCTTCAATTGGTAGCCATCAAATTAGAATTTTAGATTAAAAGATGATTATCTCCAATAGGTATAAGCCTTTCGGCGTAACTAGTTTAATTGGTCATTAATTGTTATCATCTTGTACCATATTTATTAATTTATCTAGTCATTATTTTTAATAAATTTTACTTGTATAATTATTGGTGTTATAAAGCACTATGCAAGTAGTATAATCCTAGTCCTTTATAACGTGACTCAAAAAATAGTAGTATATGTGGTTTAATAGTTTCATATTCATTATATTTATTACTAATTTAGTAGTTTTATAGTCATTTTATTTTATTTCATCATTATTATTCAATATAAATTAATATAATCTAATATCAATGAAACCAATTATATATAAAATTATATCCTTAAACAATAAATAAAAATTTCATATATGCAATTGAATGAGTGGAAATAAATTAAATTTATATGAACATGCAAACTTGCAGCATTAATTAACAATACTATAAATAAGATCAAGTCCTAACATATATATTTGAACCACATAAATATTATATATACCAAATATGAAAATTCAAGTAATATCACAAAACATTTGAGTTTCCAGTTGAATATCCACTAATACATGATGATCATCTAGTCCATGACAAGTTGAAAATCATCTCCATCAATGAATTTTTCAAATATTTCAAAAACTACTTATGAGTTAAAAATTCCTTCATTCACACCTCCCCATGATGGTACCCATAGGTCAGCTAATTTCAATAAGTGGATCCTTTTGCATCTTTGTAGCCTTGTAGGAAAGGTTGTGGACTACAAATTTGCAAAACAATATGGTATTTATGGATTCTTCCAAAGTGAGACTTCTTGAAAAATACCCTCTTGGAAGATCAAACTTGATAACATGTTCTACAAAAAAATATAAATTAATATATTGTTAGAAAATTACGAATTATATATTATTTTTAACCAAAATAATAATAATAAAACTAACTATATAGTCAATAGCCTCATTAAAACAAAATTTGTCCAACTATTACTAAAACAAAGAACTAACTTGTGTTTGACATTCAAAATGGCATATTACCATAGTATTTGTATCATTATCATGTCTCATAAATTCATATTTTGTTTTTGAGAAACATATTTTGTGGGATAAACCTTTGTGGTCTCTATTTATTGAACCATTTATTGGTGGTATGTGACTTTTTTATGCAAACTAATGTGGTAACTATATGTGTGTTGAAGATGTATAATCAACTTTTATTAATTAATAATAAACTTTTATTTTTAATATATGTATATAAGTAAAAATAATTTTGTTAAGCATATGCATATCATAACAAAATTCTATTATTAATAACATTGACAACTATTGGACTAGGTGTTTGTTGTGTTGTGGAGACACTTTGCATTGATTATCGTCCATCCTAGCATTCAAATATTTTACATTAATCTACCTATTGAACACTTATTTATTTACCAAGTTTTACCCCACATGGAACACTTTCCCTTTTTTGCTTAATTTAACAATTTTTTATGCTAAATGTTTTTACTCCAAACACTTTACATTGTTGCCCACATATTCTAACATCCCATTCAACATTTCACTTATTTACTAAGTTTTACTCCTCTTTTTTTTGGCTTATTTCTACAAAGGTTTATGCTAATTGTTTTTACTATAGCATAAACAATAATGTTATTTTTCTTTATTATATTAATTATCTTTTGACAAGGACTGTCATGCAACCCTTCTTAATGTAATACAATAATGTATTAATGCCTACTAATGTATTAATTAATTACATTAGTATATTACACTATTCATTAATATATGAATACTTTGTTCCTCGATTATATCTTCACTGGCACCAGGGACATCACTTTGGCACCCCTAGGGGGGCCATGTCGCTATATTTTGCAACTCACAACCAAGGAATATTGATAAACTCAAATCTATTATAGACATCTTTGCAAGAGCTACAAGGATGCATATTAATGAAAAAAAATCTACTCTTACGACAAACGCTATGTCTGTACAAGAATTGAAATACTACCAATCCACCTTTCCCTATGAACAAAACCCCTCTGATGTGGGTCTAAAATATTTTGGCTTCCATCTCAATCCAAATAGCTACAGGAAAGAAGAATGGGCATGGCTAATTGCCAAGCTGGAAAAGAGGCTAAAATCTTGGAGTTTCCATTAGCTCTCTAGGGCAAGAAGGCTAGTTCTGGTAAAATCAATCCTTGAAGCAATTCCAGTTTACTGGATGTCCCTTGCCTGGATTCCCAAAGGCATCATAGAGAAAGCTAGATGAATCTATTCAAAGTTTCTATGGGTGGACTCAAAGGACCTTTTTGTTCTGCCTTGGGTAAAATGAGGATTTTTGGAAGCTCCAAAAAAATTGGGGGGGGTGGGGCCTAAAAAATATTTTCCTTTTTTCTCGAGCATTGGCAGCAAAAGTAGCCTAGAGACTAATTACCATAGAAATCTTATGGACAAATATTATCATCCAGAATTATATTAGTCAAGCTACATTGGAAGAATGGATTAGATCACCTACAAAGGAAGCAACAAATTGCTCTATTATATGAAAATCAACTCTAAATTCATTCCAAATAATAGGGGATGGACTAGCATGGAAAGTTGGAAAGGGAAACAAAGTTAGAATAGGTTTGGATCCTTGGCCAGGAAGTGGCAGAAACCACCTTCTCCCTCAAGTTTTGATTGACAGATCACATGTTAAGGGAATATTTTATCTGCCACAAATAGACGACCTGATACAGACAAACATCTGGGGTATAGAATGGTTGAGCGTTGAAGCTTTATATGTAGGGGAGGACCTTTCTGAGACTTGGATTGATTATATCAATTTTCTCAATACAAGTCATCTCAGAATTACAGTTTGAGAAGATGAGGTGATATGGAAAAACTCCCCTTTCAGGCCCTTTTAGGGTTTACACCCCAAAAGCAGGTTACACTGAGATTGACATAAACCAGATGCAGCTAGACCCAATCTGGTGGTGGAAAGATGTTTGTAAGATTAAATGTCCATTAAAAGCTAGAAACTTTTTGTGGTGTCTGTTAAAGAAGAAAGTGCCTACCCGGGACCGGATGAAAATCAGAAATTAGGAAGGCCCTTGTTGGTGTATCCTTTGTAAGAACGCATAAGATTCCTACACCCACCTCTTCATTGATTATCCCTTCTCTAGGAAGGTATGGAGAGAGGTATCCTCTCAATTAGAGAAAGAATGTGTATGGAAAGGGCCATTCATTGAGGAAGCCTGGGGAGTTTAGAAAACCTCTAGGGCCAATGCTAACATCAGACCTATTCCTCCCTTCATCATGTGAGGAGTTGGGTTAGCTACAAATGTCATGATTTTCAAAGACCACCCCTCCATGCCTGATCACCTAGCTATCCAATGCATAGACATCCTTTCCCACTTCCCACAAGGTAAAAGTATGCCCCCTCCTCGAGTGTTAAAATAAAAATAAGTTGAAAGATCGAAGCCCTAGGATTTCTTCGATGGGGTCAACTCAAAATGATTCTCAGATCAGTGGGGGGGGGAGTCCTATACTTGTCCATTACTCATCTCTTCAACCTAAAAATGGGTTTACGCTTGGGCTTAAACAATTTTGCAGAACTGATGGCTTTCAAATTTTTATTAACCTTTGCAAAGGAAAAATGGATCACTTCTTTTTGGATCTTTGTAGACTCAGAGATAGTCATAAATTGGATGAACAGAGTGCAAAGATGTCATAATCTAAGACTCAGCCTAATTGTTGATGAAGTTTTCCTTATTCTTGCATCATTTGACTCCTTCTCAATTCGTCATGTTTACAGGGAAAGAAACGGGAGGGACTATAAAATCTCTAAGGAAAGTATTCAACTGGTTTTCGGGCAGTGGAGTATAGACGAAGAGTTAAATGACACTCTTTTAGGAGCTCACCACATGTCCTTTTTAGCCCCACGAGGCCAGAATGTTCTATAAAACATCATCTACTTGGGACAAATAGTTGTGATTGTTTTTATCTCAGACATCTTTAGTGACCCGATTTTCACAGTCAACATAATGTACAGTTTTGACTCATAATACGAGCAGGTCCAACACTTATTCAACGACAGATATGGAGATCTTTTGCACATATTGTTTTGACTTAGGTATCTAGAAGTTGTTGTTATGCATATGAGTTTCAAAAAGTCTCTCGACTTGGTAATAAACAAAATACATGAGCAATGTATTATTCAGAATGTAAATTTTATTTCTTCTTGAAATAAAATTTAAGTTTGTTTTCCAAGGAAAAAAAATATATTAATACATTAATTAATACATTACATTAATGCAATAATACATTAATACTTTACTTTATACATTAAAATATTTTCAATAAATTAATACATTAATCATGTATTAATATATTAATAGTCTATTAATCCTCTCATGCATGTTTGTGTCACAACTACAATTAAGCAAAAGTGGTTATAATTGAAACAGAGTGGTAAAGAATGCAAGAACTTGAAGCAATAACCTAAAAAACTAAGATAAACATAAATAACTTAATGAGTCATTATTATGTTAATCACTTTAATCACCAATTTGAATGACTAAAAATCATGTTTTATCATTATTATGTTAATCACTTTAATCACCATTTTAAATGATTAAAAACTATATTTTATCATGCAAGAAAGTTAATGATTTGAATTGTAACCTTTCATTTATTATGATAATGAAAAATATTCAAAACATATCAAATCATGCCATAAGCATATCAAATGGTTGATACATTTATAATATATCGCCACTTTTACTTAAATGTTAAATGTGATTATACCCATATCAATCGTTTTAACCAAGAGACTTTACTCTTTAACACGTTTGTAGTTGTTGATGAATGTTGTTGAACTAAGCGAGAAAAAACTCTGAAGATCAACGTGTCGATCTACTTATCACCTGCGGCACCCTACCGTGTCGATCTATCTACGTGTCAAAATCTATTGCAAGGAAATCCTGCTTAATTTTCAAAAGTATTTCTTCAAATTATTTTTAACGTGTCTTGTTTGTAACGTGTCATATGACTGTAGGATACACTAGCAGTCACAAATTTGCGGCTTGTAAAACTTGAATCGTCAGAAAGAGAAACGACTCAGAGGTGGACGGAAGTAGTCAAAAGGAGTGTGTACAGAACGTGGCTGGTGAAGGCCAAAGGTTTAGGTTGGCCTAGAAAATGAAACTCTAATCACTCATACATGGCAATCAGCTAGCTACCATATTAAATTTTAAATATGATTAAGTAAAAGTAAAAAAATAAACATGTAAAGTGATGTCTTTATAATAGTGAGAAAGATAGTGGTTGAAATCACAACCATTGATTTATTGGGATTACTAAAAATATTCCATCAATATTTAATCTTGTTCATACAAAACGGATTAAGCACTAAAAACCTATTAAATGTACCCATAGTCAATAGGTGTACACCTTTTGGCATAATAAAATCCCCAAACAAAATGCAATTTTAAAATTTAAAACGAACCATTGTGGACTAACAAATTTCTTTGTTAAAAAGATTTAACCGTTCACCATAATTGAAATCGCGTCGCCTATCGGGTAAAATTGACATCTTACTTGACTTCTGGGCACGCGGTCGGCAAAGATTATTACATTAGATTTTGACGCGTGCATTTATTTTGTTATAAGACAAAAATTTACTGGATGGTTTTGACACAGTTAAGAAGTCGACAGTAAAAAACGTTGCATGATGTAAGAGAGTTAAAAAAGTGTACAAAATTAACATCTTGGCCGGTTCATTTTGGAAAAGAATTTATTTAACTTATTCCACTTGGAAGCTGATTATTCCACTTGGAAGAATTTATTTAACTTATTCCACTTGGAATACTAAATAGAGGGATCGAATAAGAACCTCGTCTTTAACAGAAGAGGCACCTCCGAGGTTACCCATATGAATCTCTCTCCCTTCAGTATCCATCATAATATTGACCGCATAACCCTTCTCGTCATTCAGTTTCCTGGCGTTCCGAATGACATTGCGGTCCCATTCTCTCGCACCATGGCACATGTTAATTCAAGCTGCTCAAATAGACAGGACGCAGGGCCAATTGTACAGACAATCTTCAACCTCCATGGCTGAAATGGCATTAGATTTCGTTGCTGTCGATTCTGTGTGAACGGTTGAGGGGGAATTCTCCATCTCAAACACAACAGAAAGCCCTTTCCAACGTTTGTTCTGCCTTTTTAGACAGCTATTCCCCACAAGTATATTACTGTTGAGCATGGGGTGGAGATACGAGGCGATGGGAAATCCGATCAGATCGGATCAAATGGACGGATATGGAAATAATATTTTAATACTTTACTGACAGTCTAACGGATGACACAGGCGGTTTCCAAGAAGGCATAAGTGGACAAAGATAGGTTGTTTTCCAAAAACGGACGGTCTATCAGTTGATAAGCTTTGGTGAAAAGCTCTTCTTAAAAATGTTTTCGGCATAATAATAATAATAATTTATTTTTAAAAATTAAATGTAATTGTATAGTCTTATGAATTTTATGAAAGTTGATTTATCTCATTTTTAAACATAAATTACAATTCAATTAAGAATAGTATGTAGGTGACCTGGATGGGGTGCCACCTAGCGAGAAGCGATGGACAACTAGATCAGGGCAGCCGGGGGATTTATTAACCCCGGCCACCACCCCCTGTGCATTTACTCCCCCATGGCTCACGCCATGAGGGAAGTTATGTTAGTGCGCCTGGTTGGGCTCTTGGGCGAGCGAACCAACCAAGCAATCTGTACCAGGGGGTTGCAGAGGTCCCGTCAGACTTCAATGGCATTTGCAAGGGTCATTTCGGGTTCTCATGGAGTTAAGAGAAGCCCTCGAACTTATATCACCTCATTTTCTACTTGGTGTGCTCTTCTTGCAGAGCACTTCGGCCTTCACGATATTTTCGACATCAGTGTTCTCTCCCTATGCATTAGTGGCATCCTCCCGGCCTCAATCTGCCCCTTGCGAACCAAGAACTTCCATTCTGCCTCGTTCTGCTCTGGCTCCTCCATCTCCCTCCACTGCACCCTGTTTCTCTCCACAGCCTCCATTCACCCCCTCCGCCACCTCCTTGTCCCCCTCATCATGCCATGGGAGCGCAAAAATCCCAAGAGGGGCGCTCATAAAAACAACGCCCTCTCTCAGGCTAACAGGCTCACCCCCTCACAAAGAGCACTCATCGCTCACTTCGCCCATCCCTGTTGTTCAACCCAAAGCACTCAGTTCGCTTCGCTTCAGTCTCTCGAGGTCTGCAAGGTCAAAATGGAGACAACCTCCTCCACGACACACTTTCCCCCGCCACCGTCTCCATCTTTGCATTACAGTGCAAGCATTGTTAAAGAGGAGGTGTCACCCTTGGGCGAGCGTATCCCTCTGGCCACCAACCTCTTAGCCCCCCCAGTAATCAAGCTGGGAGAACCTTACTATGGTGACGGGAACTGCCAAGTGGAGGAGGAGATTCCTCCAAGCTGGCAGCTGGAGAATCTGGTAGGTACAGAGAAGGAAATCATTGCAGGGGGTGATGAGGAGACGGGCAAGGAGGAAGAGCCTCCGCCTCAACACTTTTCCAACCATCTCGCAGAAGATCACCTTGAGCTCCTCTTCGAGATTAGGCAGAGGTAGGACGACCAGATGCATTGTCAAGGCATTATCAGTCAAATGATGGACATTCTGTTTGAGGCACTCACGGATGCTCCAGTGCAATCCCGGTGCCCGACTTGCAGACATCGGTTCACCCCAACCTATACCATTCATGGAAAACCAAGTCCAACCATGGACTGAAGTGGTTCACCCTAGGTTACAACTTTTTGTGTATTTCAGTTACAACGTCGATGGTCTAATTTACCATGACAACAAGCTAGATGATTCAATAAGTTTTGTTTATTATGTCTGTATAACTTTATTAGTTATGGTGGCTCTGTATATGGCTAGCCTTAAACTAGGAAGGAAGAACTTGGTTCCTGCAAACACTTGCAATTTTTTGTATAGTTTTTACAGTTCCAATGAAGTTAGAACTCGGCAGGATATAGTAGTGTTGAAACAACAAAGAGCCACCTGTCCTGGTTTCCCTCCTGTGGCGGAACATGTGGCATCCAGGTGTCATTGTATAACCGGCATATGATATAATATAAGGTTTCGCTTTTATTTGCAAAAAAAAAGAATAGTATGTCGGTGCCTGAGTTGGGTTATTAACACCGAGAGGGGTGTTACACTATTAAAAAACAATACTTTTTATATATTAGTTTTGTTATCATATTATAAATATATTCATATCTATAATTTGTTTCTTTATTATTTATAATAATAATATCACTTTATGGAGTAAAACAATTGATTATAAATTATTTTGAGTCACAATTTATGAATATGGTTGACTATAGTTTAGCATATTTCACAATGGGACCATTGATGATTATGTTTCAAGATTGTTAGACATGATAAGTGATGTTTGAGTATGATTAGTTAACTATGGTTCACCTTGATTGACCATAGTTGCTTCTGGTTAAGCAAGGGTGTTTATGCTTGATCATGTTTGAGCATGGTTCTCAATGCTTTACTATGGGTAATTATGGTTGGCTATGGTCAACTATGGTTGACAATGCTTGAAGGAAATTATTAACTAGATTGTGTATTTCGTCCATTGAATGGGAAAGCCATAAAGTTAATGCTTGACTATGCTCAACCATATTTAGCCACAGTCACTATTGAATCATAGTAAACCACGGTAAAACATGGATGACCATAGTTAAATTGAGAAAGTAAGATGTATATAATATAGTTATATTTAGTGTGATGTTCATCATTGAATTATGTCGCATTACATTGTTCATGAAATCTTTTATTGCAACTTGATGTTTAGTAAAGGTTATGTTGCATTGTGATGTTTAATAATGGTGATCCCAAATTGATACATTTATAATGATTCACTTATGTTGAATTGCTAAGTTCTACATTGCAACATAATTATTATATATTGAGAAGAATGTCACATTTATATTGTTTACTATAAAGTTGATTATATGGTTATTATATATTATTTTTAAATCATTTTAATAATAACAATGATGTTTTATGGATTGAATTATAGAATGTGTAAGACAAGTATTTTAGAGATTGAAATGAATATCAATTGTACAATGGTAATGATTTGTTGAATCTGAACATGCATTTACCCTACTTTATAATGATCAATTATGGTTAACTATGGCCGACCATAATATTAAATATTATTATATATTATTTCTCAAATTTATAATAAAATAAATGAGTTTGTATGAGTTTATATTGTATATATTAGTATGGTTAGATGGTATTAATATATAGTTGATGTTATAATAATGAGAAAAAGATTTTTTATCATTGTTTCCAAATGTACTTTCTACAAACTAGTAAGAAATAGATGTGTAATTTTTTTCATGATCAGCATGGAGTTGACAGGTGGCATTTAAAAAAATATTAATAACATAAAAATATTTCAATGTCCACCTTCAATAAAAAAAAATTCTATCAACTTTATATACATACATTTCATTGGTGTGCTACTTAGGATGAAGGAGATGTGTAATTCCTTCCATGCTCAACATGGATTTGACACATGGCTTGTGTGTGTATGTCATGTGAAAGAAGCATCTAATTTCTTAAAGTGAAAACTTTTTTAGGTTGAAAAATCTTGAGAAAATATTTACACCATCCCTTTCAACACATGATAGATCCATAGTTAAGATGAATCTACACTACTATTAATGATGTATTTAATTTTTAATTTATTTCTTTATTTCTTTATAATTTTATAATTTATGATCATAATTTTTCTATATAAAATATAATAATCGATTAGAAATTATTTTGATAAACTACTTAAGATGAATGTGATTCATTATAATTAGAGAATGTTAGACCATATTAAATTATGGTTAAACATGTTTAATTTAATTAAATTAAATTA
>ML785756.1:658158-672590 GCA_009831015.1 Picea engelmannii | reverse complement strand
CAATATAATTTAACCATCAATATATAGTTGATGTTATAATACTGAAATAAAAAATTAATATATAGTTGATGTTATAATGAAATAAAAAGTTATTATATATGAAATATTATTTTTATTATAATATGCATTAAATAAATTATACAATATTTAAATATAATAATATATGTTATATCATGTATACTATATTTTTTTATATCAAACAATATATTGGTAAATAGTAATAATAAAATACTATAAATGTAAATAATAATATTTTTAAAATTTATAATAAATTTGAATGTGTTAAAATGTATTAAATTATGGTTTAGTATGTTTGATTATATTAAATTGGATATTATGGTGAAGTATGTTTGATTATATTAAATTGGATATATTTGTATTTGAGTTTATGTTGTATTTATGAGTATGGTTATATGGTATTAATATATAGTTGATGTTATAATAATGAGAGAAACACTTATTAGCATATTAATAATATATTCATGTTTATAATCGTATTTTATAATTTTAAGATTTATAATTTTTTTTTTTAATCGATTTATGATAGTGATATCATCGTATGGAGTATAATAATAGATTATAGATCACTTTACATGGATCGGTTGTCAACAATGGGTGGGGCCATGGACGCACGAGCATCATGCCAAACAAGCACTCTTCCATGCACTCAAGAGTCATCACCGTCGGAGCTAGGTCGTTTTATTCAGATGTGATGTGTGGAAGATGAAGTTTGCAAAGGGGGGTATGATATCCCTCATCCCAATTACTAAAATGATGGTGTTAATTGTCTTTGCAGATCAGTGGTATAGCAATAAGAATCTCAGTTTTATGCTCTGATGGTGCATCTTGAGTGGAAGGACTATAGGAGAGAAGCTAGGTTATAATTTTCTAAAAACGAGAAGTGTTATGGAAAATTTTCCCCTTCCGACAGGGGAAACCCCCTTTGGATCAAGACTCCTCTGATCCAAGACAAAATGTAACAAATGGTTTTCTATTTTCCCCTTAAATATATTCTATATGTCAACAATCAGAATGAGAAGAGAAGGATAGATGACTTGCCTCTTTTCCGTCAGTTATCCTTGTTTTTCCAGCCCTTGATCTTGATGTCCAAGATCTTGGTGTCATAGAACTCCTACAAGAAATAAAGCAATACCTCCTTCTTCCATGATATATTGTTAAGCATAATAGATCTATCTATATCAAATTAGACAAGAATAGACATGCATATAGTGAAAAATATAAGCATGAGGGTAATATGCCAAGTTATATTATGGAATGCAATAAATAGTGAAGCATTTAAAACCTTGATGTTGTTGTTGCAACAACTCCTCCAAGCTCTCCTTCCTATCCCTTTGAATGTCACAAGATCAACAATATGATACTCTGAATTTATTCCTTCCTTCTTCACCCAAGAATGACCTCCATTATATAGGAGTTGAGGGATAACAACTATAGGATAATTTTGAAGAGAGGATGGGATCAAGCGAGGATTTAGATGAAAAAACAATATTGACCTTGCCTTGGATAGAGGGTAGCTTAAACCAACCTCTAACCAACTAAAATCTCCTGGAAACCACCTCTCAAAATAAGGCATGATAGTTGTAACTACTTCATATCTTCCCAGAGCGAGCATAGGGTGAGATTATCTCTCCCCTATAACTGTACAAGGAGTGACGACAAGGTTTCATCCTCCTCTCTATATGGGAAGGGGGGCGATGATCCTCAAAAAAGGCCAAAAACTCAAGGTGAAAGATAGTATTTGGACCTCCAAATGATAGGTTTCCCTTCCAACATGTTTAGGAATTATGAAAAACACTCCCACATGGTGATGAAATTGCGACACTTGGTAAAGTGTGGAGCTTAAGTGCGACACCTGGTAGTGTGAAAAATAGATGTGTAACAGATGCCCCCTAAAGTGTGAGGTCAGAAGTAAAGTTGATGGTTGAAACACTTTACGAAAATATGTATGTAAGGGTGTTGGAATAGGAGATTTGGGAGGAAAGTACAAAAAAACATCAAACAATATATACATATCACCCCTAAGGTAGGAATACCCATGCTCGAAATAAACTGACTCAAAGCAAATTCGCCTACCAATACATTGCGGATCCATGAAATCACTGACTAAAGATATAGCCACCAAAGATACAATGTGGATCCATACCTCCATGATGTAATCAAGTCGTAGCCACGAAAGAATACAAAGTGGAGCTACAATATGAAAAAAACATAGAAACAGACCAAAACAAAGTGGATCTATATGACAACATATATTAGTGAGATTTCCAACATGATGGCCATACTTGAATCTTATAAGTACTCAAATAATCTCCATCACAACTTGGGTGAGGCACGTAACAGAGGTGGGTGCCTAAGGGGTTCCCAGGATCTTCATCTCGATCCTGAAACGATACGATTCTAGCCACGTGAATAGATGTGTTGATGTTGAACATGGTATAAACCACTTGATTACCTGTCATTGATGTATACCATTAACAAGTGCGAGGTAAATCACCAATTATGACAATGACTCCCAAGGTACCCTAGTACATTCCATCGAATGTGAATAAATGAGCTGAAGTTGAAAATTCATGGATTCATTCGATTAGAGGCCAATGATGTAAACCTATTGTTGAAAGTGAGGATACCTTCCATTGGGGCATGTAGGTTCCAAGGTACTAGCTGGTTTCTAAGTCTATTTCCCAGATATTGTGTTGAAGTCGACTGGAACAAACTCATCGAAGGAGGGCCATGATGTGTCCCCCATCATCCACACAAAACTAGTAAAGGAAAGTGATGTAAGATAATAGACCAAATGAGCACATACTAACATGAGGATGAAGGTTGGTAATACTGTAGAGTGGTTGATTTGGGTTGAAACTTCCCTTGAACATTGTGAGGCACGACAGATGACTTGGCAGCATTGACTCGATGAGATATAGACCAAAACATAGTGCAACAATAACTGGAGCACTCTTCGAGTGGGATGAAGGAGTATAATGACTCATAGAAAAACAATTTACCCAACTGTAAGATGACACACAAACATGTCCCATGTTCATGGGTGAAAACAAAAACCTGCCATAATACTTTCCAAAAAACATTAGCCCACTTCCCTCAAATTTCCCCCCACCATGAACAGTGAGTACCTCTTTGTTTTTTAAAAAGCTCGAGGAGGATAAAAAATGCTCGAAATAACTCATATTTGATGAGTCCCTCATCACATGTTTAATGAACCTGAAGAAGGAGCGGTTTGATCCCATATGGGTCCTTCAATGTATAATTTTACGAGCCTAGGGAAGATAAATTCGACGATCTTTTCACATTTAGAGAGTTTGAAAAAAACTTAAAGAAGACTATAGGGTTGTTATTTTTCATAAATTTATTCCCCTGAGCCCGAAAAGTATAAAACAATACAAGGGAGAACTCTCCTAGCCAAGGTTGACTAGAGTATTCTTTTTCGTAATTAGTCCATCCGGTCCAAAAAAGGGTTAAACTTACACTGAATAGACACCTTTTCAAATCCTTTTAATGAGTGTGAAAGGAAACAAGCTTGCTTGACAATCTTTTCATGTTTAGAGAGTCTGAAAAGAACTTAAAGGAGACTCCAAAGAGTTCATTTTTCATATAGTTTTTACAAGCCTGAAAAAGTGATAAAAGTATACTCGGTAACTTATTCTCATGTATTTATGAGAACAAGAAAAAAACAAAGACTAAGACAAGGATGATTTTAGGGGATAAATTTCGTTCATGGGCTAATTTTCCATGTTTTTTCCCAAAAAAAGATTCACCATTCTAAAAATGATTCGCCCAAATTCTGTAGGATAAAATTATTTTACCTTAAAAATCATCAAAATTTCATACAAACTATATAAAATCCTTAAAAATTTGAATATTTTTACAAAAATATCTTCAAACATTTATAGTTGGCATATGAAGGATTAGTAAGATTCGACAAGGTTTCTACATTTTAAAATAAGTTTCCATCCTTAAAATCATCCCTGGACTAAGATCGTCTAGAGAGAACGAGTGGCATGCAACTAAGTTCTAATGGGTAGAACGAATCCTAAGTAATGACTACGATATGGCATAGAAAGTAGGCATGGAAAGCGAGGACCATTCACAACAATGTGTCTCTCTAGAGGGTAACTACAAAATGGGAGTAGTGTGATGCAAATGGATAACGCCAAGCATAATTTCAATGGCCATAAGCAAGCGAGATGACAAATAACAATGAAGCAATAGCAAGAAAAACCATTAAGAAGACAATAAGATGTCTCCTTCGTTTTTTAATGAGCTTGAAATAGAGAATGAACTATGCTTAAAGTGTATGCTTCATTTTTTAACGAGCTTGAAACAGAGAATGAACTACGCTCGAGGTTGGTTTCATTTTTTAACGAGATTGAAACCAAAAATGAACTATTCTCAGAGTTGGTTTCATTTTTTAACGTGCTTGAAACCGAAAATGAACTATGCTCGATATGATACCCATTGACAGGTTCCTTCCTTGCGTGATGCCCATAGGTTGGTACTTTGAGTGATACCCATTGGTAGGTTTTTTCCCAACATGATGTTCAGAGGTTGGTACATTTCCCCAGCATGATCGATAGAATTTAGCGGCTTAACTCCAACATGATGTTCATAAGCTGGAGACATGCTCCCCAAGCTTTGTTTCATCCGTTGACTCTTCCTTTGCACTCTATTAGACTCCTGCCTACTAATATCAATAGGTTCACTAGAGAGGGAGGAAGAAAGAGGATCAACTAACACAGGCAGAGGAAATGAAGGTTCAGGTATGAGATCTAGTGGAAGACTCGACTCAATTGGAGGGGGGCTCTCTTTCATTTTTTAATGAGCTTGACACAAACAATGAACTATGCTCATGGTTATCTGTTTCATTTTTAAATATATTGACACAGAAACTGAACTACGCTCATGGTTATCTGTTTCATTTTTTAACGAGCTTGACACAGAAAGAAAACTATTCTCATAGTTATCTGTTTCATTTTTTAACAAGCTTGACATAGAAATCAAACTATACTCATGTGTCTTGACCATGGCTTCCGAGAAGTCTTCATCAGACTAAATAACAATGCTCTGGAAATAATTTATGTCAAGAGACTCAATAGGGGTAACGGGGGAAAATCAGTCTCCAAATCCCCTATTGAAGGGTTCACCATGACAACTACTGGATCTTGGTCTAAATAAGTCAAGCATACCATGAGGGGATCCTTCTCATTAGTAGTTGAAGGCATGAGACATGACACCACATAATTAACTTATGGCAGGAGGGATATCACTTTCATATAAGGAACATTCAGGGAAGTTGGATGGTCAGTAGTCAAATCAGGACAAACGAACGAAAGTTCGTAAATGGTCATAATATTTCCATTATGAGGGAAATGCATCATTCGAAAGAGTGTGGAAACGAAAAATTTCATAGCATATACATAGTCATGCCCAAGGAGAAAATTAAATTCTAAGGGGCATTGGACTACCATACCATCGATACAGATAATTGCCCCTCCTAAGGTGATGGGAATCTAAGGAAGGGTCTCTAGAGGTTCACTAGATCTTCTATTAAAATCTAATAGATGATTGGTAACTGACACAAGATGAGGGGAAACCACAACTTTCCAAGTGGTTGAGGATAAAATACTAACATAAGCGCCTTCGTCAACAGTATCTTATCGTGAACCTATACATTGATTTTGAAATGCATGAAACAAGGAAGGCGAGGATCCTCTAGCCTATTCCAATCAAAGGAAATGACCTCAGTACTTGGAGAGAGTTTTGTCGAAATGGGTGAAATTCCCTCTTTTCCAAAGGAATCTGAAGTGACAAGAAAAACATGAGTGGTATCCACTTCACTCTCCAAGGGAAGAGTGGGATCGACCGAGGATTGAATTGGACCGAACACTTCATCAACCACTGGTTGGTTGGGAGAGGAATCATGGGAAGCAACTAGAGGTTGTTTCTAAGAAACAACAATGTCTTCCAACAATTGTGAAGCTTCATCCATACGAGGGAAAATGATGCAGGAGCATCACTCCACGTCAGCAGCCAGCCAGCCAGCCGTCGGTGCACATGCATTTCAAACGCTGAAAGAGAGGGGCACAACCTCATTTGAATTCGAATTGAATGTAAATTAAATGCTTAGGCTGTTGAGCCATGGAATGCCGTGCTTTATGCAGGCTGTAGATAAGATCGAATTTAATGCCAAGATTGGCTGAGATCTAGATCCAGACGCTGGACTAGACAACCATTGATTGTAATTTATTAGAGTAGGTGAAATTCTGGAGGGAAGCGCTCGATTGAGCCCCTCAGTGTAAAAGAGATTTTCAGATCTCATTTTAGGTAAGTCGGTAGATGAGTAGAAGCCGATGAGAGCCAGAGAGAACTCAAGAACACCATTGTAAAGATACAGGCATTTTGCCATTGTTAATATAACAGAGCAGTTTTTCCTCCATGTCATTCTGTGTTATGTGGATGTCTGTGTGTGTTCCATATATATGTTGTAGAGGTATGTTTGCATTTACAGGAGTGTTTGATTTCAAGCTTGAGAGGTTCTTTGAGGCTTCATGCCATGAGGGTATGACAGAGTGTTGAGGACTCTGAACGCCAGTGCACAGAGGATGCACTTCTGAACTCTACGGAGTCAGACAAAGGCGTGCTGAGGCATAGGACTGAAATCAATAACTCAGGAGGAAGACCTCAAGGTTGTTGAATACCTTGGAGGCAGGGCTGTGTATCTGAGACACAGTTGCAGACAGAATCACCGAGGATTCTGTAGGAGCTCTGCCAGGTGGGCATTGAGCGTAAGCACGAGGTGCTAGAGGAAGAACTCTGCTGAGAGTTTGAAGGAGAAGCAGAATCACTAAGGATTCTGGAAGGCTCTGCCAGGTGGGCATTGAGCAGGTGCATAGAGGCACAGGAAAAAGGAGACAGAACTGTTGAATGTTCTGTGGAAGAGCTACTCTCCCAGGAGGGCATCGAGTCAGTGTGCATGCAAGCACATAAGAGGAAAGAACTCTTTGATTTCTGTGATCTGAAGGAAGATTCCATAGAAGGATCGTCACTGGGTTGCTGAACACCCAGAGGACTCAGAAGAGGAAGAAGCTTGAGGTAGAAGGATAGCCAGGAGGGCGTCCGTTTTATTCTCCATCTGAGGGAGAAGGAGGAAAAAATCCCTCAAGGGGTCTGAGTGGTTATAAAATATCAGAAGAGATAGCACTGGGTGTGCGTGAAGGTTCTGCAGGAGTGTAAATATCGAAATCCTTTGGGGATTAGAGAAGAAGAAGCCCGGGAGGATTCAACGTTTATACACGCGCGACGAAGCTCGAAGGCAAAGAGTTCGCAGAGGAGAAAATACACAAAGGTTGAGACCTTTGAGAACTTGGGAATTCTTCCAATTCTGGAAAGAAGGTGCGCAGAAGCTCAGGAGGAGCGACATCGGCCATTGGATCAGCCAATAAGATCTGGACCGTTGGTTTTCGTGTCCAGGGAGCATCCGGAGGGGTGCACAGGAGGAAGAGTTGATCTGAGTCGTTAGATCTGACTCAGGATCGTCGACAACCGTCGGATCTGCAGAAGCTGCGGGGAAGTTAACTATCGCAGGCAGCAGGAGAAATCCCGACAGGGGTGAAGGCATCGGGATGTCGGCCATCGGGAAATCGGAGTTCCCGAGGTCGTGAGAATCGGGACATCAACAGCCGCGAAATCCTGACGAGGATCTGGACCGTCCATTAGCGAGGGCACGTGGCGGAGATCAAGCGCCATCGGGAGATCGACATTCCGGTGGACAAGAGATAGGGGAAAATCCAGGTCGAAAACCCCGACGTAATCTGAACCGTCCGTTCGGAGGGATAGGTGGCAGGAATCCATCGAAGGATCGGGATATCGGCACTCGGAGAATCAAAGTTCTCGAGGTCGAAGGAAACATGACATTGAAAGTCCCGAGATCCCGACATAATCGGGACCGTCCACCAGAGAGGGGATGCGTGGCAGAGATCTACGTCATTGGGAAAAGTCCCGACGAGGAGGCGTCCGTCGACACTTTGGTTCATCGGGATATCGGAGATCCCGGGAGCAAAGGTTTTGTGCATTTTGAAACCGTGAATCGCGAAACCCCGATCAGTGGGGGCCAACTGTCACCACAGCAGAGAAGGAGGACAGAGGCGTAGTGGAGGCCAGCTGTCAGCGATCCGGAGGAAGTCGGGGGTCGGCATATCGTGGGTTCCAAGGCGTATGCACATTGATAACAAGAACCCCGAACCCCGACAGGGGTATATGGCTGTGGTCATATGGTAGTGGTCACATGGACCATAGTATAGCCAGGAGGGGCTAAATCTCGGAAAAGGAGCATATCGGGAATCGGAGAATCATGAGTCTTGGGGACGATTGTATTTTGACAATGAAAATCCCGAAACTCTGATGCGGAGGTTTGACTGAGGTCATATGGTAGCGGTCACGTGGACCAGGGCCTAGCCAGGAGAGCTAGTGCACAAAGGGGACGTATCGGGTTTTTGAAGCTCGAAATATCGACAGGAAGGAAAGGCTGCGGTCTTATGGATTATGGTCATATGGGCCAAGGACCTAGAAAGAGGGCTAGTGCGTGAAAAGGGCTCATTGGATATCGGGATTTGGAGAGAGCAGGAACTCTCGAAAACGGGGATCGCGAAACCCCGAAGCCCGATAAGAGTTTTCCCTGTAAGGAAAATTGGTCAGGGCGAGTGCAGAGACCATGAGGTAAGAAGAAAGGACCTGTGGACGGGGTCAGTGTTTAGCAGAGGATTTCGGCAGGGGATCTAAAGAGCCGCTTCGGCCCAACAGAAAAATCGAACGATGCTGTGAGCAGGAGGTCGGGAGCAGACCCTGCGGGGTGATATAAAGGAATTCGCCTGCATCAGGTGGTATCAGAGCTAATTTCTTGTCTGTATACTTCAGGCAAGAGGAGAAAGAGGAAGCAGGAGGAAGACAGAGTTGCTGAGGACTCTGTAATGGTTGTTTGCAGGTAGGCAACAATCAAGGAGACAGTCAGGAGGACTGGAGGATGAAGCTGAGCACTCAGGATTGCAGGAGTGACAGCAGCAGGTTTGCCAGGAAGGCAGATAGGAACAACAACATGATTACTGAAGGCCATAAGCAAGCTGAAAAGAAGAGCCCAGAGCTGATGAGCATAGAAGAAATGGATAAAGAGCTCGCTGACATAAAGCGAGAGATGGAGGAGCTCGAATTGAAGATGCGGCAGAATAAGAAGCCGATATGGGTGCACGAGTGGCCCATGCAGAAGCCAAAGATGAAATGGCCAGTCAGGAAGCTGATGGCTAAAGGACAGCGTAGGTTGTTGAGAAAATGGCTGAGGTATGCTGAAAACCTCAAGGCCATCGATGAGGAAGAAATGGTTCACATCTGTGAACCAGAGATTGGAGACATTCTCGGTGAGGAGAATGGTTAGAGATCGCTGCGGGATCTCATAGACTGCCAGGAGGGCAGTGGAAGGTTTCCAAATTTCCAGATGGGCAAGGGAATAGAGATGATATCGGCTGAAGATCTCATGGACTGTCAGGAGGACAGTGAGGAAATTTTGCATTTCCAGCTGGGCAATGATAAGAGGTCACTGCGGGATCTCCAAGACTGCCAGGAGGGCAGCAGAAGCATCTCAAACTGCCAGGAGGGCAGCGGAAGCATCCCATGTTGCCAGGTGGGCAGGGATGAGTAGATGAGACTGTCTGAGGGTCTCATAAATTCAGAGATGAATTTAGATAAGCAGGTGCAGCTGACAGAAGAGAAGGAAGATATGAGGAGATGTATGATGATTGGGGGAATTGAAGTATTCCTACCATCTGCCCAGGAGGAGGCAGAAAAATGTGTTGCAGATGATGCAGCAACAGAAATAGAGGAACAGTCGGTCGTGATTGTCCAAGGCGAATTGGAGCAGACGGCTAAGACTGCCCAAGCATAAACGAAAGAAGAGAATGAGCATTCTGAGGAATACCTCAATAGTTTCAGCTAGCGAGCTGAGAGCGCTGTAGCATTGGAGCTAACAACAGAGAAAGACAAGGAACAGGCAGGCAGATTTATCACTCGATGGGAGATGGAGTTGGGGATACTGGAGGATTGGTTGAACAATCCAGAGCCAGCAAGAGAACTGGTAGAATTTGAGCTGTCAGAAAAGGTGACTGAGCAGTAGGTCAGTCAGGAAGAGACTGCAGAGATGAAGTCTGCAGCAAAGTGGCAATTTGAGGCCACAGAAAAAGATGAAGAAGATGACATGGGAGATCACAGTGATCTACCCATGTGCCAGGAATTTTTGCAGCTGAGGAGACTGCAAAGGCAGGACCAGCCACTGGAGCAGCTGGATGTAGTGATCGAGGGGATCAGAAGGCTGATGTTGAGGTCAGCAGAGACTGCCAGCAGGGAGCAGCAGAGCAGAAAGGAAGCAGCAGCAGTGACGCAACAGAAGCAGCAACAGCAACAGCAGCAAAATGGAGCGGATGAGAAGCTCCAAAGGTTTATTTGGGATCCAGGAGGATTCCAACAACTACAGGGGAAGTTCATGAGCAGGAGCTCATGATTTTTGCAGCTGTGGAGTATGATGCGGGAGCATCGCTCCACGTCAGCAGCCAGCCAGCCAGTCGTCAGTGCGCGTGCATTTCAAACGCTGAAAGAGAGGGGCACAACCTCATTTGAATTCTAATTGAATGTAAATTAAATGCTTAGGCTGTTGAGCCATGGAATGTCGTGCTTTATGCAGGTTGTAGATAAGATCGGATTTAATGCCAAGATTGGTTGAGATCTAGATCCAGACGCTGGACTAGACAACCATTGATTGTAATTTATTAGAGTAGGTGAAATTCTGGAGGGAAGCACTCGATTGAGCCCCTCAGTGTAAAAGAGATTTTTAGATCTCATTTTAGGTAAGTTGGTAGATGAGTAGAAGCCAATGAGAGCCAGAGAGAGCTCAGGAACACCATTGTAAAGATACAGGCATTTTGCCATTGTTAATATAACATAGCAGTTTTTCCTGCATGTCATTCTGTGTTATGTGGATGACTGTGTGTGTTCCATATATATGTTGTAGAGGTATGTTTTCATTTACAGGAGTGTTTGATTTCAGGCTTGAGAGGTTCTTTGAGGCTTCATGCCATGAGGGTATGACAGAGTGTTGAGGACTCTGAATGCCAGTGCACAGAGGATGCACTTATGAACTCTACGGAGTCAGACAAAGGCATGCTGAGGCACAGGACTGAAATCAATAACTCAGGAGGAAGACCTCAAGGTTGTTGAATACCTTGGAGGCAGGGCTGTGTATCTGAGACACAGTTGCAGACATAATCACTGAGGATTCTATAGGAGCTCTGCCAGGTGGGCATTGAGCGTAAGCACGAGGTACTGGAGGAAGAAATCTGCTGAGAGTTTGAAGGAGAAGCAGAATCACTAAGGATTCTGGAAGGCTCTGCCAGGTGGGCATTGAGCAGGTGCATAGAGGCACAGGAAAAAGGAGACAGAACTGCTGAACGTTCTGTGGAAGTGCTACTCTGCCAGGAGGGCATCGAGTCAGTGTGCATGCAAGAATAGAAGAGGAAAGAACTCTTTGAGTTCTGTGAGCTGAAGGAATATTCCATAGAAGGATCATCACTGGGTTGCTCAACACCCAGAAGGACTCAGAAGAGGAAGAAGCTTGAGGTAGAAGGATAGCCAGGAGGGCGTCCATTTTATTCTCCATCTGAGGGAGAAGGAGGACAAAATCCCTCAAGGGGTCTGAGTGGTTATAAAAGCTCAGAAGATATAGCACTGGGTGTGCGTGAAGGTTTTGCAGTAGTGTAGATATCAAAATCCTTTGGGGATTAGAGAAGAAGAAGCCCGGGAGGATTCAACGTTTATACACGCGCGGCGAAGCTCGAAGGCAAAGAGTTCGCAGAGGAGAAAATACACAAAGGTTGAGACCTTTGGGAACTTGGGAATTCTTCCAAGTCTGGAAAGAAGGTGCGCAGAAGCTCAGGAGGAGCGACATCGGCCATTGGATCAGCTGATAGGATATGGACCATTGGTTTTCGTGTCCAGGGAGCAGCCAGAGGGGTGCACAGGAGGAAGAGTTGATCTGAGCCGTTAGATCTGACTCAGGATCGCCGACAACCGTCGGATCTGCAGAAGCTGCGGGGAAGTTAACTCTCACAGGCAGGAGGAGAAATCCCGACAGGGGTGAAGGCATCAGGATGTCGGCCATCAGGAAATCGGAGTTCCCGAGGTCGTGAGAATCGGGACATCATTAGCCGCGAAATCCGGACGAGGATCTGGATCGTCCGTTAGCGAGGGCACGTGGCGGAGATCAACTGCCATCGTCGTTTTGGAGCATCGGGAGATCGGAATTCCTTTGGACAAGAGATCGGGGAAATTCCAGGTCGAAAATCCCTACGTAATCTGAACCGTCTGTTCAGAGGGATAGGTGGCAGGAATCCATCGAAGGATCGGGATATCGACACTCGGAGAATCGGAGTTCTCGAGGTCGAACGAAATAAGACATTGAAAGTCCCGAGATCCTGACATAATCGGGACTGTCCACCAGAGAGGGGACGCGTGGCATAGATCTACGTCATCGGGAAAAGTCTCGACGATGAGGCGGCCGTCGACACTTTGGTTCATCGGGATATCGGAGATCCCGGGAGCAAAGGTTTTGTGCATTTCGAAACAGTGAATCGCGAAACCCTGATCAGTGGGGGCCATCTGTCACCACAGTAGAGAAGGAGGACAGAGATGTAGTGGAGGCCAGCTGTCAACGATCCGGAGGAAGTCGGGGGTCGACATATCATGGGTTCCAAGGCGTATGCACATTGATAACAAGAACCCCGAACCCCGACAGGGGTATATGAATGTGGTCATATGGTAGTGGTCACATGGACCATAGTATAGCCAGGAGGGGCTAAAGCTCGAAAAAGGAGCATATCGGGAATCAGAGAATCATGAATCTTGGGGACGATTGTATTTTGACAACAAAAACCCTGAAACTCCGATGCGGAGGTTTAACTGAGGTCATATGGTAGCGGTCATGTGGACCAGGGCCTAGCCAGGAGAGCTAGTGCACAAAGGGGACGTATCGGGTTTTTGAAGCTCGAAATCCCGACAGGAAGGAAAGACTGCGGTCTTATGGATTATGGTCATATGGGCCAAGGACCTAGCAGGAGGGCTAGCGCGTGAAAAGAGCTCATCGGATATCAAGATTTGGAGAGAGCAGGAACTCTCGACAACGGGGATCGCGAAACCCCGAAGCCCAATAAGAGTTTTCCCTGTAAGGAAAATTTGTCACGGCGAGTGCAGAGACCGTGAGGTAAGAAGAAAGGACCTGTGGACGGGGTCAGTGTTTAGCAGAGGATTCCGATAGGGGATCTAAAGAGCCGCTTCGGCCCAACAGAAAAATTGAACGATCCTGTGAGCAGGAGGTCGGGAGTAGACCCTGCGGGGTGATAGAAAGGAATTCGCCTGCATCAGAAAAGGTAAGTGAGGTGCATTTCCCTGCATCACCGGTAAGGAATCCTGAATTTACCCTCCCCCCCCCAACATTATGATCATTGGTTGATGGGTTGTCACCAGCATGAATTGCAACGACTGGCAACACGGTTTGTTGAAAACACATGGACCGCACTTCTAATACCTTGGGAATAACGAGTAAATGGTTGAGAAAGTGGTCACCCTTACAAAGCCTGCAAGGGAATTTGGGCTTGCGATCTATGTTGGTAGGATTTTCAATATTATCAACACTCACGACAATCGCTGGTTGATTTCCCCCTTGCTAATTTGGTTCTTCTTGTTCTTCCTTTTCTTTTTATTCTTAGCCTCTTGGTTACTAGCATCAAGGATTTCACGAGGCGAGGAAGAAGAAAGGGATGAAGACGTGACAGGTGAAGAAGGCAAAGGGTCAACAGGAGGTTGATGTTCTTGAGATGGAGAGATTTCTTGGGTAGTAGCAGGGGAATTTGGGACCACAAGAGTGGAAAACAACCATACTGGTAATACCACAGTGAAACTAGGAAGAGTCAACGTACGGAGGACCAACGTTTCCAAAACAAGGAAAAGCATAAGGTTCCCTATGAAAATGGGTCCCTTGGTTGGCATCCTCGAGAACTATTGTCATGGATGAAAATTCAACCTAGGGTATGCTAAACATCAAAGAGAACACACTACCAAAGTCCCTACATGATAAGAGAAAGAAAACAACTCCCTTATGACAGGGAGAAAGGAAGTAAGGATATTTTGAAGATGGGAGATGAGGTTGTCAACGAAGAAATGAGCAAAAATTATGATAACTTTCATGCAACAATCCCCCAAGGTGCAAGTAAGAACCCACAAGCAAATACCCTCCTGAATAATTGAAGAAGAGATTTAACGTCCGTTGTAGGTACCACACGGAACCTTCCTTGCAAAAGGAATACCCC
>ML785756.1:623989-642502 GCA_009831015.1 Picea engelmannii | reverse complement strand
TGACTCCATAATACCCTAAGGCACTGGTTTTCTCTCCAATGTTGAGCTTGTTGTGCAAAAACAATCTTTCAAAACTCTCAAATTTGAAACCCTAACTAACCCTAACGTCTTCTAACCTAGTAGTAAATGATGACGTCATGCCTAAATTGAACTATTGTTGATAGAATAAATTGTTCGCTTGGTCATCCTATGATAGATATTGAACAATTGGTAATTTTCATTGGATAATTAACAAAACGTTGACCTTCTTTGTCTATTGCATTGCTTAATTAAACTAACCCTAAAAAAGATGACGTCACCTTTAGGATATTGACGCAACAATCTATTGTGCATGAGAAATAAGTGTTATTAAATACATTGGTTTAATTTTCATTAAATGATATATTATTCCAGTGTTTATTGACAAAGTAATATTATATGCCATTGTCATTATTGCAAACATTGACATCGTCAATATTTACTGCTATATATGCTCATATAGATTAAAACATTGATAGTCATTGATTCATGAAGTACTAACCATTATTGCATGTATTAGTTTCATTGTTGTCTTATCTCGCAAGCAGGTGCCTTCCCTGTGGTTATTCTTTATTTGACTATCTTCTGGGCGGTAATCTGTGAAGGGAAAACTAGCCTTAATCCTTTGAGCCTTTTCCTTTCAAAACCCCAGATTGCCAGGGACGTCTCCCTTGGGCTTAGCCACCCTAAATAGAAAGGACCTCCCCATTGTGGTGACATTGGGTGGGGTAGGTCCCTGTTACGCCAGTTTGACCATTATCCTCTAGTCTATGACCTAAACTACAAACTGAGTGATAACATGCCCTTCACGAGGTTCCTCCCTCTGATCATATGACTCTTCATTTTCAGAAGAGGGTGAAGCTGGATGAACTGCTTCTGATTCCTGCTGAAGCTCTCTAGATTTCTTAAATGCGACTTTCTCATGGAAAGTCACATATTTGCTTACCTCTATTTTCCTCTGACCTAGTACATAAATCCTATAAGCCTTGGAGTTCTCACTGTACCCCACAAAAACCCCTTTCTTGCCTGAGGGTTCCATCTTTGTCCTCTTTTCCTTAGGGACATGAATATACACAGGACACCCAAATATCCTTAGATTCCCTACTTCAGGTTTGATCCTTGAGAATACCTCTTCAGGAGTCTTGTCCTTCAAGATAGCATGTGGACACCTGTTCTGAATATACACGACAATGGAGGTAGCTGTTTCCCATAAAAAATTTGGCAGATCCTAGTCAAACATCATTTATTTCGCTGCCTCACAAATTGTCCTGTTTTTTCTCTGAGCAACTCCATTTTGCTGAGGGTTATATGGCATGGTCAACTGTCTCTTGATTCCTGCTGACTTGCATAAATCCTCAAACTGGAGAGATTCAAACTCTCCTCCATTGTTTGTTCTAAGGATTTTGATGTGTTTCCCTGTCTGCTTTTCAATAAAGGATTTATGCTCTTTGAATTTATCAAATGTGTCACTTTTAGCTTTAAGGAAATATATCCAACATTTTCTTGAGTAATCATCAATAAAAATGACATAATACAAACAACCAATGAGTGAGGGAGATGACATGGGACCACATACATCATATTGAACCAGATCTAAGATGCCTTGAGCTCTGTTGTCACTATTAGGAAATGCTTTCTTTATATTTTTACCTAGCATGCATCCCTTACAAATTTCATTTTTACTAAGAGAAATAGAGGGGCATGCCACATACCATGTTCTGTAGATTTGGAAGAGATTTGTAATGAAGATGTCCAAATATTCTATGCTGCAACTCGTTGGAGCTAGTCACATCATGAGCCAATGCTTGAACTGACTGTCCAGACACGACATATAATCCTCCACTGCAAGTTCCAATGGGTTTTGTTGTACTTAAGTGGCTACCTTCAGCCCATAGTAGTTCCTTCATGTCCTTGAATATCACCCAATATCCCTTGTCCTCAAGGGTTGCAACTGATAGTAGATTCTTCTTGATCCCTGGAACATATAATACTTCATCAACATGAAGTCTAGCCTCATATTCCAATCTGAAGGAGATAGAGCCTACTCCCTCTATCTTGTAACATTTGTCATCTCCAAGTTCAATATTCTCTGCAAAATATTTTGTCTCGAAATATGAGAGGATCTCCTTGTACCCTGTCATGTGCTTTGATGCACCACTATCTACTATCCAAGTTTTTGGCCCTGTGAAAACTGAACTGGATAAGGCAGAAACCAAGTAATATTCTTGTCTATTTTCTTTCTCATTAGAAGGACTTTTTTTTATTTCTTTTGGATTCATCATCTTCAATAGTTGAGGCATGATATTTCCCTTTCCTTGGATATTTCTTTCTAAACTAACAATCTTTAGAAAAATGACCCAACTTATTACAACTAAAGCATTTAATCTTAGATTTATCAATATTCTTTCCTTTGAATGTACCTTTGGTGTTTGGCTTCCTCTGAGAGCCTTTCTCGAAAGTGCATTTCTTCTTTCCCTTGAATCTTGATGCTAAAGATGAGTGCTCTTCTTTAATTGGATTTCTCCTGGTATCTGCGCGACTCTCTTCCTGGAGGAACTCATGCCATAACCTCTCAAACGTGGGCTGAATCTCTCTCCTACTTACACTGGATAAGAAAGTTTCCCATGAAGAAGGAAGACCGTAAAAAATGGTCTGCACTAAATCATCATCATCCACTGTCACCCCTGTGACCAAAATCTGATCTCTGATCTGGGCTATCGTGGAATATAAATATGCCACTAATTCACCTTTCTCCATCTTCAAATACTTAAGCTTGTGCTTAAGTGTCCTCTTATGACTTGGAGCATGTTTCTCATATAGATTCACCAAGGTATCCATGCAGTCGTTGGTAGTCATTAATGAAGTCATTGCAGGCATTATATTGTCTTTGACTAAGTCTAAGATGATTCGCTTGGCCTTTGCTTGACTCTTCCTGAAGGCTGCTCTTCCTGCATTATTCATGGGTTCCTCCACCACTGTGGTCACATACTGCTCAAGATCATGCTCCTGCAAGATATTTGTTATCTGGAGCTTCCACACATTGAAGTTGGTAGCTCCTTCAAGCCTATCCTCGACCCTAACTAAAATGGAGGATTCCATGGACTTCACACTAGAAACTTAATCAAGCTAGCTTGGATCTGTGTGTACCTGTTGTTGCACTTCAACATGCTTGAGACACCCTAAGCTTTGATAGCATGTTAAATTACGAGCTTGATTTCTTATGCGGATTAATTCTTTTATAATCTTCAACACTTTGATTCCAACTTAATACACTTCAACAATACCAAATCATAACCAAATATCAATAAATATGTAGATAAGGAAGCATGCACATCAACAACACATATACCTTGGGGAAACCCTGTACAGGGAGAAAAACTCCAACAAACGATATTCCTTTATTGCATTAATAATGTAAGATCACTTACAAATATCCACCATGAATGTTCTTCTCTTAAAGAGCTTTCCAAGATGACTCTTGTTGCACGAAATTGCAAGTAGTCAACGCTCCCCAGTGTATCGTGACAAGGGACTAATCGCCTCTCATGGATCCTTGAAATCTGGCGGTGGTGATTTTACCAATCAATTGCGGGTTTTGGTGTAACAAAAACCGTACTTCCAACAATTGGTATCATAGCTATAGGTCACGAGTTCAATACACACTCAGCTCGCGCTAAGGAGGAGATTGTTGCACGAAATTGCAAGTAGTCAGCGCTCCCTGGTGTATCATGACAAGGGACTAATCACCTCTCATGGATCCTTAAAATCTGGCGGTGGTGAGTTTACCAATCACCTGGGGGTTTTTGTGTAACGATAGTCGTACTTCCAACAACTCTGACCTGTCAAATACCTAAGAGACCTTGCTGAAATACACCTTTGATATGTTGCCTCTATTGTTGATATGCAACACTGATATGTTGTTGATATACACCTTTGATATGCAACCTCTATTGCTGATATACAACACTGATATGCTTCTTTGGTATGTTGCCTCTTTATCACTGATATCCTCTATTGCTTCACCCTTAACCTGCATATCAAAACTGTGTTGAAGAGAGGGGTCGACCTCTGCTTATATAGGCTGAAGAGGAGAAGAGGAGAGGCTCAAAATAGTAACTTGTTTGCATGCTTTAATCATAACTCAGCTTCATACTTTAGTTCAAACTTAGAACTGGACTTGAGACTGGTATACTTTAGTTGGAAAATAGAACTAGACTTGAGACTTCAGTTACAACTTAGCATTACACTTTAGTTTGAAAATAGAACTAGACTTAAGACTTCAGTTACAACTCAACATTACACTTTAGTTCGAAAATAGAACTAGACTTGATACTTTAGTTGCAACTCAGCATTACACTTTAGTTCGAAAATAGAATTAGACTTAAGACTTCAGTTACAACTCAACATTACACTTTATTCAAAAATAGAACTAGACTTGAGACTGCAGTTACAACTCTACTCTTTACAAGGCAATTCAAAATTCTCTTCATGGTGGATAATGTTACACGTGCCAACGCACTAGATCAATACATTTATATCATTTTCAATATTAGGAATATCGTTTGTTTCTAGCTCACATGAATTTCATATTCAACCTAACTTTTGCTAGATGCCTTGACTTTTGCTCATGGCTCACAAGGTTTGACTGGGCTCATAGAGGTTGTATGTTCCCCTTGAATTTTGCACTAGTCTGTCTATGCTCACAGAGGTTGTATGTTCCCCCTGACTTTTGCACTAGATTTTCTATACTCACAAAGGTTGTATGTTCCCCTTGACTTTTGCATTAGACTCACATAGCATCTCGTTCGTCATGAGTTTTGGTTTGATTCACAAAGGTTGTATGTTCCCCTTGGCTTTTGTCAATACCTCAAAAGACTAGTTTATTCTCCAAATCTCCCTGGCTAGCCTTAGGGTGGCCCATATGGCCTCTCATTGGAGAATGACTGTCGATGTTGCCAAATTTAACAAAGATCAACTTCTTTACTTGGCACAATTATAGGTTTTTTACTTGCATAAGCGACCTTCCTTAATTGTTCCATTGTTTGAATAGATTGATTTTCTTTTAAGTGATGAGCATGTACACCATATCCATTTCCTTCTTTATTTAAGTGATATTGATTTTGTTCCATATAGAAGATTGCTTTGCAATCATACAAATAAGGGCTTCCTAAGACCATTCCACATGTTTCTAGTGGCACCGCATCACATGTTACTTCATCCACATACTTAGATGTAATTGAAAACTTTATGATACATTGCTTTGTTATGGGCAATTTGTGATCTTTGCTTATCCAATTAAGTGAATAGGGTTTGTGATGCATCTTAGTGTTTAATCCCAATTTCTTAACCACTTCCTCTGAAACTAAGTTTGATTGAGATCCACTATCTATCAATGTGTCAATCTTAGTATGTTTCATTGTGACCCTTATATGAAACAATTTACTTCTAGAATCATATCCATCACCAATTTTACTTGTCAAACCAACTGTTGTGATCTTAGACTTATCACCTGAATCATACCCCAAGTCTGTTGGTTGTGTTGTTGTTGCAACTGTTTGCCTCCCTTTCCTATCTTTGAACCATTTCAGTCTCTTCTCTGGGTGTAATTTCTAGCAATGGTCATCATCATGCCCTTCTTTCTTGCAATGCTTGAAAAAGAGCTTCCCTTCCTTCATTGTCGTTGAATTTTATTTATTTCGATTCCCCTTTTTGTCTTCTTTCCTTGAAGACGATTCCCCTGATACACCAACTCTTGTTTTCCCTGCTTCAATATACATTTCTTGGACATAAACCTCATCGATATTAATAGGTCCAAACATAAATACAATGTTACAAATATGTGCAGGTAAACCTCCTATATACTACATAATAGTTTCTTGTGTATGTAATGGAATATTTAACATTAATACCATCTTATGAAATTCATCTATGTATTCTTGCATCGTTTTTCATTTTCTTAGTTTAAGACTTTGCCATTCAATTAAATCCTTTTCCTTATAACCCAAAGGATAAAACTGCTTTCTAAGTGCAGAAACAAAATCTTGCCATGATGGAAATACATTACCAACTTGCTGTGTACCATGTTGCAACTTACTCTGCCACCAGATGAGTGTTGTGCCTGCAAGACGAAGCGATGCCAATTTGATTTGGGTTGCCTCATATTTGATTTGTTGCACACTGCAATAAACTTCCATCTTTCTGACCTAGTTATCAAGCCTCTCAACATTTACTTCACCATCATACATGGGAAATCCAAATTTCAAATCAAGCTTAAGTAATGGCATATCATGCTTATGTTTATGGGAATGTTTTTTTGCGGTAGAATTTGCACTTGTACTTGAAGAAGAAGAAGATGATAGAGATGAAGGAGGTGAAGGAGGAGGTTTAGGAGGATCCTCTACTTCTTCACTTTTTTCTTGTTTTGATGATTCCCCTTGAAAAGGTCTCTTCTATTCCAAGTAATCATCATATAATACCTTTAGCATCTCTGACATGGAAAATGAAGTCTTTTGCAACTCTATCTTGTTCTGAGACATTCCTTCTTTAGATGACATCTTCTCACTTTGAGATGCCCTCTTTCTCGATCCAAGTTCAAGATCTCCTTCTACAAGCTCGCCTTCACCACGAATTATCTTTTCCCTGGTAATCATGCAAACTCAAACAACCAAATGTCAACCTACTCTGATACCACTTGATCCTAAATTGATCTTTAAAGACTTGGTTGAGTTTTGAGCATGTGTTAAATTACCATTCAAAAACTTAAATGAGGAAGGAGATTTAATGAAAGAATATTGCAGCCATCATAAATAATGCAGATCATAAAGTAAACATAAGGAACAAAAATACATAACAACAAGTTTGATAACGGAGTTCGGCACAAGTTTTCCTATGTCTCTGGGCCTTTGTCTCAGTGGGGGAGGATTTCTTACTAATATTCAATTCTCTAAAAGTACATAATAAATGCATCAAATGGATTACAAACTGGTATGGTTGTGTTCTTCTCGACCTCAAGAATCCAACACAACTAACGACACTGAAAAAGGTTGAGCATAGCTCCCGAAAATGGCCTCCAAAGTTCGCTTCCTCAATGGCTTCCCTGCATAAAAAATGACATGATCTTCACAATTCCTTCATCCTTTTGTTGTCTCTGAACTTGAGAAACACTCAATAATGGCTTTATTATATAGAATTTGAGTTGGGGGTCGAAATCCCAACTTTCCCCCTCTTTCTAGTCTCTTTCTGGGCTCAAATCCCATTTTCTAGGAAAAAATCCACTAAAATCAGGCCCATATTTGGCTAAATCCTCCAAATTTGGCCAAATCCACCAAATTTGGCCAAATCCACCAAATTTAGTCTAACAGGTGCAACCCCAAATATTGGGCCCCTGGTAGTATGGTGCCCCTTATGACCAGGGCCCTAAAAACTTGACCTAGCCAACATTGGAAAAATTCGGGCTGCCACATGGCGCCCTCTAATTGGGCCACGTGCCACCCCCGATTGGCCCAAGCCACGTCAGCCTGCCCAGTCAACATCCCACGTCAGCATCCATACTTCCACGTCACCTACCCAGTCAGCTGCCACGTCAACATATGTACTACCACGTCAACATCCATACTGCCATGTCACCTGCTTAGTCAGTTGCCACGTCAACATCTGTATTGCCACATCAACATCTGTATTTCCACGTCACTTTGCCACGTTAGCATTTGTACTTCCACATCACTACCTAGTCACCTGCCATGTGTCATCCGTACAACTTCCACATCAACATTCTGTATAACCATGTGTTACGTCCTTATAGTGCCATGTGTTGTGCTCGTATAGTGTCATGTGTCAATTTTTTATTGGTCCACATCATCCCATGAAAATGCCAAAAATGAGTGACATGTGTCACCTCCTGGTGTTGCCACGTGTCATGTTGACATCAACATGATGTACTATTGACATCAGCATGACATATTGCTGACATCATCATGACGTACGGTTGACATCAATGTTGACTTTGACTTTTTTTTGCCTGTTTGGGAAATCGATCAGAACGCGATAAATTTTGCATACGGTGTCCATTTTCAGAAAAAAAATATATGGCCAGAATCGACACGACGAGCCCGATGCAATGGAGTTAGTTTTGTTTGATTCTGAGAGCTTAGATTTTTAAGCCTTCCTGGATCCATTTTGGATCTATGTTAGACTAACAAAAGATATATTAACAACCTCAAAAAACCAATCCCATATAATAAATAAACAATATAATAAATGGACAGTGGAAAGCTTATTATGGGCTTGAAAATAATTGTAAATTAGAATACCTTTGGCTATGGGATAAGAAAAATCTCATCTTCGAGACTCTTTTCATTCCTGTCATCTTATATGGATGTGAAGTTTGGGGATTTGTATCTCTCGAGAATCTTGGAGAAAGATGGAGCAGATCCAAAAGAATTGTATCACTTATAATCTCAAAATTAAAGGCAATACACCCTATCCTACCCTCCTCATAGAAGCGAGCCTTTCCCCCATTGAGAGCACAACTATGATTGGTTACTTAATGTACAAGAATGAGATAAACAACATGGATGACACACGGATCCCCAAAATTGCTTCAGAATCTAGCCAAATTCACCACTGACTTAAGAGGGGATGACACAATGATGCCAAGTCTTGGCTAACACATAGGGGAATAAAGGAAGAAGTTATTCTGCAGAATACCGATGATATTAGAAATATCATTAAAGCTAAATTTAAGGAGATTCTTTGGTGCGATTAAGAATTAGAGGATAAAAGAAAATTAAGATACTACAAGGAGGTGTTTAACCCTAATCTTGAAGATCAAAAGTATCTTTATGTTTTGACTAGCGTAAGGAAGCGAATCAATATTGCTGAAATAAGAACTAATTCTCACGAGCTGCATAGTGAAAATGAGCATTGGACAATTCCCAAAACATCATGGAATGAAAGAATATATATTACACACTTAATATAAATAATATTATATATTATATTAATAAAAAAATATTACTATACAATAAATATATTATATTTTTATAAACTTTACACATTACCATATATTCTATAATGTATAAAGTTTATAATATTTTAATATATTTAGTGTATAATAATATGTTATCCTAGATATAATATATATTATTAATTATATAAAATTTATAATATTATAATAAACTATATTTTGTGTATTATAGATTTACCACACATTTCTCCAAAAAAAAATTGGGCATTTTTTAGTAGCAAGTGCAAAGAAGATCACGATAGTCTCGAAAATGTTGTGGTAGAGTGCATAGATGTCATTGGATCTAAGGGAATTTTAGATCCAATAACATATATGCACTTCATGATAGCATTTTAATGTTAGACTGTGAGTTCCTAGACAATCTGTAACACCCCATATTTTGACCTTAGACAATTAGAACTTTGATTTTACTCATCTTAGTAATTCATTGCTTAGTAACTATTTGGACTTAGTTAGAGTAATATAGACATTCGAGATGTGTATATATGGACCTATTTATGAGTTGCATAATTTTTTTATTTTTATATGTTCATAATGATGATAGTTATGAGAATCGTTTAAACACACAAATTTAAATATGGAATTTTGGTGCATGGATATCAGTTCAAGTTATGTTGTGAATGCATAACAAATGCAAGGCATGATAAAAATAAACATTTTTTTTAATTAAACATCAATACAAATATGGATTCTTATATGAAATTGTGGTGTCTATGCATGGATATGAGTTATTGGTGAACTAACCTACATGTTGATGAGTTATGTGATAGCCAAATGATTGTAGTGTTGAGGTAACTTCGAGTTCGTAGACATCAATAAGATAACGTATGCTATAAGTTTCACTTATTATTTAATTTATGATTCAAAATATTGTTATGATCTGCGGTAAGTTTGGTTTTGACAGGACGCACAACTTGCCTAGAGTGGTTGTTTGATGATGTGACTCTAAGAACAATAGTTGCATAATATGGTTTGATGTAGGGTGTTGACCCTAGTTCTATGAGAAGGGGTGGAGGTATTTCCCACCGTTTATCCTTCGAAACCTAGAGTCATGGGAGGGTTGTTTGAAGTCACACTCCCCTAGATGTGTGATGGTGACTACTACTTGCCTGCTGGGGAAGCTTGGTCGAGATGTATGACACTTTTGCTGATGGGTTCTATATGGAGTTAGGTCAATATAGTTGACGCTCCAACTTAGTCCAGTAGAGGAAAGGATAGAATGGAAGATGGAAGTAGGTTAGGAAGGAAGGGTGATTAGATGTTAGTTGAGAATATTTCTCGGAGATTAGATGTGTCACTCTTGTTTTCCCACTTGGCTCCAAAACACTCATTTTATTCCCTTTTTATATTTTAAGTGTAATGATCAACTATTGATGAATTATTATACTTTTGTTAGTTAAAATTACCGAATGATGCATTTGTTGTCATGCATGCCTTGGTGTAATCATATAGGAACTATGCACTAGAGGTAGTGATTGTTTATCATTAGTACATGTGTGGGCTATGTGTCTGCTAGCTATGCACACATACCATGCACATGTACACTAGTACAATTAATTAATGTATTAATTATTAAACTAGATTATTAATTATTTAATTAAATGGTTTAATAACTATGTAAATTATATTACATACAAAATTATCTAGTAGTATTAAATATCTTCTTCGAATTTGATTGATGGTTGATATGATGAATTAAATGAATATGGTGGGGTATCATGTACATTTTGGGAAAAATTGTCAAGTTGCATTTATAAGATAACATGAGAAGAAAGACTTTTCATTTTATTTATTGTTATTTCATGTAAGTCATTTATATTTTAGTTTATTTTAACTTTTCCCAAAAATCTAGATAAGGGAGGTTGATGGTTAATGATGAGGGTGGTTGAGGATACTTGGGGAAGGGGGTATGGAAACTTGATAAATGGGAGGAGGTGGAGAGGTTGGATAATTCTTGGAAGATATTTTTATTGTGATAGTCTTCTTAGAGCATATGTGCAATGTTGTTCTTGGATTCACGGGCATGGAGGGCCAAGAAATCAAAGGGTTTCTTGGAGCTAGGAAGTTGGTTAGGCTCCTAGTTGACTCAGAGGATAATTTTTTTGTTCCACTCCGGGCAAGTGGGAAAATAATTGGGAAAATAATGCATGGAAGCGTCTTCCTACTACCAGAAAAACTACATTGCAAATGATCAGCTTCAATAGACCAGGGGAAAAGGTATTTTTCCAAATATATATTGTTATGTTTATGATATTCCATTTAAAGAGTAAACATGTGTTACTTCACATCTTTTGATGCTTGTGTGTATAAGTTAATTTTTTTTATTTCATAACATCCCTTAGAGAGGTGCTACACAATCAAAAAGTTTGAGACCAACTTCTTATAAGTTGTTATCCTTATTTACTGATGAGTTGTTGTCATTATCCACTTGTGAGTTGTTGGTGAGATCTCGATCTACAGATGGTTATATACATGTACTATATATTGATATCATTGGATGAATACATGTGTTGAATGTGGCTTAAATCCTTTTCCGCTAAGTTCATGTCTTGTATTCTATTTCTTAACATTTAATAATATAGCATGAGGTGCTTACCGATTGTCTTATTGGGCATCATCTATTGAACAAATAAATTGCCTCATTTTAGCTACCTTGATTCGATTCCGATGAATGAAAGATCATGGAGTCTAATTAATTTGTTTTGCAAAATGTAACTCCTTTCCCGTTCTATTTCTCTTTTTAATTATATGAAAAATTGTCCCCATCTTAAGAAAGATAATCTATATGGTTTATAATTAATAATTAATTATATATTCTAATCTCTATTCTTTTAACTAGTCAAGTTGGTCTCCCTAATCTTTTGCGATCAATTATATTTTACAATATCTTATTTCTTATTTAACTATATCAATTATTAACAATAATTCTATTAACAATTTCAATTATATTTTACAATATCTTATTTCCTATTTAACTATATCATTAATAACAATTCTATTAATAATTCAATTTGATATTTTAAAGTCTATTATCCTTTGTGATCAATTCACTTCACTTCTTTTACTAATCATCAATTTCTCCTTTTCTCCATCTTCTTTTCTCTTTTTTTTTTCTCACTTTTTTTTAGGTGGCAAAACTTATCATAACTCATTTGTGAATGGACATTGAGGAAAACCATCACTCGTTGTTATCCACAAAGCCAAGTTGATTTATCATCGTTATTTAAGGAAAACCATGCTACCTAAAATGAACCATCAATGGTTCATAAAGGAATAGAGTTTCACTCCTACTAGATGTCTTTGTTTCTTTGACCATTAACGTGTTTTCTTAATTCCAAGGAAGATGAGCTCTTAAATAATAAGACGCAGTTTTAGGTCTTACTCTAGGATCAAAAGGTGGTTTAGAGTAGATAGTATCCACAAGAAAGCTAGTAGCCCTTGTTATTATTGTGAAGGCTATCTCTAGTGGGGTCATGTGCTTTCTAGTAGAATCTAGATTTAGCCCTATACATGAAACTAGATACTACCCCTAGTTGTAGTTTAACATCTTGCCTAAGAGGAATCTCCATCTTTTCCTATTTACACTTATATCTAATATTTAATATTTAGGTTTAACATTTCTTCTTAGTAATAAATTTAACCTATTTTCTTAGTAAACACAATCATAGTTTTTATAATTTATTTATTTTAATTAATATTTGACTAATTTGCTCTTAAATTTAAATATTTTATATTAATTTTCTTATTAATTGAATCTCTTAATTATGACAATTATTTTCCTCCACCTATTTAATCTACCCCATGGTAACTTCTCTATATATGTTAAGTTTTTGGTTGATCTCCTTATGATAGTGGAGTGTTTACTTGAAATTAGATCATAGAATATCTTCCATAATTATGACAAAATATGGAAACCTAGATGCTCAAACATTTATTAAAATTTAAATGTGAATGATGACATCCATTAATGAATCTCTTTTCCACTTATCATTCTTCATGGCTATATATTTCCTACCCATTCTTCCATGTAGTTTTTTTCCAGAAAAAATTAACACATTATATTAATTTGATAATATAATTTTACATAAAATTCGGTCTAGAACTGCCATATTTTGGATATAACACATTTCCTTTCCTGCCAAAACTAAGGATATACCGATCCTAAGTTTATAAAGGTGCCTACTCCTTCAAAATACTAGATTCTAGAAGAAGAAATATCTCCACTCTAGTCTGAACCAAACCAGAAATAGAAGACTGATATTTACAAACACTCATATAAGACAAACATCCTTACAAGATGATATCCATAGTCACTGCCAAAAGAGTAAAAAATGAAATGAAAACAGAAACTGATTCTAAATGGATCGTAACAGAGCAAAAACTATCCAAAAAATGACGAGATGATGTGGCCTATACTAGTATAAGTTGATGATGATTGGAGAACCCTGCAGATCACTGGGCCATTTATGGAGCATTATATAGCCTTCAGATTCGAGTAGGTCTTTTTTTTATTGTGCATTTGCTATCTTGTTAAATTCTCGATAGATGTGATAAAAACTAGTGGATAAAAACTTTCCCTTCAGCTGGCAAATTCTTTTTTTCCATCCTTCCAAAGCACTAATGCGCATAGAGCCTTTTTTGTTTATCCAATTTATGATAACTTTGGAGTCTCCGAGAGTCTGCAGCTTTGAGAAAGATAGATAATTAGCGATGAAAAGAGTTTCCCACAAGCCCATCAATTTTGCTTTGGTATTAGATCCCTCTCCACAATTTAGATACAACTGGTAACCTGTAGCTGCCGACACTTTTATGAGACTTCCTGCGCCGCTGCACCTACCATTCCCCTGAGTCGCACCATCAAAATATGCCACCAGATATTCCAGCTTGTATTCAATCCACATAACACGAACATGTATCAATTTCTGGAAGATTGACGAAGATTGGAAGTGACCTAGAGTCTTTATAACCACTGTTGTAATTGATGGTTATTTTCCTTCAAAGAGGGAAACATTTCTTTCTAGCCATATAAACCAACATAGATATGACACAAGACTTGGAGAAACCTTTTTATCCTTCGTCCAATTAGTCATATAGTCATTTAAATCAATGCCTCTCCAAGACTTGGAGGTTCTTGATATTTTTTATTCTTGCCCAAGTTGATTTGGTGAATGGGTAGCTTATGAATAGGTGGTTAATGTGTTCACATTCCCTTTTACATAGAGAACATCTCCCCAGTCCATTCCAGCCTCTACATTGTAGGTTGTTCCACGTCAGTATTTTTTTATTTGTAGCAAGCCACAAGAAAAGTTTTAATTTTTCATGTATGTTCCACTTCCACATATGCAAAAGCCACCCTTTAATCACCTGCAATTCTTGAATGGATAATAATTCTAAGTAAAAAATCTTTGTTTTGAGTACGCCTGATGCGTCGCCTCCATTCCATATGATTCCATCCTCATTTCCATCTAACTTCACCCCTGTTGCCTTTAACGCTTTGATATACCGCTCCCATTCTAAAGAAATGTTTCCTGTAAGCCCCAACGCTGTACTATTTAGCCAGATGTCCTGTAATGAGTCTTGATCGGGACCAGACCACGCTTGAGACAAGACCCATACCTTATTTTGCTCAAGAACATTTATGAGCTGGGGCGTAAGTATAGAAGAGGCACCCAACCCCAGTATGTTATCTCTACCTATAATCACATGATGGCCCGATTTGGGCTTCCAAACAATCCAATTGATAATGACATGCAAAGATTTAAGGAGACAAGTCCAGATTTTTGAGGCCCCCCAAGGATTAAAGGACTCAGATCTGATCCAGATCTCAACCGAGCTGTGAGGAATATATTTTTCTTTAATGATTTTATGCCAAAATCCTTTTTTAGTTAGGACTCTCCATAATGTCGAGACTTCTAGAGCTTTGTTGAAGGAGAAGATGTTGCGAAATCCCCACCCACCTAGAAACTTTGGATGAGCCAATGACTCCTAATGGCAAAGATGAAAATGTTGTTTATCCCCACTTCCATTCTACAGAAAGTTGAAAAGTAACCATCTGATCTTATGAAGTGTAGAGATAGGAATTGAAGCCATCGATAGCCAATAGACGGGCAATCTTTCCAGGACAACTTTGCAAAGAACAAATCTTCCCCCCGTGGAAAGCCAATGATAGCTCCAGTGCTTTATCCTATTCTCCACTTTTGTTATAAGCCAGTTCCATTTAGAATTTTTTTTTATGCCTGCCTTTAAGAAGTATCCTAAATACTTGAAACCAAAGGACAAACCAGCTTTTCTCCTTCCATTTTTGGCACGTATCATTCTTCATGGATATATATTTCCTACCCATTCTTCCATGTCGTTTTCTCCTTCCATTGTTGGATTATTGATGAAGGCGATGTAGAGCATGACACTATTCCACATTTATTGAGAAATTTACAAGAGTTGTTGGGTATTTTCATAATGAGGAATAAACAACAAATTTTGATGGATAATGTGGCACATCCAGTGTTAGATTTGTCACTCCAACTAGTAAAGATTTAGGTGTTTAGATGGATTTATATTAATATTTTTAGTATATCATTGCATGTAATCATTGTGTTTAAAGGGGGAACTTGCATCAGTGTAAGAGGGGAAATAGAGAATGTACTCAGACGAGCCTTAGCATTCTTGGGTCAATTAATAATTGTTCGAAAGCGTTGGTTTGGGCCTACTTGCCACTTTTGGGATTAGAGAGGGAGTTAATAAATAAAGACACTGAGTTTATGTTGCAACAAGCTGTGTATTCTTGATTAATTTACAATATCAAGAATTAGGTGTAAAATATTTCTTGATTCCTCCATTATAATGTTGTGATGCACAATGTATTTCTCTTTGATTTGTTAACCCCCTTTTCAGATTTTGGGAAGCTTTATTTTCATTTTTCTATGAATAAAAGAACAAAGTGTTGTGCAAAGAAGAGGTGTTTGCATTAAATTATAGTCTACCCATGTGTAGAGATGAAGAACCGAGTGTTGTGTACGCTAAAGGTGTATGCATCAATGTTGGTAGTAGAACAATTCAAATTTTAGAGAAGAAGATGGCCTAGAGAGGAGATCCATTGTTATAGGCTGGAAACTAGAGATTTATCCACTGAAATGAAGACTTGGTTCGAGAGAAGAATTAAGTGTGCTCATGGGAGCATTAGATTGCGCAGAGGTGCATTATTATTAGTTGTGGGCAATGTGTTAGCTACAAATAAGCACATTGAAAACATCGTTAGAGAGAGTTTTCTATTGATGAGCCAAGGAGAGATTGGCTAATTGATGCTAAATTGTAGGTTAAAAATGAAGGAGTTGAATAGAGAATAAAAATATACCATAAGAGAATAAATGCAAGTGATAAATAAATAAATTTGGGAGCGAAAAATAGAACAAAAAAGAAAGAAAGAGAACAAAGCTATAAGGATAAAGATAAAAGAATTAGAGGTTCAAGAGAGACTTGAAAATGATAAAATTGCATAAGATGTCCTAGTTGAAGAAGAATAAATGAAGCAAAAGTAGTTTAATACTACCCATAAGAGGGTGATGCCCTTGATGAAAAGTGCGAAAAGTGCAAAGTGGAGTGGATAAGCATGCAAGCAAGTGCATAAATGAAGAATTTGCGGAGGAGTATGTTGTTATTTACATCTCAGAAAAGATTGTGGAAACATTTGTGGAGCGTGAAGATTGATTGACACTACTACATTTGGGTGCAAAATTCGACATTATTTTTCGATGATGTTAGCAAAAATCCAATGTGAGGTTAAAAATTCATAGAAAGCACTGAAATCAATTATTATTTTTTTAAACCCTAATAGACGTTTGGAATTTCAACATCCCTTTAGCATGTTGGAATTGGGAGTTGCAATTGGAGTTAATTACCGACATAGATCCATCTTAACTTCGGATCTATCATGTGTTGATAGGGATCAAAGCCCTCAAGGGGCAAACATTTCCTCAAGTTTTACACTCTAAAAAAGGTTTGTATATTAATATTTTTAGTATATCATTGCATGTAATTGTTGTGTAGAAAGGGGGGATCTTGTGTTAGTGTAAGAGGGGGGAATAGAGAATGTGCTCAAAGGAGCCTCAACATTCTTGGGCCAATTAATCACTATTCAAAAGAAATGGTTTGGGCCTCTTTGTCCCTTTCAGGATTAGAGAGGGAGCTAATAAATAAAGACACTGAGTTGATGTTGTAACAAATTATGTATTCTTGATGAATTTGTGATCTACTAGAATTAGGTGTAAAATCTCTCTTGATTCCTCCATTATGATGTTGTGGTGCACAATATATTTCTCTATGATTTGCTAACCCCCTTTCTAGATTTTGGGAAGCTTTATTTTCATTGTTCTATGAAGCAAAAATAGAGTGTTGTGCAAAACTAAGGTGCTTGCATTAATTTATACTTTGTGCTTGTGCATAGGTGAAGAACCGAGTATTGTGTACATTGAAGGTGTTTGCATCAATGTTGGTAGTAGAACAATTCAAATTTTAGAGAAGAAGATGGCCATGAGAGGAGAGTCGTTGTTATAGGATGGCAACTAGAGATCTATCTACTGAAATTAAGACTTGGTTTGAATGAAGAGTTAATATTGCTAATAGGAGCATTAGATTGCGGAAAGTTGCATTATTATTACTCGTGGGTAACGTGTTGGATACAAATAAACACATTGGAAACAGTGTTAGAGAGTTTGTCTTATTGATGAGCTAAGTAGAGATTGACCAATTGATGTTAAATTGCAGTTAAAAATGAAGCACTGTAATATAGAAGAAAAAGATCACATAAGAGAATAGATTCAAGTGATAAAAAAATTAATTAGGAGGTGAGAAATAGAACACCAAAGAAAGAAATAGAACAAAGCTATAAGGAGAAGGATAAAAGAATTAGAGGTAGATGAAAGACTTGAAAATGAGAAAAATGCAGAAGCTGTCCCACTTGAAGAAGAATAAATGAAGCACAAGTAGTTAACTGCTACCCATAAGAGGGTGTTGCACTTGATGAAAAGTGCAAAGTGGTAGTGGATAAGCATGCAAGCGAGTGAGAACATGAATAATTTTGGAGTATGTTATTATTTACATCTCAGAAAAAAGTTGTGAAAAGATTCGTTGAGTGTGAAAATCAGTCGACACTACTACACCTGGTTGCAAAATGCGACATTGTTTTATGATGTTAATAGAAACAACCCAATGTGAGGTCGTAAATTCATAAAAAGTATTGAAATTAATTAATATTTTTTAAAATCCGATAGACGTTTGGAATTCCAACATCCCTTTAGGGCATTGGAATTGGGAGGTGCAATTGGAGTTAATTACTAGCATATATCCATCTTAACTTCATATTTGTCATGCGCCGATAGGGATCAAATCCTTGCAAGGGAAAACATTTCCTCGAGTTTTGCACTCTAAAAAAGGTTTGTACCTTACGGATTTGATCTCTCTTGGTGCATTATAGA
>ML785756.1:510666-612713 GCA_009831015.1 Picea engelmannii | reverse complement strand
ATCCCGAAACTCATGCCTGCGTGTGGGGCAGACCATAGAAGCAAGACTCTTTACAACTCAACGACTACTCCCGATTTGGCTCTACTCTCCGAGTTGACAAGGTGATTCAAAATTCCCTAAACAACCTTGGTACAATATTTGTCAAACATGTTCTGTTCACTATGTTTGCTGAGTTTATAGTTCCTTATTTTTTTAAGTATATATTCCTATTTTTTTAACAAGCAGAGTTCTAACCGAGTTTTGCCAAGACCCCGAGTTGGCTCTTCACTTTGGGTTTGTTGATTTGTCCCCAACTTTAGGTCATGTGACTTTGGCAGAGCATGGTGAAAGAGCCCTGGTGGATGGCTTAATAGCTTAACACTCTGTCAACCTTACCTGTGATATAATGCCTCATTAACTCAATTTTGGGTTATTTTTAATGATGTTTTTGGAATTTTTTTCCCAGAAAGCTTGCTCTACCTAATTATGGGAATAGTACAATGAATTGTACTTGGCTTACAACAAGACTCTTGCCTAATTTTGGTTTTTATTGATTAAAGGAATCACAAGATGAAATCGCACAAGTTTTAAAAAGCCATACTGGTCAAAAACTCAAGTAGAATTCCCCATTATATGAGTTTGGTCAAAAACTCAAGTAGAATTCCCCATTATATGAGTTTCGTACAGTTGAAGGGTCAAATGCTGATTTTGTGTCGTTTTTGTCATTAAAGCTGATCTAGTTAAAGTGGGGCCTTTTGAACTGCCCTAGATTCTGTGCTGTGGTGGCAGCTTATGTGCTTCCCTTTTCTTATTGCTTTCTAGTTGTCTAGATGGTCAGAGATGTCACTCACTCTCTGTCAATCTGGATTCTTCGTTGCCCCTCCTTCTATCTTTCCCATATCTAAAGGAAATAAAGGTTCATTATGAGATGAACAATGCCGTTGTTGTAGGGAAAACTCTATGTGCTAATTGTCACCAACGAGTTGTTTTCTAGCATTTTTATAGAAATTAGGTTTGTCTATAAGAAAAATGAAAAAACGATGTCCTTAGATAATCAAGTGTTTCTACAAAACCTACTAGTGTGTATATCTTCTAGATGATCATTGAAATTGATTTTCACTTCAATTTTTGCATTGCAATGATCCTTATTTTTTGTGTTGTTTTCTAGCATTTTCATAGAAATTAGGTTTGTCTATAAGAAAAATGAAAAAATGATGTCCTTAGATAATCAAGTGTTTCTACAAAACCTGTTAGTGTGTATATTTTCTAGATGATCATTGAAGCTGTTTTTCACTTCAATCTTGGCATTGCAATGATCCTTATTTTTTTGTATATTCACAAATGAAAAAAACTTACCAAACATTGGAGACGTCTATCCAAGAATTGAAGCTCCGATATTCCATGCAAGTGAAATGCCTCACTGGTAATCTGCTAATAATTGACAACAAAATTTGGTCTGGAAACAAGTAACGAAGATACAACTGAATTCAAGAAAAATTAAATCTCCTCTAACTTTTATCCCATACATTATTTGACTTAGTCCAATTTGTGAAAACAATTGCTTTTTTCATGTTGGCAAGTATTCAAATTTTCAACCTACACGTTGCTGGAGGGACAAAACCAGAATTACAACATATATAATACTAAGGATGAACATGAATGACATTACTATGGGACAAAAACAGAATTACAACATAGATAATAGTAAGGATGAACATGAATGAGTATTTATGTGGTGGTTTTTATGAATGAAGAAATCATTTTAAAAGTTATAAAACCCTCCAAGAACTAGACTGACCTAAACAACCATTATGCCAGAGGAGAATCTGTTAAAAATGAATAAAGACAAACTTCTTTCGTCTGGCATAATATATTTTTTGGTTTCCATGATCCAGTCAACCCTTGGTCCAATAACTAGGAATGCCAATTTGGAGTTGAATATCCACATTGTCTTTTGTCAATGTTACACAGGCTTGCTTTTGCTACTATATGAATAAGCAATTCCTATATTCATTAGATATTACTTTCCATTTTCCCTGTCTTCTAATAGCATGAGGTTATTTATATTTACATGCTTAGTCACCGGTTTCGTTGTTTTTTAATCTTCAAGTTCGAAATTCGACGGTTTTTATCCGATCCCGAACTTAATCGATCCAGTTCGCCGAATTCAAACACAAACTCGAACCCTAACACGATTCAATACACAAATTCGCCTAAATTCATTGAGATTCGGCTAGGTTTTCATAAGGTTCGTGCCCACGAACTAGAAACCTCTCTGTGCCGCCGCTCACCTCCATTTTCGCCTGCGACCCCGACCCGTGCCTTTGTCGTCACCCTCGACCTCTCCGTGATACCGCTCACCTTCATTTATGCCTACAACCCTGACCCATGCCTTTGCTGTCACCCTCGACCTCTTCGTGATGCCTCTCTCCTTCATTTCCGCCTGCGACCCCGACCTGCGACTTTACAGTCACCCTCGAGTGTCAGTGCCACCGTCGATTCCATCTCGATTACTGGACGACATTCCATCTCCAAGCTCCATCATACCCTGACTACAGTCATAATTTCATATATTTCAAGATATATGTTTCACTATATATTCAATAGTATTAATATATCCTAATATGGTAATATATTAATATATCCTAATATAGTAATTTAATATATTTCACAGTATATATTTATAATTATAATTTGGTATTATTATATATTGAATTTGAATATATATATATATATATATATATATATATATATATATATATATATATATGTATATTCAAATTTTGTAGTATGTTGAACGCAATGCCAAATTTTATTTCCAAAATTTTCACTGTCAGCCGAACTTGAACATGAACACGAACCAGGTGACTAAGTTTACATGTTCCTTTGCCATCAGTAAATGAAGAAAAACTATTGGAGTTGTCTCTTTACGCCATATGTAGCTTGTAAATCCGTTTACTAATGCTTTGGATGCAGTTTAAATTGTAAGGTTTCTTCTATTATATCCTTTCATTGCACTGGCAATAGAGAAATAAACATGTTCTACGAAGAATGGTTGTTGCAAGCTACGCCTGTAAGGAGAAGCTTAAATCTTTCATATTAAACTTTATGATTTTGTTAGTCTCCCAAATGTCGCAAAGAAAACTAGTTGTCTTTTACTCTCCAGGAAACAAGCAAAGGAAACTAGTTGGTTCAACTTCAAAACTGAAAACATCTAAAGGATAGATGACAGTTTAGATAGTACCAAATTTGATTCTTGCACAGTTCAACCAATCCAAAATACCACTTTGAAAATCCTCCAACTTTTGTCTAATTTTCAGAAGATAAAAACTTCTTGTTCTTGAAAACAAAAATGTCAAATTGTATGTGACCTTTCAGAAGCAACTACAATGAACAAACCTAGTTGAATACTTTGAATTGGCATCGTAAGTCTTCAAATAAATCCTCCAAACAACATGTGAACAAATGTTTTTGATGAAGCAACTACAATGAACAAACCTAGTTGAATACTTTGAATTGGCATCGTAAGTCTTCAAATAAATCCTCCAAACAACATGTGAACAAATGTTTTTGATAACAATTGTTAGATTTTTAGGGAAAATAAAAACAAAGATATCTTTTCAAAATTGAACTCTACTGTACATACAGATCAACACTTTAAAACAAAAATATGAAATAGATGAAATACTGAAAATACAAAACTGAATATACTAAAGAGAACAAACTTTAACTAGGACATAAAATAACATTTCTGAATATTAAATTAAACGAGAAACATAAGTAAACAAGAGTACAACCACATCTGAACTTTACCTTAGCAAAACAAATACTTTACCTTAGCAAAACAAATGATAGAAGTACCTGATGTATGGAAGTCCTCTTTATTTATGCTCAGACAAGCTATGAAGGTCATGATCAAGGGTTTGATCTTTATGTGGACAATTTACCAAGAAGAACTCAATGATAATCAGCAAGAGACAGGGTTGATACAGGAAACCCCAAATACCACAAGAAGGCTCAACCAAAACTGTCCAAGATAAAATGTAGTGCAAAAATCTCAAGGTAGAAATTGGTAAACAACAGTAGAAGGTAGCAAGATCATGGAAAACAAGAGATATCCCCACCAATCACAAGAGGAGGAGACAAATGGCTGCCAGGAGGTAGCGACACCCTTAAAGCACACAACGACAACAAGAAAGAGGGCCTAGAGGAGGCTGTGGCACCCTCAAAAACCAAGGGAAGGGTCCGCTCACCTTAACACAGTAAGGGAGAATCTGCGGCACTTGTATCATAGCAGGAGGGAGGTCTGTGGCACCAATACCCAACAAAAGGAAGATAGTACACCATAAAAGAAGATCTCAACCAATAAGGAGAAAGGGCCTAAGAGGCCACACCTTAAATCAAAAGAAGTTAATCAACCAAGGAGCTCGTACCCACAACACAACAACCAAGCTGAGGCAACCACATAAAATCAAACTAGAAGAGGAGAGAAAGTGTAAGTAATTATGAGAGAGTGATAGGTCTTTATTTATAGTTTTGGGAAGGGTTAGAAATTAGGTTTAATTAAAACCTAAAAAATAAAATAAACAAAAATTAATATTTTAATTACTTAAAATATTAATCACAAAGTCAAATAATTCAAAGTGACTTATAGAAGACTAACACAACATCAAGCAAGATGGAGAAAGAGAATCAAGCAAGGGGAGGTTGCAAGACAAAGTCAAATGGGTCTTCTTCAAAGGAAAACTGTCCACATACGTCTCATGATAACTTATAATCTTTTATCATCCCTGCATAAGAGGAGAAACCAATGATGTGGTCATGCCCATCTTCTAGCTACTCCTAGGTCTCATGAACCATCCTGGGAGAGAAGAAGAAGATCACACATCATCACATCTTGGCACACAACCAAGAACTACCTGGTCCAAGACCATGATACGCTAGAACACATATGGGGGCCCTAGAACACATGTAGGGTCTTTTATCCACCAAGGTACAAGACCAAGGATCAACCCAAGCATTTAAGCAAGGATTCCCTGGAACACATCCAGGGGCCCTAGAACACTTCTAAGGACATACATCATCAACCACCAAGGAATGCATCCAAGGATCAATCCAAGCACCGAGCAAGGATTCCCTAGAACACATCCAGGGGCCCTAGAACACATCTAGGGACTTACTGTTTGGTCCTTGACCAAGAACCCCGAAAATACGCTGTGAGCCCTCACTAGGGTCTTTTTCCATGGCTCAAACTACTTGGTCCCAAACCAAGAACCCCAAGAGTGTATTGGGGGCCCTAGATCTCAGCTAGGGTCTTATTCCATCCTCCCAGAGAATTGCTCTTGCAGCTGCACTAATTTAAACACTCCCTCTTAGCAAGAGAGGCATTCTCAGCGACACCAAGCTTGTCTCAAAAGTACACAAACTTTGTCAAGGATAGAGGCTTGGTCAAAATATATGTGTATGTTCCTCCGTCGGAACATACTGAATACTGAGAATGTTCTTCTGCACCATGTACCAAACATAGTGATATCTGATCTCAATGTATTTCGATATGTCATGAAACACCAGATTCTCAGAGAGCTTTATACAACTCTGGTTATCATAGTGGATTACTGTGGGTTCAAACTTAACACTGAACAAATATGAGAGTATCTTTTTGAGCCACATTGCTTCTATACTAGCAACCCTTGCAACAATGTATTCTGCGTCTGCAGTGCTCTGTGCTATGGAGCCCTGTTTCCTGCTAGATTAGGAGATCATAGCTAAACCCAAACTAAAACAATATCAAGAAGTACTCTTTCGGTCCACTGTACTTCCCATCCAATCTAAATTTGTAAAACCATGACGCATTACCCCTCCACTAGAAGTATATCTGAGCCCATAGGATATATTTTTCTAGACATATCTGAGAACATGTTTAACAACAACCATATGAATATGTTTTGGTTCACACATTCACTGGCTGAGGGCATTCACTGCATAACAAATGTTCAGTCTGGTATGTATTAGATACATCAAGGACCCAATGATCCGACGATATACAATGGGGTATTCTAGATCTGAACCTGTAGCTTGATCATGTAACTTCTTCGGGTTAGAAATCATAGGTGTGGACATGGACTTACAGTCCAACATGCCAAATCTGTGAAGCACATCAACTGCATACTCGCTTTGTGAGAGAAAGATCTCACTCGGTTTCTGCCACATCTCTAAGCCAAAAAAGTAATGCATAAGACCCAAGTATTTCATTTCAAATTATGATGATAACTCCCTCTTATTCTGAGCTATAAGATGTTCCTCTCTAGTAAGGAACAAATCATCCACATATAAAACCAAGATAACAGGATGATTCTGCACAATCTTTATATAAAGATTAGGATCTTCTATACTCTTGGAGAATCCAATATTTTGAAGAAAACTGTCAATTCTTCCATACCAATCTCTCAGAGATTGTTTTAATCCATACAAGGATTTCTTGAGTTTGCAGACATGCGATTCTTTCCCATGGATCATGAAACCCTCAGGTTGCTCAATATAAACTTCTTGTTCAACTTCACCATTGAGAAAGGAAGTCTTAACATCCATTTGGTGAAGTTTCCAATAAAAACTGAAGCAAGAGAGATAATGATTTTGATGGAAGTATACCTAGAAACAAGAGCAAATATCTCATCATAGTCAATTCCTTCTTTCTGAGAGAAGCCCTGAGCCACAAATCTAGCTTTGAATTTTTCAACACTGCCATCTGTTGCATGATTTATTTTATAAAGACATTTAGAGGTTACCACTGATTTTCCATGAGGTCTTGGGACCACTTCCCATACATCATTCTTTAATATTGACTCGTACTTTTCTATCATGGCATGCTTCCACACTTTATGTTTGGAGGCCTCTTCAAAGGTGGAAGGTTCTGAGTCAATCACTAGATTTAGCTGCGCTATCAGGCCAAAGTACTTATCTGGTTTCTTTCTTTGTCTAATGGTACCTTTAGGTTCTGCATGTTTTTCTTCTTCCTATATAATTTCTTGGCACCAAGTTGGATTCCTTTAACAAGAGGTTTCTCTAAGGGAAACTCAACAGAATCCCTTATGGGATCCATTGAAGGATCTATGGTCTCCTCCCTCTGCTCATCTAGTAGTGGTGTATCTGAAGGTTACGAAGATGGAGCTTCCTGCTCCTTTGTATCACATGGAAGTTCTCTGGAACTACAGAAGGCTGCTTCCTCGTGAAAATTCACATCTCTGCTGACCTCAATGAACTTTTTCCCTGGTACATAAATTTTGTATGCTTTTGAGGTTTCACTGTATCCCACAAAAGTTCCTTTTTTTTTCGGAGGGATCTAACTTAGTCCTCTTTTATTTAGGTATATGAATGTAGACTGGACTACCAAAGATTCTCAAATGGTGAACTGAAGGCTTCTTACCCGTGAAGACTTCTTCTAGAGTTTTCTCTTCTAGGGATTCATGAGGACACTTGTTCTGAATATAGACTGGAGTGCTTGTAGTTTCGGCCCAAAGAGATAAAGGTACATTCTGATCATACATCATGGCTTTGGCTGCTTCACAAATCATTCTGTTCTTTTTTTGCAACCCCATTCTGTTGGGGATTATAAGGCATAGTCAAATCCCTCTTAATCCCTGAATCTTGGCAAAGATCATCGTACTTATGGGAGTCAAATTATTTTTCTTGTCTGTTCTGAAAACACAGATGTGTCTACATGTCTGAATCTCAACAAGATTCTTAAAATCCCAAAATTTGCTGAAAGATTCATCTTTAGTCTTTAAAAAATAAATCCAAGTTTTGCGAGAACAATCATCAATAAAAATGATATAATAAAGACAATCATTCATAGACAGAGCAGTCATAGGTCCACAAAGATTAGATTGAATAAGATCTAAAGTTCCATTAGTTTTTCTATTACTGTGAGGGTAAGATTTCTTTGTATTCTTACCGAGATCACAACCTCTACAAACACTATCATGCTCAAATGAAAAAAACTGGCATACCTGTTACCATGTTTTGCAAACCTGGGAGTGTGTTGTAGTTAAGATGTCCAAGCCTTTTGTTCCATAGCTTGCAAGGGTTTATCATCTCTTGAGCTAATGCTTGAACAACTTGACTAGTGATTTTGTAAATTCCACTCTCTTGAGTTCCGATAGTCATGGCTGAGCTCAAACTCACATTTGAGGGCCACATGAGAGCCTTCCCTTTGGTGAAAGCTACTGAGTACCCTTTTATTTCTATCATTGCAATGAAGATGAGATTTTTCTTTAATCCAGGTACATAAATAATTTCATCGATATGAAATACATTACCTGTCTGAAGATGAAAGGATTCTGATACAAACCCTTTGATGTCATAGGTGCCATCATCACCCAATTCTACCTTCACATTGAACTTCTAATCCCGATAGTTTACAATATTTTGTTTAAATCCTGTCATGTGTTTGGAGGCCCCATTGTCCACTAACCAAACATCCTCCGAATTTGTTATAGTGTCGAAGAGGGATGAGATAAGATAACATTCTCGACGTTGTTCTTGCTCTTTAGTAGTTTCCCTGGTTCTTCTTCTTTGAGGTTCTTCTTCCTCAGTTGCAAATGAAGCATGAAACTTGCCTCTCTTCTTTTGCTGTGAAGGAGGGTTCTTGTAGTATTTTTCATAATGACCTATCCTTTTACAGTTAAAGAATCTTATTTTAGATAAATGAGAGTGAAAGTGAGATTTCTTAACTTGGGGTTTCTTACCTTTGCCTTTGTGTTGAGGGAACTTCTTCCATCTCTTGGTTTTGACTGAAAGAGCATGGTCTCTAACCGTTGAGGGCTCATTCGTTCTTTTGAGTCTACCCTCTTCTTCCAAGAAATCATGCCATAATCTCTTGAAGTTAGGTTGAACTTTTCTTCCATTGACCGAAGAGAGAAAAGTCTCCCATGAGTCAGAGAGGCCATCAACTACAGTTTGTACAAGGTCATCATCATCTACTGCAATTCCAATTTCTATAAGTTGATCTCTTGTTTGAGAAATTTTGGAAAAGAAGGCAGAGATAGGCTCGTCCTTCCCCATATTTAGTGTATGTAGTTGTTTCTTCAATATCGTCTTTTGAGTTGGAGCCTTCTTTTCATATAGATTTGTTAGGGCATCAAAGCATTCTTGGATGTCCTTAGATGACCAATGAGGGGCATCATGTTTTCCTTAACTAAATCAAAGATGATTCTTTTAACTTTGTCCTACCTCTTCTTATATGTTTCCCTGCATGTATTTGAAGTGGGTTCTTCTATCACCCTGGTAACCAACTCATCCAAGTCACCCTCTTCTAGTATGTTAACCACCCTAGCCTTCCAAGAATTGAAGTTGGAGGCCCCTTCAAGACTATCTTATACTTTGACTGAAGATGAAGCCATGCTGATTTGAAGACAAAAAGCCTTACTTCTGATCTGCAAAACAAACCCTAAGACAAGGATCTAAGTAGGCTCAAAATTCTGCGACTATTGAGCTCTTTTCATGCCCTAAGATCTAATACCATGTTAGATTTTTAGGGAAATTCAAAACATAGATATCTTTTCAAAATTGAACTCTATTGTACATATAGATCAACACTTTAAAACAAAAATATGAAGTGAATGAAATACTGAAAATACAAAACTGAATATGCTAAAGAGAACAGACTTTAACTAGGACAGAAAATAACATTTCTGAATATTAAATTAAACTAGAAACATAATTAAACAAGAGTACAACCAGATATGAACTTTAACTTAGCAAAACAAATGATAGAGGTACCTGATGTATGACAATCCTCTTTCTTTATTATCAGACAAGCTATGAAGGTCATGGATCAAACCCTCAAGGGTTTGATCTCATCATGATCTTTATGTGGACAATTTACCAAGAAGAACTTGATGATAATCAACAAGAGAACGGGATGATAAAGGAAACCCAAAAGACCACAAGAAGCCTCAACCAAAACTGCCCAAGATAAAACTATAGTGCAAAACCCTCAAGGTAGAAAATGGTAAACGACAGTAGAAGGCAGCAACATCAGGGTCAACAAGAGATAGCCCCACCAATAATAAAAGGAGGAGCCAAAGAGATGCTAGGAGGCAACGACACCCTTAAATCACACAACAATAGAAAGAAGGAGGGCCTAGTGGAGGTCGCGATACCCTCAACAACCAAGGGAAGGGTTCGCTCACCTTAACACAGTAAGGGAGATTCTGCGACACTTGTATCACAGTAGGAGGGAGGTCTGTGGCACCAATACCCAACAAAAGGAAGACAATAAACCATAAAATAAGATCCCATCCAACAAGGAGAAAGGGCCTAAGAGGCCACACCCTAAATCATAAGAAGTTAATCCACCAAGGAGGTTGTACCCCCAACACAAGAGCCAAGCTGAGGTAGCCGCAAAAAATCAGACTAGAAGAGGAGAGAAAGTGTAAGTAATTATGAGAGAGGGGTAGGTATTTATTTATAGTTTTGGGAAGGGTTAGAAATTAGGTTTAATTAAAACCTAAAAATTAAATAAATAAAAATTAATGTTTTAATTACTTAAAATATTAATCACAAAGTCAAATAAGTCAAAGTGACTTATAGAAGACCAACATAACATCGAGCAAGATGGAGAAATAGAATCAAGCAAGGGGAGGCTGGAAGACAAAGTCAAATGGGTCTTCTTCAAAGGCAAATTGTCCACATAATGTATCATGATAACTTATAAGCTTTTATCATCCCTTCATAAGAGGAGAAACCAGTGATGTGGTCATGTCCATCTTCTAGCTACTCCTAGGTCTCATGAACCATCTTGAGAGAGAAGAAGAATATCACACATCATCACATATTGGCACACAACCAAGAACTACCTGGTCCAAGACCAGGATACCCCAAAACACATCTGGGGGGCCTAGAACACATCTAGGGTCTTTCATCCACCAAGGTACAATACCAAGGATCAATCCAATAATTTAAGAAAGAATTCCCTGGAACACATCCAGGGGCCCTAAAACACATCTAGGGACTTACATCATCAACCACCAAGGAACACATCCAAGGATCAATCTAAGCACCGAGAAAGGATTCCCTAGAACACATCCAGGGGCCCTAGAACACATCTAGGGACTTATTGCTTGGTCCTTGACCAAGAACCCCAGAAATACATTGGGGGCCCTCACTAGGGTATTTTTCCATGACTCAAACTACTTGGTCCCAAGCCAAGAACCCAGGAGTGTACTAGGGGCCCTAGATATAAGCTAGGGTCTTATGCCATCCTCCCAGAGAATGGCTCTTGCAGCTGCACTAATTTCAACAACAATAACAAGTTAACACTGGGCACAACATTCTATGTATTCCTCACAACTGCACTCAAGATGTTTGAATGGATGAAAACAAAGCATGAGAAGGTTGCTACCTATTAAAACCACAATAGTGAAACTTAAACTATAAAAAGATAACTGCTAATTCGGGGAAAGAAACTGACTAAATTAAATGGGCATGAGGAGGAATATCTATTACTAAATGGGCACGAGGAAGAATATTCATTTTTCTGTTCAATGACACACTTTGCAATCACAGTCCATCTAGCTATCTATTGCTAATGCAAACACAATATAAGCCAAGTCGTTTGGCACTCTTGGACATTTCCCAATAGGATCTGCAAAGTAGTTATAAATTACATATTAATTATATTCAATGGTGCATAATAATCAACATTTTCCTTAATTTTCAATAGAAAACTCTAACAAAAGGTTGTGCTGAATTCAAATGCATGCACCCCAACTTTGTTCTAAATTTAATTTCCAGTGGGAAATTAACCATTTTCTCCCTAAGTATGAGACTCGAGTCAGCCCCTAATGGGACAAGGAAATGGTGGCTTGTTGATCATATATTTTCACTCTAGATAAATATCGATTGTAGATTATGGATCCATGGATAGGAGCATGAAAAAAGTATTGAGTAACCATGAATATACAACAACAGAGCACTTGGGCATGAGGAATAAAATTCATGTACTAGTTAAATTTGGGATACAACTAGCCAATGAAGAAGTGGGGATTCATTGTAATAGACTTGAAAGAAAGAATACTAATGGTGGATAATGGATTTCTTATGGCGCTCAATTTGAAAGAAAGAATGTTAAAGGTGGATGGTGGATTTCTTATTGTGCTTAGCACAAACGACAGTAATATGCCCGAGTTTGTACTTGAAGATAGGTCCTTTGTAGTAGTTTAAGCCTTGAAATTTCTTTTTGGCAGTCTAATTTGGCCCCTTGTTAATAGGTCAACAGAAAAAGATGCCACATCCCCTATTTTCTTCCTCCATTCCAGATCCTCTGAAAAAATTATTGATGCTAGATCACACACTTTTTCTAATAGTTCAAACAAAAATAAATTGTCCTTGGTAAGACAAAAGATGGGAGTTGGACTTGTAAGACAAAGGATGACATTAAGACATTTTTTTTTGAAATCCTCGGATTTGTTGGTGGTAGACGCTCATTGTCTAGCTCAATGAAGTAGATATTGGTTCACTAATTTTAAGCGAGGTAAGCCATATTCCTTTGTTGCTTGGTCAACTTTGCATCTGAAGATGTAAACCTTTTGATGTTTGGGATGAGATGTAAACCCTTTGAGGTTTGGGATTTTGGTGTATAGAAATGACATTTATTATTGAAAGTGTCTACTTAAAATAGTTTTCTTTCTTTGACTTTGGATTTTGGTTGGAAGAGTGAAGCACTAAAATAATCTGGCTTTTGGGTTTGTGAGAAATTGTGATTCAACCTTGCCTATATGTAGTGTTATTTATTTCCATCTAATGATTACCCAATGACTCAGAATCCTTACATGCATCAATTGTTCATCATCAAAATTCAAACCTGAAGAAGCCTTTCCTTCAGAAAACCAAAAAGCCTCTCTTGCTTGTGTCTAGTATTTGCTGGTTACAAAGGTATACATTATAATTGATCTCTGATATAATAGCTTGCACTTTTCACGGCTTGGCTCCATGAATAGATTTCCTTGGAGTTTGTCTCTTCAAAGTGTTACCTCAGACCATGACTATTGGGTTAGATAGTTATGCAAAGGTACGAGAAGCAAATCTGTCCTGTATTATGCAAAGGTATGAGAATCGAATTTGTCATGTATTCCTCATCTCTTATATATATATATATATTATTTTGATTGATTTTCCAACCTGCTATGTGATACTTTTGAGTCTTAACTCATCAAGGATTTATCTTTGCTGATCTTTCAAGAGAACTCGTGATTTAGGACTAATTTTTCTTCTGGGTAGATTCTATTACTTTTTCCTATGTTTTATGAGTTAAAAGTTGTTTATGAAGTTGAGGGTTCCAAAACGAACTACTCCCTATTAATTATGTCTTCGATTTATCCCTAAAAGAATGTGTCAATAATCCCAACATTCTAGAAATTAAAGAAACCCTTAAGTCTGTATCTTTAAGTCGTTTCATTTGTGAGCAACTTGAACCATGGAGTGTTATTGTAGGTTTGGAGAGTAGACTTTGAGAGGTGGAGAGGATATACTCCCCAAAAATACATTTGCAACATTTCTTGTAGTTTATATCATGTCTACAGACATTCCATAACCTCTTTTTCCGAGATTGTAAAGACTTACATCGGGACTGCATATGCTAAACGTGGAGTTGTGTTTAATGAATATGTTTGGCTCAGTTTAAGACCTCAAGATTATCGAAAAATCTAAATCATGTATGTGATAATAATTTGGTATTATGGCACAAGCACCTTTAGTAGATTGTCTTCAACAACAATGGTCACTCTTGTATTTATTTGAATGGTCAATGTAATATCCCTAAGGCCGAACCCAATTGCAAACATAAATACAAATGTACATAAGATGGTGAGCTAATTTGATATCATTTTGGTATGCACATTTCATGGCATAGTGCGCGCATGTACTGCGCAGTAAAATGAGGAAGTGTGCACATTTCGGGATATTGCGCGCAACATCTTAAGTGCACATGATGTAGAGGCCAGGGAGCCTTGTGTATCTGATATGCTTTATAGGCTGGTGAGCCAGTATTATAAGCTAGGATGCCTATGTTTTGATTAGGCCGGAGAGCCTAGATGTTAAAGGCCAGTGCGCCTATATTTGTACATATCTCATATTTAATATAAAATACATTGCTGCATGCAGATCGACCACGATAAAAGAGATGGGGGACTAAACTCCACTAGTTAGGGAAAGGGAAGGGGCTAAGTTAAGGAATATTATATTAATATTTATTAAATCATAAAGTATGGATAATTATGTTATCCTAAGTTCTAAGTTGGGGCCAAGTGGGCCAAAGTAGCTTCCAACATGACAAGTGTCAAGTTGGGGGCATGCATACATATTGTTGGAATTAGTTCATTTCGGGGGACTCTCCATCATTCAGACCATCATCTTTCCCTGATTCATCCATCACTGAGATATACAGTCAATCATCTAGGAGTATTGGCAACCATTGAGATATCATTTATATCTTCATGACTTTACCTGAACCCGTATCCAAAGCCTTCTGTTGGGTAACTGTTAGCTTGGGAGCGGGATTGAAGAAGCAGGTTTTCAGGCCCGTGAGAAATTCTCTAGGTGAGAGAAGTGTTGGGGATTGATTTCCTGAAGGTGTTGAACTACAACTACAGGGATCTAAGACTTCCTATCTAGCTTGTTGTTGAATCCTTGGAAGGGAAGTGGGGCAGCCGAGGGATTGTTAAGCAGAGAAGGGGCACACTTCCTTGGGTGGGACAGGCATGTGGGGAATGAGGGACTGTAGGATGTTAGTTGAGTGAGCACCTGAGATAGATTTTTTCCTATTGTTCATGAGCCTTTAGCCTGGTTAGGAACCCCTTTACCCGGGTGGAGTTTAGTCCCAGCTTGGGGGTGACTCACTGTTGAGAGTGATGAACAATGTGGTCTAAGGTTGAGAGGTTCGTGAAAGGTCTGCACGTAGTTGATGATATTCTCACAAAGATAAGTGTCAATTGTGTGATTAATTTACATCATGCATTGTTATTGACGTGTTATTTTTATGGGTTTATCCTATGCGTGATTATAACTATCTGTATGCTTATGGGTATTACATGTATATGTTTACTGCTATTTCAGTGCGAATTCATGCATTTACATAGCGTATTTGTCTGTTCATGTTTTATATATATTAAGCTTTCGCAAGAGTTTTGTGTGTGCATATGTTTTAATTGCATGCAGTTAGAAAATTATATGAGACATAAGTTAGTTGGGATTCTAAGTATGTTACAGTACGTTCCGCACAGAGAACGAATGTGTTCTCCAGTGTAGCGTGGCCCAACATGAATGATCAAGGATGTTACAAACTGGTATCTGAGCATGAAAGAGTGTTCAGGAGTAGCATGGCATGGCCTGGCCTGTTGAAGGCTGGGAATCTTACAAAGATGATTTCAGAGCTAAGTAAAGCATCTGAGGAGTGGCATGTCCTGTCCAGTGTGAGGCCGGGGATGTTACAAATGATGCTAAGTATGTTACAGTATGTTCCACACAAAGAACATATGTGCTCTCCGGTGTAGCGTGGCCCAACATGAATGATCAATGACATTACAAATTGGCATCTGAGAATGAAAGAGTGTTCAGGAGTAGCATGGCCTGACATGTTGAAGGTTGGGAATGTTACAAAGATGGTTTCAAGGCTAAGTAAAGTGTCTGAGGAGTGGCATGTCCCGGCTAGTGTGAGGCTGGGGATGTTACAAATTGGTATCAGAGCTTCAATTTTCAACACTGAGCCTGAATGGGCCGAGAAAGTTGAGTTGAAGAAAAATGTCACGAAGGAATTAATTCGAAGTGGCCAAATTTCAGTTGTAGAGCGTCCATGGAAAAAAGCAATAGCAACTGGGAAGAAATGGGAAAGCCCCAATTTCTGTGGGTAGATTCATGAGAAAATGGAGAAATTCAATCAAGTGATCAGATATTACTAATTAATATCTTTCCTAGCAAATTCGAACCTGGAATTGGTCGAATTTGAAGTTATAGTGAAGCCATGACAGATGGAGCAGAAAATGTTAGTGTGTAGGTGCGTACAGTAAATTGTGGCGTCATGCGGAAGAATATGGTGTGTGGATGTGCGCTCTAAATTTGGCATTGCGTGGAGTGCACACGCATAAGAAGGTGTGTGCGGTGTACACACACACAATAAGGGCATGCAGGGTGTATGCAGTATTGGCAGAGCACAAATAAGTTTGGTTGGCGCACACATAATATGGGTATATGTTGTCGTACGATAGTTTAGTATGGTGCGCGCAGAGTATTGATGAGCGGTGGGGGAATATTGAACTTTGGCATGGTGCAATGTATAGAGAGAAATGCATGTGGAATATCAGTGCGCGATACAAAAACTGCGCGCAACAGGTAATAGTGCAAGAACCAAAACTGCGCACGGTAGTTATTGGCGTGCGACACAAAAGTGCATGCATGTTATTGGTGCGACAGAGAAGTGATACACAATGGTTTTAAAGTGAAACAAACATGATTTAACTATGATGTTGCAACACATGGAAAATACGGGAGCACAGATTGAAACTTGTGTGCACGAAGTTGTTTGAAGGGGGAAGAACAACATAAACAGTGAAGGGTAAATTATAAGACCCCGACTAGCTCCATGAAGCCATAACTTTCTGCTCAAGACTCAGAATTGAGCATGTGAACAGGTGTTGGAAAGGTCTCAGACAATGGGATATAATTATCCACCCAGAAAATTGATTGGGAATTCGATGTTTTAGGAAATAATAAGAAAGGCTTCTGATAAATTATTGAACCAAAATGGTTCATATTTTTCATAAAAATTGTTGAAACAACCAGTCTGACAAGTTTTGTTGGCTACACATTTTGCAGAGTTAACAACAACTAGATCAGATCAAGATCAGTTTAAATTCCAGAGTAATGGAACAGAAACCATGAAATTACAACCAGGAAGATGAAGTTAAAGGGATGGATGTCCATTTGAGAAGGGAAGGAACAAACTCCAATGGACATGGTGAAGAAAGGGATGAAAAAATAATTATGGCAGAGACCATTAAACATTTACAGAAGGATTTTCAAATCCATAAAGATGATAATGAAAGGATTATGAGAGCCAAGGAGCAGCAAGATGAATTCAACATGAAGTTATTGGAGGGATTGAACATAATAGAAAATAAATTGGATAAGGAGAGTGGCTCGAGCAAATTGGGAAGTCACAAATCTCATGATGACAAAAGAAAAACAAGAAGTGTTAGCAGGAATCACCACCACTCCCCGAGGAATTCCAATAAGAGATCACATAGCAGCTCAAGTCCATCCTCTGTCAGAAAGTATGAGAGGTCTGGGGTGGATGAACTGCGAGGAGAAATGAAAAAAATCAAACCTCCTACATTTGATGATGATTACAAGAAGGATGAAGATGCAGAGACATGGTTGTTGGGCATGAGAAAGTATTTTCAATTGCATAATTATTCCTCTCACGCAGAGGGTAGAATTTCCATCTATCAACTCAAAGGAAAAGCATCCATGTGGTGGGATCAACTTGTGCAGGTGCAACACATCAAAGAGAAAAGTGTTACTTGGAGAAGATTCAAGAAGTATTTTGAGAAGAAATACTTGACTAAGAGATATTATGACAAGAAAATGAAAGAGTTATTTGAACTCAAGCTTGGGAGTATGACAATTGAGAAATATGAGAGAAGGTTTCTAGAATTGTTGAAGTATGTCTCTTTCATCAAGGATGAGACAGTCAAAATTCAAAGGTATTTGAGTGGATTGCCATCATTCATCAGTGACAAAATAAAGTATGATGATCCCAAGACATTAGAGGAGACCATAAGGCGAGCTAAATGCCTATATGATCAACAAAAATCAAGGCCAAGAATCCAAAAATTTTGGGAAGACAAAAAGAAATTCAAGATGGATCAAAGGAAGAAGGGGTCTAAGCCACCATTCTTTAGAAATAGTCCACAGGGACAACAAACTCCTAAGGAACCCAGAACGATGGACACATGAAGTCAAATGCCAAGGCAACCACCTATTCAATGTTGGGGTTGTAAAGGGGATCACATGTTCAGAGATTGTCCTCACATAGGTGAAAAAGGGAGGATTGTTCATAATGTACAACAAGATGAAACAATGGAGGACATGGGCAGAAAGATACCCAGGATCTATGCAACCCTAGACAACAAGAAAGTAGAATATCAGTCACATATGATTGAAGTGGAAGGTATGATAAAAAACAAACCATTGCTATTTTAATTGATTCAGGAGCTAGTCATAGTTATATAGATACTAAGGTGGTGGAAAGTTTTCATTTGCCAAGAAGAAAGCATGGGAAATATTGGTTGGTGCAGCTGGCTACATGGGCCAAAAGAAAAATTAATGAGATGGTTAAGTTATGTCTTATTGACATGAATGGACTGAACACCCAGGCAGATTTGAACATCTTTCCTTTAGGTTCCTATGACTGTCTAATTGGGATGGATTGGTTGGAACAACATCATGTCATCCTAGACTTCCATAAAAAAGCATTTACTTGCTTGGATGAGGAAGGGAAACTAAGGAAAGTGTAGGGAATTCCCAGGGAAGTAGCCATCAGAGAGATTTCAGCATTGCAGCTGAAGAAATGTTGCAAAAAAGGGTGTCAAATAATTGCAGCTCATTTGGCGGAGACACCTAGAGATAAGGTACCAAATTTGGAAGATTACTCAGTCCTGGAAGATTTCGAAGATGTTTTCAAGGAGGTACTAGGACTACCCCCAAGGAGGGACATTGACTTCTCTATAAATCTAATACCTGGAGCAGCTCTAGTGTCAAAGATTCCTTACAGAATGAGTACACCAGAGCTGAAGGAGTTGCAAATGCAACTTGAAGAGCTTCTGAAGAAGGGGTATATATGCCCAAGTGTGTCACCTTGGGGTGCCCCAGTATTGTTTGTGAAGAAGAAATATGGAACATTAAGATTGTGCATTGATTTCAGACAGTTGAATAAAGTGAATGTAAATAAAAAGTATCGTCTGCCAAAGATTGATGATATTTTTGATCAATTGAAGGTGCAAAGATCTTTTCAAAGATAGATCTCAGGTCAGGATACCATCAGGTAAGGATTAAAGAGGAAGATATCAGCAAGACCTCTTTCAGGACAAGGTATGGTCATTATGAGTTCATAGTGGTGCCATTTGGGTTGTCAAATGCACTAGTTGTTTTCATGTGCTTAATGAATGATGTTTTCCGAGAATATTTAGACAAGTTTGTCATTGTCTTTTTGGATGACATTGTCATATATTCCAAGTCAGAAGAAGAGCATGAACATCATTTGAGGATGGTTTTTCAAGTATTAAGGGAGCATCAATTGTATGCCAAATTGAACAAGTGCTCATTTTACCAGAAGAAAATTCATTATTTGGGGCACATCATTTCAAAGGATGGGATAGGACCCTATGAAGATATAAGCCATTAGAGAATGGCCAGTGCCAAAGAATGTGACAGAGGTGAGATCATTCATGGGCCTTGCAGGATACTATATGAGATTTATAGAAGGATTTTCAAAGATTGCACACCCAATCACTTCATTGCAAAGAAAGGGTGTGAAGTTTCAGTGGACATTGGATTGTGAAAAGAGTTTCCAACACTTGAAACAATTATTAACAAGTGCTCCAATATTAAGGATAGCAGACCCAAATGAAGACTTTATTGTATGCATAGATGCATGTAAAGAGGGACTTGGTGGAGTCCTTAGTCAAAATGGGTTTGTTATATGTTATGAGTCAAGGAAGTTGAAGGAGCATGAAAGAAACTATGCCACTCATGATTTGGATTTGGCATCCATAGTACATGCCTTGAGGAAATGGAGACACTAAGTCATCGAAAAAAGGTTTGAGATGAAGACAGACCACAATGGTCTGAAATATTTGTTTGATCAACCAACTTTAAATGCTAGGCAAAGAAGATGGTTAGAATTTCTAAGCGAATATGACTTCGATATAATGCATATCAAGAGGAAAGAGAACAAAGTGGTTGATGCACTCAGCAGAAGAGTGCATGAAATGCATGCTACAACCATTAGCATGTATCAATCAGATTTGAAACACAAAATTATAGAGATTGCCAAATCAGATTTACAATACAAGGATTTAGTGGCAAAGTTACGGCAAGGTAATTTGCAGCAGAAAATTGAAAAATACAAGCTAGATGAGGATGAAATTCTCATATACAGAGGATGAAATTCTCATATACATGGGAAAAATTTATGTACCAAATTTTTAGGAATTGAAAAATATGATATTGAGAGAAATGCATAATGTGCCTTATGTTGGGCACCCAGGATATCAGAAAACTGTTGTAGCTGTCAAGAGCCAATATTATTGGCCAGACATGAAGAAAGAGGTTGTTGATTTTATTGCTAGATGTTTGGAATGTCAAAAGGTAAAGGCTGAGCATAGACACCCAGCTGGTTCGCTACAACCATTACTCATTCCTGAGTGGAAATGGGAAGTTGTAACCATGGATTTCATTACCAAACTGCCCAGAAGGAACAAACAACATGATTCTATTATGGTAGTGGTGGATAAGCTTACTGAAGTTGCCCATTGTATTCCAGTTAAGCTCACTCACAAGGCAACGAACATTGTTGCTGTTTATATGAGGGAAATTACTAGGTTACATGGCATACCCAAGACAATTGTGTCTAATAGAGATTCAAAATTTACCTCAAAATTTTGGAAGGGATTATTTAATGGATTTGGAACAAATTTGAAATTTAGTACAACTTATCGTCCATAAACAGATGGACAAACAAAGAGGGTGAATCAGGTGATTGAGGATATGTTGAGGATGTATGTGATGGATAAACCATCAAAATGGGAAGACTACCTCCACTTGGTAGAGTTCTCTTATAACAATGGGTACCAAGCATCTCTAAAGATTAGCCCATTTGAGGCACTTTATGGAAGAAAGTGAAACACACCGGTAAGATGGGATAACCCAATAGATAGAGCAGTGGTTGGGCCAGAATTACTCAGGGAAATGGAAGATCAAATGTTGAAAATAAAACAAAATTTAAAGGCTTCCCAAGACAGGAAGAAAAGCTATGTTGATAAGGGCAGAACTCATAGGGAATTTAAAGTGGGTGACCATGTATTCTTGAAAGTGAAAGCCAACAAAAGTTCCTTGAAGTTGGGAAATTGTTCAAAGTTGGCAGCTTGCTATTTTGGGTCGTTTGAAATCCTAGAGAGGATTGGTCTAGTAGCTTATATGATTTCATTGCCTGCATCTCTGTCTGTTCATAATGTATTCCATGTATCCTTGCTAAAGAAATATATACCTGATGATAATCATGTTATTGATTGGAATGTGATTCAGGTGGAGCAAGAAGGCGCTTTTCAAGTGCGTCCGATGCACATTCTAGACCGAAAAATCAAACAACTCCGGAATTGAGCCATAGGGCTTGTAAAGGTCCAATGGACTTGGTACGGTCCTAAGGACGCTACTTGGGAGCATGAGGATGCAATGCAGGCAGAATACCGGCATCTTTTTTAGGATTTTGAAATTTAGTTCTACATGGATACATGATGCACTGAGGACAGTGCATAAATATGGGGAGGGGATTGTAATATCCCTAAGGCCAAATCCAATTGAAATATAAATACAAATGTACATAAGATGGTGAGTTGATTTGATATCATTTTGGTATGCACATTTCATGGCATAGAGCACGCATGTACTGCGCAGTAAAATGAGGAGGTGTGCACATTTCGGGATACCGCGCACAACATCTTAAGTGCGCGCGATGTAGAGGCCAGGGAGCCTTGTTTATCTAATATGTTTTATAGGTTGGTGAGCCAGTATTATAAGCTAGGATGCATATGTTTTGATTAGTCTGGAGAGCCTAGATGTTAAAGGCCAATGCGTCTATTTTTGTACATATCTCATATTTAATATAAAATACATCGCTGCGTGTAGACCGACCACGATAAAAGAGATGGGGGACTAAACTCCACTAGTTAGGCACAGGGAAGGGGCTAAGTTAAGGAATATTATATTAATATTTCTTAAATCATAAAGTATGGATAATTATGTTATCCTAAGTTCTAAGTTGGGGCCAAGTGGCCAAAGTAGCTTCCAACATGACAAGTGTCAAGTTGGGGGCATGCATAAATATTGTTGGACTTAGTTCATTTAGGGGGAATCTCCGTCATTCAGACCATCATATTTCCCTGATTCATCCATCACTGAGATATATAGTCAATCATCCAAGAGTATTGGCAGCCATTGAGCTATCATTTGTATCTTCATGACTTTACCTGAATCCGTATCTAGAGCCTCTTGTTGGGTAACTGTTAGTTTGGGAGCGGCATTGAAGAAGTGGGTTGTCAGGCCTGTGGGATATTGAAGAGGCAGGTTGTTAGGCATGTGAGCAATTATCTGGGTGAGAGAATTGTTGGGGATTGATTTCTTGAATGTGTTGAACTACAACTGTAGGGATCTGAGACTTCCTATCTGGCATGTTGTTGAAGCCCTGGAAGGGAAGTTGGGCAGCTGAGGGACTGTTGAGCAGAGAAAGGGCACAGTTCCTTGGGTGGGATAGGCATGTGGGGAATGAGGGACTGTAGGTTGTGAGTTGAGTGAGCATCTGAGACAGAGTCTTTCTTGTTGTTCATGAGCCTTTAGCCTGGTTAGGAACCCCTTTACCCGGGTGGAGTTTTGTCCCAGCTCGGGGGTGACTCACTGTTGAGAGTGATGAACAGTGTGGTCTAAGGCTGGGAGGTTCGTGGAAGCTCTGCATGAAGTTGGTGATATTCTCACAAAGATAAATGTCAATTGTGTGATTAATTTACATGCTGCATTGTTATTCACGTGTTATTTTTATGGGTTTATCCTATGCATGATTATAACTGTCTGTATGCTTATGGGTATTGCATGTATATGCTGCCTTTATATGTTTACTGTTATTTCAATGTGAATTCATGCATTTACATAGCGTGTTTGTTTGTTCACGTTTTATATATATTAAGCTTCCGCAAGAGTTCTGTGTGTGCATATGTTTTAATTGCATGTAGTTAGAAAATTATATAAGACATAACTTAATTAGGATGCTAAGTATGTTACAGTACGTTCCTCACAGAGAACACATGTGTTCTCTAGTGTAGTGTGGCCTGACATGAATGATTGGGGACATTACAAATTGGTATCTGAGCATGAAAGAGTGTTCACGAGTAGCATGGCCTAGCCTGTTGAAGGATGGGACTGTTACAAAGACGGTTTCAGAGCTAAGTAAAGTGTTTAAGGAGTGGCATGTCCCGGCCAGTGTGAGGTCGGGGATATTACAAATGATGCTAAGTATGTTACAGTACGTTTTAGACAGAGAACAAATGTGTTCTCCGGTGTAGTGTGGCCCACCATGAATGATCGGGGACATTACAAATTGGTATCTGAGCATGAAAGAGTGTTCAGGAGTAGCATGGCCTCACCTGTTGAATGCTGGGAATGTTACAAAGACGGTTTCAGAGCTAAGTAAAGCGTCTGAGGAATGGCATGTCTCGGCCGGTGTGAGGCCGGGGATGTTACAAATTGGTATCAAAGCTTCAGTTTTCAACACTGTGTATGATTGGGCCGAGAAAGTTGAGTTGAAGCAAAATGTCACAGAGGATTTAATTCAAAGTGGCCAAATTTTAGTTGTAGAGCGTCCATGGAAAAAAGTAACAACAACTGGGCGGAAATGGGGAAATGCCCCAATTTTCGTGGGTGGATTCATGAGAAAATGGAGAAATTCAGTCAAGTGATGAGATATTACTGATTTAACTGTGATGTTGCAGCACATGGAAAATACGATACCACAGATTGAAACTTGTATGCCTGAATTTGTTTGAAGGGGGAAGAACAACAAAAACAGTGAAGGGTAAATTATAAGACCCCGACTAGCTCCATGAAGCCATAAATTTCTGCTAAAGACTCGGAATTGAGCATGTGAGCAGGCGTTGGAAAGGTCTTGGACAGTGGAATATAATTATCCACCCACAAAATTGATTGGGAATTCAATTTTTCAAGAAATCAGAAGAAAGGATTCTAATAAATTATTGAACCAAAATGGTTCATATTTTTTCATAAAAATTGTTGAAACAGTTAGTCTGACAAGTTTTGTTGGCTGTACATTTTGCAGAGTTAACAACAACTAGTTCAGATCAAGATCAGTTTAGATTCCAGATTAATGGAAGAGGCACTAGGAAATTACAGCTAGGAAGATGAAGTCAGAGGGATGGATGTCCATTTGAGCATGGAAGGAACAAACTCCAATGGACATGGTGTAGAAAGGGATGAAAACATAAATATGGAAGAGACCATTAAAAATTTACAGAAGGATGTTCAAAGCCATAAATATGATAATGAAAGGCTTATGAGAGCCAAGGAGCAGCAAAATGACTTCAACATGAAGTTATTGTAGGGCTTGAACACAATAGAAAAGAAATTGGATAAGGAGAGTGGCTCGAGCAAATCAGGAAGTCACAAGTCTCATGCTGAGAAAATAAAAACAACAAGTGTTAGCAGGAATCACCACCACTCCCCGAGGTTTTCCAATAAGAGATCACACGACATCTCAAGTCCATCCCCTGTCAGAAAGTATGAGAGGTCTAGGGTGGATGAACTGCGAGTAGAAATGACCAAAATCAAACCTCCTACATTTAATGATGAGCACAAGAAGGATGAATATGTAGAGACATGGTTGCTGGGCATGAGAGAGTATTTTCAATTACATAATTATCCATCTCATGCAGAGGGTAGAATTTCCATCTATCAACTCAAAGGAAAATCATCCATGTGGTGGGATCAGCTTGTGCAGGTGCAACACATCAAAGAGAAAAGTGTTACTTGGAGAAGATTCAAGAAGTATTTTGAGAAGAAATACTTGATTAAGAGATACTATGACAAGAAAATGAAAGAGTTCTTTGAACTCAAGCTTGGGACTATGACAATTGAGGAATATGAGAGAAGGTTTCTAGAATTGTTGAAGTATGTCTCTTTCATCAAGGATGAGACAGTCAAAATTCAAAGGTATTTGAGTGGATTGTCATCATTCATCAGTGACAAAATACAATATGATGATCCCAAGACATTGGAGGAGACCATAATGTGAGATAAATGCCTATATGATCAACAAAAATCAAGGCCAACATTCCAAAAATCTTGGGAAGACAAAAAAAAAATTCAAGATGGATCAAAGGAAGAAGGGGTCTAAGCCACCATTCTTCAGAAATAGTCCATAGGGACAACAAAATCCTAAGGAACCCAGAATGATGGACACAGGAAGTTAGAGGCCAAGGAAACCACCTATTCAATGTTGGGGTTGTAAAGGGGATCACATGTTCAGAGATTGTCCTCACAAAGGTGAAAAAGGGAGGACTGTTCATAATGTACAACAAGATGAAATAGTGGAGGACATGGGCAGAAAGATACCCAGGATCTATGTCGCCCTGGACAACAAGCAAGAAGAATATCAGTTACATATGATTGAAGTGGAAGGTATGATCAACAAACAAACCATTGCTAATTTAATTGATTCAGGAGCTAGTCATAGTTATATAGATCCTAAGGTGGTGGAAAGTTTGCATTTGCTAAGAAGCAAGCATGGGAAATCTTGGTTGGTGCAGCTGGCTATAGGGGCCAATTTTTTTTTTAATGAGATGGTTAAGTCATGTCTTATTGACATGAATGGACTTAACACCCAGGCAGATTTGAACATCTTGCCTTTAGGTTCCTATGACTGTCTAATTGGGATGGATTGGTTGGACCAACAACATGCCATCCTAGACTGCCATAACAAAGCATTTACTTTCTTGGATGAGGAAGGGAAACTAAGGAAAGTGCAAGGAATTCCCAGGGCAGTAGCCATCAGAGAGATTTCATCATTGCAGCTAAAGAAATGTTACAGAAAAGGGTGTCAAATAATTGCATCTCATTTGGCAGAGACACCTAGAGATAAGGTGCAAAATTTAGAAGATTATGCAGTCCTGGAAGATTTCAAAGATGTTTTCAAGTAGGTACCGGAACTACCCCCAAGGAGGGACATTGACTTCTCTATAAAGCTAATTCCTGGAGCAACTCCAGTGTCAAAGATTCCTTATAGAATGAGTACACCAGAGCTAAAGGAGTTGCAAATGCAACTTGAAGAGCTTCTGAAGAAGGGGTATATATGCCCAAGTGTGTCACCTTGGGGTGCCCCAATATTGTTTGTGAAGAAGAAAGATGGAACATTAATATTGTGCATTGATTTCAGACAATTGAATAAAGTGATTGTAGAGAACAAGTATCCTCTGCCAAGGATTGATGATCTTTTTGATCAATTGAAGGATGCAAAGATCTTTTCAAAGATAGATCTTGGGTTAGGATACCATCAGGTAAGGATTAAAGAGGAAGATATTAGGAAGACCACTTTCAGGACAAGGTATGGTCATTATGAGTTCACAGTGGTGCCATTTGGGTTGTCAAATGCACCAGCTATTTTCATGTGCTTAATGAATGGTGCTTTCCGAGAATATTTAGACAAGTTTGTCATTGTCTTTTTGGATGACATTGTCATATATTCAAAGTCAGAAGAAGAGCATGAACATCATTTGAGGATGGTTTTGCAAGTATTAAGGGAGCATCAATTGTATGCCAAATTGAGCAAGTGCTCATTTTACCAGAAGCAAATTCATTATTTGGGGCACATCATTTCAAAGGATGAGATAACAGTGGACCCTAAGAATATAGAAGCCATTAGAGAATGGCCAGTGCCAAAGAATGTGACATAGGTGACATCATTCATGGGCCTTGAAGGATACTATAGTAGATTTATAGAAGGATTTTCAAAGATTGCACACCCAATCAATTCATTGTAAAGAAAGGGTGTGAAGTTTCAGTGGGCATTGGATTGTGAAAAGAGTTTCCAACACTTGAAACAAATATTAACAAGTTCTCCAATATTAAGGATATCAGACCCAAATGAAGACTTCATTGTATGCATAGATGCATGTAAAGAGGGACTTGGTGGAGTCCTTAGTCAAAATGGGTTTGTTATATGTTATGAGTCAATGAAGTTGAAGGAGCATGAAAGAAACTATGCCACTCATGATTTGGAGTTGGTAGCCATAGTACATGCCTTGAGGAAATGGAGACACTACCTCATGGGAAAAAGGTTTGAGATGAGGATAGACCACAATGGTCTGAAATATTTGTTTGATCAACCAACTTTAAATGCTAGGCAAAGAAGATGGTTAGAATTTCTAAGCGAATATGACTTTGATATAAAGCGTATCAAGGGGAAAGATAACAAAATGGTTGTTGCACTCAATAGAAGAGTGCATGAAATGCATGCTACAACCATTAAAATGTATCAATCAGATTTGAAACACAGAATTATAGAGACTACCAAATCAGATTCACAATACAAGGATTTAGTGGCAAACTTACAGCAAGGTAATTTGCAGCAGAAAATTGAAAAATACAATCTAGATGAGGATGAAATTCTCATATACAGGGGCATAATTTATCTACCAAATTCTCAGGAATTGAAAATTTTGATATTGAGTGAAATGCATAATGTGCCTTATGCTGGGCACCCAGGATATCAAAAAACTATTGCAGTTGTCAAGAGCCAATATTATTGGCCACGCATGAAGAAAGAGGTTGTTGATTTTATTGCCAGATGTTTGGAATTTCAAAAGGTAAAGGCTGAGCATAGACACCCAACTGGTTTTCTACAGCCATTTCCCATTCTTGAGTGGAAATGGGAAGTTGTAACCATGGATTTCATTACCAAACTGCCCTGAACGAACAAACAACATGATTCTATCATGGTAGTGGTGGATAAGCTTACTAAAGTTGCCCATTTTATTCCGGTTAAGCACACTCACAAGGCAACAAACATTGTTGATGTTTATATGAGGGAAATTGCTAGGTTACATGGCATACCCAATACAATTGTGTTTGATAGAGATCCAAAATTTACCTCAAAATTTTGGAAGGGATTTTTTAATGGATTTGGAACAAATTTGAAATTTAGTATATCTTATCATCCAGAAACAGATGGAAAAACAGAGAGGGTGAATCAGATGATTGAGGATATGTTGAGGATGTATGTGATGGATAAACCATCAAAATGGGAATACTACCTACAGTTGGTAGAGTTCGCTTATAACAATGGGTACCAAGCATCTCTAAAGATGAGCCCATTTGAGGCACTTTATGGCAGAAAGTGCAGCCATAAAGTGCAACACACCGGTAGGCTGGGATAACCCAGTAGATATAGCAATGGTTGGGCCATAATTGCTCAGGGAAATGGAAGAGAAATTGTTGAAAATAAAACAAAATTTAAAGGCTGCCCAAGACAGGCAGAAAAACTACGTTGATAAGGGCATAACTCATAGGGAATTTAAAGTGGGTGACCATGTATTCTTGAAAGTGAAAGCCAACAGAAGTTCCTAAAGTTGGGAAATTGTTCAAAGTTGGCAGCTCACTATTGTGGGCCGTTTGAAATCCTAGAAAGGATTGGTCTAGTATCTTATATGATTGCATTTCCTGCATCTCTGTCTGTTCATAATGTATTCCATTTATCCTTGCTAAAGAAATATATACCTGATGCTAATCATGTTATTGATTGGAATGTGGTTCAGGTGGAGCAAGAAGATGCTTTTCAAGTGCATCCGGTGCGCATTCTGGACCGGAAAATCAAACAGCTTCGGAATCAATCCATAGGTCTTGTAAAGGTCTAATGGACCTGGTACAATCCTGAGGACGCTACTTGGGAGCATGAGGATGCAATGCGGGAAGAATACCTTCATCTTTTTAAGGATTTTGAAATTTAGTTGTACATGGGTACATGATGCACTGAGGACAGTGCATAAATAAGGAGGGGATTGTAATATCCCTAAGGCCGAACCCAATTGAAAATATAAATACAAATGTACATAAGCTGGTGAGTTGATTTGGTATCATTTTGGTATGCACATTTCATGGCATAGTGCGCGCATGTACTGCGCAGTAAAATGAGGAAGTGTGCACATTTCGAGATACCGCGCGCAACATCTTAAGTGCACGTGATGTAGAGGCTAGGGAGCCTTGTGTATATGATATGTTTTATAGCCTGGTGAGCCAGTATTATAAGCTAGGATGCCTATGTTTTGATTAGGATGGAGAGCCTAGATGTTAAAGGAAATGTGCTTATTTTTGTACATATCTCATATTTAATATAAAATACATTGTTGTGCGCAAACCGACCACGATAAAAGAGATGGGGGACTAAACTCCACTAGTTAGGGAAAGGAAAGGGGGTAAGTTAAGGAATATTATGTTAATATTTCTTAAATCATAAAGTATGGATAATTATGTTATCCTAAGTTCTAAGTTGGGGCCAAGTGGGCCAAAGTAGCTTCCAACATGACAAGTGTCAAGTTGGGGACATGCATACATATTGTTGGACTTAGTTCATTTTGGGGGACTCTCCATCATTCGGACCATCATATTTCCCTGATTCATCCATCACTGAGATATACAGTCAATCATCCAGGAGTATTGGCAGCCATTGAGCTATCATTTGTATCTTCATGACTTTACCTAAACCTGTATCCAGAGCATTTTGTTGGGTAACTGTTAGCTTGGGAGTGGGATTGAAGAAGCGATTTGTTAGGCCCGTGGGATGTTGATGAGGCGGGTTGTCAGGCCCGTGAGCAATTCTCTGGGTGAGAGAATTTATGGAGATTGATTTCTTGAAGGTGTTGTACTACAACTGCAGGGCTCTGAGACTTCCTATCCAGCCTATTGTTGAAGCCCTAGAAGGGAAGTGGGGTAGTCGATGGATTGTTGAGTAGAGAAGGGGCACACTTCCTTGGGTAGGATAGGCATGTGGGGAATGAGGGACTGTAGGATTTTATTTGAGTGAGCACCTGAGACGAAGTCTTTCCCGTTGTTCATGAGCCTTTAGCATGGTTAGGAAGCTCTTTACCCGGGTGGAGTTTAGTCCCAGCTCGGGGGTGACTCACTGTTGAGAGCAATGAACAGTGTGGTCTAAGGCTGGTAGGTTCGTGGAAGGTTTGCACACAGTTGTTGATATTCTCACAAAGATAAGTGTAAATTGTGTGATTAATTTACATGATGCATTGTTATTCACGTGTTATTTTTATGGGTTTATCCTATCCGTGATTATAGTTGTCTGTATGCTTATGGGTATTGCATTTATATGCTGCCTGTATATGTTTACTGCTATTTTAGTGTGAATTCATGCATTTACATAGCTTATTTGTCTAGTCACGTTTTATATATATTAAGATTCCACAAGAGTTCTGTGTGTGCATATGTTTTAATTGCATGCAGTTAGAAAATTATATGAGACATAACTTAGTTAGGATGATAAGTATGTTAGAGTACGTTCCGCAAAGAGAATGGATGTGTTCTCTGGTGTAGCGTGGCCCGACATGAATGATCATGGATGTTACAAATTGGTATCTGAGCACGAAAGAGTGTTCAGGAGTAGCATGGCCTGGCCTATTGAAGGCTGTGAATGTTACAAAGACAGTTTCAGAGCTAAGTAAAGCGTCTGAGGAGTGACATGTCCCGACTGGTGTGAGGCCGGGGATGTTATAGTCAAGGAGACAAGAAATGACAGACTGTTTATTAGTAGTAGTTCCTTTTAGTTTTAGATGTAGCCTAATTTTCCATTCCTGTTAGGAATTTCAATGTCCCGATGAAAAAGGTTATTTATATCAGGAATTTTAGGAGACCTATAAACCTGAAGACGCCTCTCATTCAGAACACCAAAAATAAGAAGAAAAGGAAGATCTAGAGGTTGAATCTCCTATGTATGAAAGTGATTCTGGATCAATATCTTCTGTAGATGCATAAAATGGTGATTTACTGGTATATACTATGGTACCAAATATTAAAAATCTTGTTTTTTCCTAATTTTGATTTTTGTAATTTTTGCATCACCTTTTCAATCCATCAATTCAATCTTCTTTGTGTAGGGTCTAATTGAGGCAAACCTTAATCCCTCGGCACTAGAGGAAATAAATTCCATGGATTTAGCTATTGTTACATCTGGTAAGTGTTGCAATTAGATATTGGTTTTAGTTCTCTTTGGATTTGTGGATGCCATTTATGTTGAAATAATGAAGCATTTTATTGTGGATAGTGAATCTTCTATTACAATGTGCTAGTTAAGCATGCTCTTTTTATTTTCTCTACTTTTTTATAGTTGCTCAAACATCCCATGATTCCAATAGAATGCTAGGCATGGCACTAGATGGTACTAGGTGAGAATTGGCCCTTGTCACTATGCCTACCGCTAACAATTTTAGTCAAATTGATAGTAAATTGGTAAGATTGATGTCTATATTCATTTTGTTCAGATGAATTAGAATTTGTGAGTCTAAATGTACTAGGAATTTTAAATCTTGGGTGTGTCAGTTGACTCGATGCCTTCATCTTAAAAGTAGTATGTTACACCCGACTAAAATTTACATCCCTTGTTCGCTTTCCAAATGTTTCTATAGAAAATAATCTTATAACATTGTTGCTACTAGAGTTGGAAGTATTGTGTAAAGGAGATAATTTCTCCTTTCCTCGCACAGTTGATAATTTTATGAGCATCACCCTAGACAAGCTCTTTCCTGCACTGCTTTATGCAATTCTCTTGGTAATTGTCAAATGTCAAGCAAGCTTTGTTCATATGCATGATAAAAGTTTCCACAACAACTAACATAAGATAGTAAGAAATGGAGAAGGATGAGGACTCTATAGAATTTCTATAGTTGACCATGACGCTAGAGTTGCTTAGGAAGGTGAAGAACTATATTTCTCAAAATTTTTGAATGAAAGTACATGGAGGATGAGGAACCTTATTTTGTGAAAAGAACCCTAATAATGAGTGTTAGGAGGCTACTTCTACTCTCATTCTTCTGAAATGTCAATTAGAGAGGTCCATCTGCTTTATTTTTTTGACGTAGTTAATAAGAACTAGTATAGCTAGCTCTCTTTCTATATCCCTCTAGTGAACAAAGCAACTTATTGTATCATTTCTTTTCCTTTTATAGGTATCCAGTTAAACAATTATCAAGAATTTATACAATATTTTCTCTAACCATAGTGATATCGTGGATGATGCTTGAATCTTTATACAACAATATATCTTCTTCTTGATGTAGGGAGCAACAAATTAACCATATCTAAATAGAAAAAAAGATAGAAGCCATAGTTCACACAAAAAACATAGATATTTCATTGATCAAGTAAATGGTTACATATATAAGATACATCACCGACTTCTAGAAAACTAGATCCGAAGAAAGTGGATTTGATTATCTAAAAATAACTAATCTAGAAGTTCTCAATTATTCTCTAACAAACCTAAACCAAATCCAAAGTAAGCATTAATTCTAACACCCTCCCTTAATGCTTACATTACAAATAACAATATTGAAATCGCATCAAAATATTTTTTAACTTTGATCTTTGTATGGTTTGGTCTTCATCAACATTTCTACCCACTCTGAAACCTCATAGACTATGCTCTTTCTCAACCATCAACTTCGAGCTACCACTTGATCAATTTTAGGTACAATTAATTTTGACCATCAATGATGTATTTGTAGGATCGACGATTCTTGACTACCCTGAAAATAGTCTCGATACTAAATCACTCTATGAACATATTTCCATCAGTCAAATACACAATGAACTATGTATTTTTCAATTATATGGGAAAGTAGTCTAGATATTGAATGTATCCAACAGTGAATCATACAACTTGACCTTTTTTTTTTACATGAACAAACACACAAATATAACCTGTAACCGTTTTTCTTGGAGCACCAAAGGACAACAAGAAACACTAGCTTACAACAGACTATAGTCATAATCTTACAAAAAATAAATATAACATACATAACCAATAACTATATTCTAGAAAAGTTTGAGAGGCTTTGTATTGAATTCATCATCACTGACAGAATCTCATGAGTCTTTAAAGATGGCATCTGATGAGTCTTCAAAGATCACTATGATGGTTGATTATTTTAGTTTTACCTTTAAAAGATATTTGGCATGTATTTTGCAATTCAATGTTGTATGTCCATTTCTTCAGAAGTAGAAGCATTCAACTAAATTCCTATTTTTATTCATCCTTCCCTTGGAAAATATTGCAATTTTATCTTGTGAATGAACTTATGTGTCTCTTGATTTCATCCTCTTTTCTTCTGCTAAGAGTTCTCCTATCATTTCATCTAGTGTTCGAGAGGAAAACCGACTTAAGGTAAAAATAACATTGTCATAATTTGAAGATAGTTTGTTCAGTAAATTTTCCTTCACATCATCATCATCTACTATAGTGCCAATTTCTTCCAATTGACTTCGTGCAACAACAGGCGATGCCTTATTTCACAAGAAACCCCTATGCAGTGAATTAAAGAAATTCAAACTCAACAAGTGAATCAAAGCAAACAAAGTTTCTCCTCTCTTCAACAAGCATATTTGGCTTCTGTCTCTTCGCAGATCTCTAGTTTTGGAGGTAGCTTTGTCAATGATCTCTGATCTTCAGGTGTAACCAACGACACTGTCATTCATGTGGGATTTCTCTTAGTATATATTCTCTCTTTGCAGGAGGCTCCTTACTCTGCAGAGCGATTCACTCTTTCGTGGTTCCTCCAAACAATAACTCACTCACAATAGATGACAAGAGGTTGCAACAAATGGCAGGGTTCCTTTCACACAACACGTGACACACTAGGCTCTAATACCAAAATAGAAAACAAGATAGCAGTCATAATTCACAAACAAAACACACATATTTCATTGATCAAATAAAGAGTTACATATATAAGATACATCACCGACTTTTAGAAAACTAGATATGAAGAAAGTGGATTTGATTAGCTAAAAATAGCTAATCTATAAGTTCTTAATTATTCTATAACAAACGTAAACCAAATCCAAAGTAAGCATTAATTCTAACATATCTACATCTGTAAAAAAACTCAAGAACATACATACACAATTACATGAATGAGCTACAACTCATAAACTTCGATACCAAACTTTCTTACTTGCATTTCTTTACAAATGAGATATATATACAAATAATTTCTTTTAGAGAAATTCTCCAAGAAAGATATAGAGAAGATATATCTAGAACAAGATTTGCTAATAATAAGCAACCTAGACTATTAAGCTCTTCTAGAGCTTTCTACAATAAAAGGATCTAGATTTAGTTTAGATCTAACTAAGGCTTTTCTAGAACTTTTTACAACTAGTGGGAGTAATTACAATATTATAGAAGAGATTTCTACAATAGAAGGATCTAGATTTAGTCTAGATCTAACTAAATCTAGATCTAGACTAAATCTAGTGCCACTTTTCATTCGAGGTTGATTTTAAGGTTTTTGTTGGAAACATTACAAGGATTTTAAGGCCACGGTTGCAAAAGGTGGTAATTTTGATCCCTAGAAAAGGGTGCTACTGGTAGCACCACTTTTTAAAACAGAGTAAAAACAATGACTAAATACATCTAAAAAAATGAAAACTCAGAAGGGTTATTTTCAAGTTAGCAACTGTGTTATTCACTCTTGAAGAATTTATGACATATTTTAGAGAGCCCAAAATAGTATTGTATGAGTGTTATATCTCGGTAGGAAGCTCTTTGTGTAACAAACTTGATTTGTAGGCTCATCTAATTGCTTATGATGAGATAATAATGTGCAATTGAAAACCTTAAACTCAACTTTGTTTTATGCTCTCAAACTCTTATGCTTGACATTTAAGGATTATTTGCAAATGGGTAAGTTTTGAGTGTTAAGGTGATTGAAGTAAATGCAATCATTAAAAATCCTGAGTGTGTTGTAGCATTATTATTTTAAACATGCATGCTTTAGACTATTTTTACATACATTGGTCATGAGTAAAGAGGGGAAAATGAAACAATACTTATGTTTTGGCATTTTGTTTTTCTCATATTTCATTAAATAATTTGCACGCTTAATAAAACACTCAAGACAAATAGGACATGGGTACTCATGATTTGTGAATGGAAGGTTGGATATATGCAAGCCTTTTGAAAGACAAAGCATACCTTGAGGTTGGATTTTGTAGTAATATGGTGAAAATGTAAAGTAGGTAAAGGTAATTAGTCCTAGGGGCATAATTGTCTCAACTACGTTAACATAATATTTATCTCATGTAAATTTCATTACATTTATGATGTGCATAATCATGGTAAAGGGAAAAAAGGAAACACAATTTGATCCAAATGACCTATTCAAGAATAGAATGCATGTTGTTATTATGAACCACATCCAAACCGATTTATTATTTTCTCTACCACATGTACAATGAAGCAAAATTGCCACAAACTATCACCAATGGTTAAATAAACCAAGAAGAAAATCGTAAGGACTTCAATTTCAAGATCGTCCTTTTGCACAAGGCAATTGCTAGGGAGGAGTTGTATTCATGTGGAGACATGATAAAATCCTTTGTTGAGAATGACGATGTAGAAAACTTCCCATTAAGTTCATGGAACATGAACATCATTGCAATGGGTAATGTCACTACTTTGCAAACAATGTACAAGTTCCAACCTTGCCAGATGTTAGTGAAATTTGAGTGGTTACAAGAATATAACAAGGAAAGTAATGTACATGACATTGTGAAAGGTTGGTGGGCCACATTTAAACAATTTCAAACCACCTAAAGTAAGGTGTATCTATTTTAACATTTGTAAGTAGAATTTAGAGACCTAGTGGTGCCCGAGAATCGCTTGTATGGGAGACAAGACACCAAGTACATTTGGTTAAGTTGGATCCCAATTGTTGGTGACAGAAGTCACTCCTGGATTGCAGTAGGAGCAGAGCCCGACGCCCATCAGTTTTATGTCACGTTTTGTTTATAAAGAACTAATCAAATGGAAGCAAACTCGGAACAGTATCGTTCTAACTCAGAAAACTGGGCTGGAACAACAGTAACACATGAGGTCTTGAAATAACTTAAGCCAGTAATAATGATAGTGGTGAGTAAGTGGGGAAGAGAGAGGGGAAATAAAGTCTTCTCTGGATGTCAGGTCTTCCAGCAACCTTCAAAAAAGAGGAAAAGTCTCAGCTATGAGATCTTCTCAGAGCTGAACAACTTCAAAATCAACCTAAGAAAATTGCAGAACTGATAAAATCAAACCTACATAATATAGCAATGCAACACCCGACTGGATCATTCATGTCCAAGATCTTAGATTCAGAGAAAAAGGGAAAAGAAGAAGCTGGCTGCCATTAAACAAGAAGTCTCAAATGTTCTTCTATAACCAGAAAACCAGAGGCCGGATTAAAGCTTTACAATCGGGAGTTGTGCTCTACCATAGATAGATTACAAAATGGAAAAATTGCCTACATATACTCAAAGAAAAACCACAATAGACAAATCGAGACACCGTATTAAAAACATTGCATCTGCATGTCCACTGACAATCTACACATGCAGTCTCTAAACGATCGTGCACTTATGACAAACGCAATCAAACTCGTGACAGTCCTGCAGATGAACCGACGTGATTTTAATTCGTCGCCGAACTTTCCATTTATGGCGGAGATGGTGTCTAACCACCACCAACTACCTCAATAAATGCTTCCTTGGGATTGAGAATGGCCCGACCAACTCTACACTTTTGAGGTGTGGGGGTCTTCTCGCGCTACCACCTGGATTGGCTGAACGACCTGATGGATAAGACATGGAGGCTAGTGCAAAGGATGGGGCGCATAATTAGAAATAGTGGATGGGCAGAAGTGACATGGAACACGGGGCTCAAGTGGATAAGGAGTCGAGACGATCATACATATGAAGGCGACTGGGAGAGAAAGAGAGACACATGGCATGAGATGAGTGGGTGATGAGATGGAAAGGGGCCATGTGGATGGGGGGAAGAGGGATGTGGCACCTGATGACTAGGAAAAGTGCCATGGGAATAATGATAGGGAAAACGCAAGGTGGCAGGCCTGAGGGAAGGAGGAAAGATGAGTTGGAGGATGAGGGGGAGAACACCTGGCAAGAGGTGACAGGTGGAAACGAGAGAAAAATGGGGAAAGGGATGGGCCAGGATGGCACTGAGTGGAAAAAATATGGCGGAAGGTGGAGGATATTGGAGATGGGACATCGTGGGGCCCACTGAGAGCTGCCAATTCTGGACCCCCCCCCCCCTTGTTAAAGGTAGAATGGCAAGGGGGGTCCAGAATCCAACCTTGACCATAGATCTGAGCACCCCGATCCAGGCCATTGAGAGCTGCGCGACCAATTTTGGACCCTCCCCCTTGCTTAAAGGTAGAATGGCGAGGGGGGTCCAGAAACCAATCCTGACCACAGATCTAGGCGTGCAAATTCTGGCCGCCCATATTTGCTCGCCGCTTATCCAAATGTGCAATTGCGCCCCGACTTAGGATAAGTGGTTTTTTACTCCACTTCTTCCCCTCTTTTCGCCAATGGGGGGCACGCCTTTTAGGAAAAATACCCTTCTTACATGTTTAGGTGTTAACATTAGGCTCCATGGGGGATAGAGTCATCCCTGTGATGCTCTAAGGACTTTTTGCAGTTCCAGTGCCTTGCTGTTGGGCTATGGAGCCATTTATTAAGCCGAAAATAGAAAACAATATTTACAAAAATAGAGGAGCCGTCTCTAGCTCAGAAAAAACATTTTTTCAAGAAATTCCCATTAACTGGGCCATTAAAAACTTATTTTCCTTCCAAATCCTGCAACCTATAAGTGTTGTTTGAGAATACTTCAGAGATTCTGAAAGGCCCAATCCAAAGGGCATCAAACTTATTGTGTTTGCCTCTATCCTGTCGGGGTGCATCCCACTTGAGCACTAGATCACCCAACTCAAAATCCTTTTTCCTAATCTTCCTGTCAAAGGCTTGCTTGATCTTCTGCTAATGATTGTAGGCCATGTTCATTACCTGCTTCCTGATCTGCTGCACTTCCACCATTTGTTGAATTTTCCTGACAATATGGTCTGGTTCTCCTTCAAGGTCCTGAAATAATTTCGCCACAGATAAAGTGAGTTGAGTAGGAAAAACAACCTCTGTCCCATAAACAAGTTGGAATGGTGAGGTGTTCAGGGACCTCTTTGTTGTCACTCGATCAACCCATAGAGAGAATTTGAGTTTTGAATCCCAGGCCCTCTTATTGTCTTCCAATAATATTTTAATGAGATTGATCAGGATTTTATTGGAAGACTCCTCCAGTCCATTTCCTTGAGGGTAATAGGGAGTGGAGTGAATTAGTGAAATCTCAAACTATTCATAGAATTTAACCAGAGGCTCAGACCTGAAAGAGGCGGCATTATCGGTGACAATTCTGCTGGGGCAGCCAAATCTGGCTATGATGTCCTCCAGGAAGCTGATAATTACTTTGTGTGAAGTACTCCTGGTGGGGGCAGCTTCTATCCACTTGGTGAAATAGTCTTTCGCAGTCAGGATCCATATGTGTTGGCCGCTTGAGGGAGGATGAATTTCTACAATGAAGTCCAATCCCCACTGCTGAAAGGGTGCCGAAACTACTACAGGCTTTAGTGGCAGAGATTTGGGCTGTTGCTTTCCTGAGAACTTTTGGCATTTGATGCAAGCTATGATTCCTCTACAAACATCAGCGAATAAAGTGGGCCAGTAATACCCAGCCCTGAGGATTTTGTGAGTTGTGGTCTTCCAGAAATGATGACCCCCACAAAGGCCGCTATGGAAATCAAACATAACTTTCTGGGCTTCTTGTGGATTCAGACACCTTAAAAATACCCCTAGAGGGTCTTTCCAGTATAAGGCTCAGTCAATGAGGAAATATATGACCACCTTGAGCTTTAATGCTCTTGCCTTACTCTTTTCCATTCCATCAGGAGGTTTCAATTCTTGCAGAAAATACAAAATATCTTTGTACCAGGTGCATTCTGCTAGTGATAAGTCATCCTGAGAACTCTTGTTGGACGACTCAACTTGCTGATTTTCTGAACAGGCATTGATGAAGCTAATCCCCAAGGCTTCGCAATTGGATTCAACCAACATCTTGGCTAAACCCTGTCCCTTTATTAACTTGGTGGGCTTAATCTCCAGATCAAACTCCAGGATCTTGGCAATCCATTTACCTCTTCTCCCATCTATGTCAGGCTGTATAAGAATGTCCTTCACAAAGGCTGAAGGAACGTATGCAGTGACTCTTGAGTGCAAAACATAGACTCTGAAAGCTTTGAGAGATTTCACCAAGGCATAGGCCTGCTTCTCCATGATCTCGTACCGGACTTCTGCATCTCTCAATGCCTTGCTAAAGAACGAAATGGGTTGTTCTCGCCTTTCCTCATTTTTTTGCAATAAGACCGCTGCCACTGTATCAAAAGAAGCAAAAGAAAAAATCAGCAAATCCTTGAAATAATCAGGATTGATCAGCATAGGTGCCTCAGTCAATGCCTTCTTTATTTGGATAAAAGATTCCCTAGGTTCAACAATCCATTTAACTTCATTTCCTTTCATGAGCATGGCTGTGATGTGTTTCACCATCTCAGCGAAATTTGAGACGAACCTCCTCAGAAAGTTAATCTTCCCTAAAAAAGCCTGAACTTCCTTTCTAGACCGGGGAAGTGACAAGGTATGAATTGCCTCCACCTTGTTGGGATCAATCCTTAATCCTTCTGCTGATACTATATGACCTAACAGTTTCCCCTCCTTCATAGAAAACAAAGATTTCTTGGGGTTTAAGGACAGGCCAAACCTCCGAGACTTCAAGAAAACTTTCCTCATGTGACAACAGTGCTCTTTGTCCGGCCTGGAGAAGACTATGATTTCATCCAGATAGATCACCACAAATTGATCCTTCTCCCCAATGAAGGCTATATCCATGGCTCGCTGAAATGTTGCTCTTGCATTCATCAATCCAAAAGGCCTTTTGGCATACATGAATGTGCCCCAAGGAGTGGTGAAGGCCGTTTTTCTTTGTCCTCGGGCATGACTGATATCTGGTTATAACCAGAGAAACCATCAATCATGGATATCCTAGATGCACCAGTTACCCTCTTCAATATGTGCTCCATGTTGGGCAGGGGATAATTATCTTTCCTTGAGCTCTTGTTCAGGTTCCTAAAATCAACACAGAATCTGATTTCTCCACTTTTCTTCCTTACCGGGACCAAATTGGCCACCCATTCGGAGTATCTTAAGGGGACAATGATCTGGGCATCTAACAACTTTTTCACCTCTCTTTCCATGATAGGCAGCAACATGGGATTTATCTGTCTTAGATTTTTCCTAAATGGTTTGGCTTCTTCCTTCAGTGGGATCTTGTGTTCAATGACAAATGTGTCATATGTCTTGAGGTCTTCATAGGTCCATGCAAACACATCAACAAATTATTTTAATAATTCAGTGTATTCGGCCCTCTGTTCTTGGGTCAGGATGCTTGACAACTTAACGAACTTAGGCTCCTCTTGTGTGCCAATGTTGCACTCAGATATATCAACATATCCTCCCAAAATATTACTTTTTTCTACCACATCATTCCCATCGAACAATCTTTCTAATTGGGACTAGTCCCCTTGGAATTTGATTGTTGGGCATCTGAACAATATGGTGATTAACAATTTTTTTTAAGAATACCTTAGAGTGAGGGTCTCCTTCGAGATCAGGGTCCTGATCAATGTGCAATGTAGAAAACTCATCGACAGACTGAAGAAATTTTTTGATTTCAAGATCGTCTTCGAATACCTTCCAATGCTTTACATTGTCTGGGATGGATGGCTTATATCTTATCTCGACCCCACATGTGATCTTCAGAGGTAGAGGGATTCTGAACAGACTAGCTGAGACAACTAAGGAATCCGCCGAAGTATTATCCTCCCTTGGGACAAAAGAAATTTTGAAAGCTGAGAAGAAATTATCAATCAGGTCCCATACTTCGTTTCTGTAACTTCTGAGCCGAGGATGCTTGGCCCGATAAACATTCCTGACTTGTTGGATTATCATTTCAGCATCTCCGAACACTGCCATCTCCTTTATTCCCATTTCTTTTGCAGCCCTCATACCCAGAACAAGAGCTTCATACTCTGCCACATTGTTGGTGGTTTCAAATTCCAGCTTGTATGACAGGGATATGGTCTCTTGAGAAGGTGAGATGAAAATGACTCCAGCGCCAACACCTTCTCTAGAAGAAGCTCCGTCGAAAAAAAAATTCCAAACATGGGTGGTCGAAGGAGGTATCTCCTGATTAAGAATGGGCTTCTTTCTGATCTGTAAAGGGGCATCAGGAGTTTCAGTGATCTGCAACAAACTAGACCCCAAATCAGTGTCAAGTGCAAAGATGGGATGATTGGTGGAGTTTACTTCATCACTCAAAATAGGCTAGTCGAGCTTCTCTGTACAACCTCCCGTGTTCCCCTCCAAATACTGGAATGGTGGCATATGTGAGATCCATATGTAATGTTACTCCAAGTATTTTAATCCAAGACCTAGACAACAACATGCCAAACTTGGGGGGAACATCAACTACCACAATGTCCATGACCACACTCTTCATTAGCAGCTGAAATAAAGAGACTACCAAGTCTTTGATGACTCCAAGACATTGCACCCTCCTTGAATCAAAAGAGTACAAATCATGATAAGCCTTTGGCACTTCCAGTCCCAACGCTTCCATCACTGTTTTGGGCATAAGGTTGTGGGAAGCTCCTGAATCCATGAGGCAATTATGCAACACTTTATCATGTATGTTCAGGGCGGTGTAGAAGGGAGGGGATGAATCATCTATGTCTTCCACCATGGGACCTAGGATGACTACCGGCTTTTCATCTTGAAGGTTCACTGAGTCAGAGGAAGGTTGGGGGGAATCAGATTGTAGCATTTTGGAGAGGGACCTTTTGAAGTCTTCATTTTTAACTAGCTCTGAGAGGGGGACGGGAATTATGATCTTTTGAATTTCATGCTCAAAATTAAAGGAGGAAATAGGCTTAGGATCTTCCCTTACCTCAGAGACAGGTTCTTTGACTGCTGGAGAAGCATTATGAGCTTTCTTTTCTTTAGTAGTGATTGCTGCAGATTTAGTAGGCCTTTCTGCTATGAGGGGCTGATCTTGGCTGTCAAGATTTCCTTCTTTCTTCTTTGACCTGAGAGGATATCTATTAGGGGTGTTGTTGGCCTTTTCTCCTTTACCTAACTCATTGATTTGAATGTTCATAAGGGATTCTTCATATGCAGACTGAGTCAAATGGGGAAAGGGGGAAGTTTCTTCAATACAGTGAATTTCAGGGTCAAGCTCATCTATCTCCTCTCCTTCCTCATGAGAAACTAGGTTATTTTGGAGAGGGTTTTGAATCCTTTGATCTTCTCTGTCTTTCCCTCTCTGTTCCCTTGGGAAAGACTGAGGCACATTGTTATTAGGTCTCCTGAAACCTCTATTATCAGTGTTCTGGGGATTTCTGTACATGGGCTTCCCTTCTAACTCCCACCTTTCCATCCTAGATGAAAGCGATTTTAGCATTCTAGTTACCTCATCCAACTGCAGGGGAAGGGGAGAGGAATGGGATGGGGAGGCTTCAGGCCTTTTCTTAGATATATCTCTATCAGCCTTATCCCTGGGTCGGTCAACAACTAGTATGTTAGATTCTACTTCCACGGCCGCATCGTATATGTGAGCCAGGGTAGTGGCTCTTCTTTCCCTCAATAGTAGGAAGAAATCGGGATCAAAAGCGCTAGCATAAGTGATATTAGCAGAGGCTTCTGATGGATTTATCTCAGCGGGGATTTTATTATACATTTTATTGAATCTCTTAGAGAAGTCAGAGACAGACTCTCCTTCTTTTCTCTTCAAGGATCCGAACTCTGTCATGTAATACATGAGGTCTTTTTTGTCTCCCCATTGTCTCAGAAAGGTGTTATCCAAAGCCTCAATCCCATCTATAGATCCAAGAGGTAGGGCTCTAAACCATTTCCTAGCTTCGCCTTCTAGGCTATGGACAAAAATTCTCATCCATACATCTACATGCATGATAACATGATCATCTGTGAAGCTGTAAAAGGCTTCAAGGTGTTCTTCTGTAGCTATGTCCCCTTCGCATGTGAACTTGGGTAGCTGCTTAAGGTATCCATTTGCTGGGAGGGCATTGAGGGGTTGTGGTAACACAAGGGGAGCATACCTAGCATCTATTATGGCCTCCATTTTGGTCATGGGGGGATTAACTCCTACCATGGGAATATTAGGTGGAGGAGAACTCGAAGGAGAAGGAGTGTGAACAGGGGATACTGAAAATGAGCTTCCTGGAGGAAAGGGAAACAATGGGGAGTACAGAGAGAGAGCCAAGGGACCTATATGGGTAGGCACTTCTCTCTGTGCAGTAACAGTAACAAAAGGAGGGGTGGTGAAATCTTCTGCGGTCCGAGGTCTACACCAAGGTATAGCCTCGGGGGAGAGGGGAGAGACAAGGATTTATCCTTCTAATGCTAGACCAGGAGGGGAAAACTCAGCAGGAACACCCCCGAAATTCAGGAAATGGGAAACCTCAGAAACAAGTTTGCTAGGAGGCTGAGAATAAGAAAATGGAGTTTTTACGGAAGGAGGTGGCGAATTACCTGGTTCAACGGTGAAGCTTTCTCCTTGAGAGGCCTTCCCTTTTCTAATAATCACCTCCGGATCCACTTCAGGTGTGGCTAGAGGCAGCTAGGGATGGGACTGCGTGTGTCTACCGCTGAAATCCACAACTAATCACAACAAGTTCGCCGTATTGGAGTCGTCACAATGGAGTCGCCAGGTGCACAGTACCAATCTTCAAGGGCTCTGATGCCTGATGCACCTTCAGAATCAGAAGCTCAATGTCGTTCAATCCCAGGGAATATTTTCAACTTCGTCCCTGACAACAATGCCAAAAATGTTGGCGACGGAAGTCACTCTTGGATTGCAGCAGGAGCAGAGCCCGATGCCCATCAGTTTTATGTCACGTTTTTTTTATAAAGAGGTGATAAAATGGAAGAAAACTCAGAACAGTATCGTTCTAACTCAGAAAACTGGGCTGGAACAATAGTAACACATGAGGTCTTGACGTAACTTAAGCCAGTAATAATGATAGTGGTGAGTAAGTGGGGAAGAGAGAGGGGAAATAAAGTCTTCTCTAGACGTCAGGTCTTCTAGCAGCCTTCACAAAAGAGGAAAAGTCTCGGCTATGGGATCTTCTCAGAGCCGAACAACTTCAAAATTAACCCAAGAAAATTGCAGAACTGATAAAATCAAACCCACATAATATAGCAATGCAACACCCGACTGGATCATTCATGCCCAGGATCTTAGATTCAGAGAAAAAGGGAAAAGAAGAAGTTGGCTTCCATTAAACAAGAAGTCTCAAATGTTCTTCTATAACCAGAAAACCAGAGGCCCGATTAAATCTTTACAATCGAGAGCTGTGCTCTACCATCGATAGATTACAAAATGGAAAAATTTCCTACATATACTGAAAGAAAAATCACAACAACGAAATCGAGACACTGTATTAAAAACATTGCATCTGCATGTCCACTGACAATCTGCACATGCAGTGTCTGAATGATCATGCACTTATGACAGACGCAATCGAACTCCTGACAATCCTGTAGATGAAACGACGTGCTTTTAATTCGTCGTCGGACTTTCCATTTATGGCGGAGACGATGTCTAACCACCACCAACTACCTCAATAACTGCTTCCTTGGGATTGAGAACAACCCAGCCAACTCTGCACTTTTGAGGCATGGGGTCTTCTCGCACTGCCACCTAGATTGGCTGAACGACCTGATGGATAAGACATGGAGGCCAGTGCGAAGGCTAGGGCGCATAATTGGAAATAGTGGATGGGTGGAAGTGACATGGAACACGGGGCTCAAGTGGATAAGGAGTCGAGACGATCATACAGATGAAGGCGGCTGGGAGATAAAGAGAGACACATGGCAAGAGATGAGTGGGTGATGAGATGGAAAGGGGCCATGTGGATGGGGGGAAGAGGGTTGTGGCACCTGATGAATAGGAAAAGTGCCATGGGAATAATGACAGGGAAACCGCAAGGTGGAAAGCCTGAGGGAAGGAGGAAAGATGAGTTGGAGGATGAGGGGGAGAACACCTGGCAGGAGGTGACAGGTGGAAACGAGAGAAAAAAGGGGAAAGGGATGGGCCAGGATGGCGTTGAGTGGAAAATGTACGGTGGAAGGTGGAGGATATTGGAGATGGGACATCATAGGGTCCGCCGAGAGCCGCCAATTTCGGATCCCCCTCCTTTGTTAAAGGTAGAATGGCAAGGGGGGTTTGGAATCCAACCTTAACTGTAGATCTGACTGCCCCGATCCAGGCCGTTGAGAGCTGCGTGGCCAATTCCGGACCCCCCCCCTCTTGCTTAAAGGTAGAATGGCGAGGGGGGTCCGGAAACCAATCCTGACCGCAGATCTGGGCGTGCAGATTCTGGCTGCCCAGATTTTCTCACCACTTATCCAAATGTGCAATTACACCCCAACTTAGGATAAGTGGGTTTTTACTCCACTTCTTCCCCTCTTTTCGCCAATGGGGGGTGCGCCTTTTAGGAAAAATACCCTTCTTACATGTTTAGGTGTTAACACCAATCATAAATGAGGTGCTCAATAATAGAATGGTATTCAATTGGGATAATTTCATCTCTAATAACCTCATGTGATGTATTCAAGAGGCTTAATCAGAAATGGTGTTGTGCCCAAATTTTATATGGTGTCTTATCTCATGGACTATATGTGCATGCTCTAATTTCCCCAAGTTCAAACCTAGATGGCATCCTATCTTCACACATGTGCATTCTTACATCCAAGCTCCGTGGGTCACTAGATACATGTGAGAATATACTAAGATATGTGATTTCATATTGGCTCCACTTTATGAAAGGATAAATGACTGAAAGTGCCCATGATTCACTCTAAAGTCTATAGAAGTTCTCAAAGAGATTAGTGGTTAGTACTTAATAGAGGTGTTATGTTTATGACTGTAGCTTCATGATACATTCTCCATATCATTCTGCTATGGAATGAGTTGAGATGATATGTGAGAACGCCCATTGTGATGGGTGAGTCATACTCCTCTGGATTGAGTTGAGATGACGTGTGAGGTATCTTGTCGTGCTCCTCTGGACTGAGTTGAGATGACTTGAGACGGTCTCTTGTTGGACTCCTATGGACTTAGTTTAGTCGACTTGAGATGTCTCTCCAGATAGTACTCCTATGGACTTAGTTGAGTTGATGTGTTGAGAGTGACATCCCTGTGGCTGAGAACAGGTGGACGTGTACCTAGTGGAAGAGCACTAGAGGATGTGTGAGATACCTTGCTATATTTTCAAAGAGTAAGACTTTGGTAAAACCCTAATTTGTATTGTAAAGGGTACAAGTTAGCCCCACCATGTAAAGATAATTAATATTGTGTAAAGATTAATTATATTGTTGAGTTATAGAAGTCGGCCCTATTATTCCAATAGACACATCCATTTGATGTGCTAGTTCATGTATAAATAAGAGAGTTATATCCCCATTGTGGATCACTCACTCACACTTGTTTCATTATCGGAACGCCTACTTGTAGGGATGAAGTGCACACTTCTCTTAGGAAAAATCTTTCTTGGTCATAGAGAACCCTCTTTTGTACACTAGGGTTTGTGGTGAAAGGGTGATCTTCTCTTGACTCTATAGCAAAGGATTGTTGGGTTTTTCCCTTGGTTGAGAAGGGTTTTCCCAAGATAACTTATTGTGTTCTTGTGCATGGTTATTATTCTCTTGTTCTTGTGCATGGTTATTCTTCGTGTGATCTTGGTTACTACATCTATTGTATATTGTATTGTTGCATTGTTTATGGTTCAAGTTCATGCTAAATTGAAAAGAAACTACATGTTCTTAAGCTAAGAATTAAAAAATTCAACATGTTATCAGAGCAATGTTCCTGAAGAGCCATTGCACAAGTTATTTAGAGCTAGCTGTGACCTTCTTGCTACAACTGAAAAAACGAACCCTTCCATTTTCCTTGTCAAGCTATTTTTATCACTTTCCCCTTGAACGTTGGGCCTAAGTTTTTCACAAGCAGGTACGACCTATTCCAGCGCACCACCTGCAACCCACATACAAAAAATTAAAGAAGTTTTGATTTTCGGCCCTAGGGTTTCTGTGGAATTCTGGTTTTAGGGTTTCTACAGAACGTTGGAGCATTTTTGCAGTTTGTCGAGGTTCCTTTGACTCTCTAGGGTTTCTTGTTGGCAGTCATAAGTCCAATAAACCCCTGAGAGACCTCCTCTGTAAAACTGCTAGGGTTTCTAAGCCTATTCGTTAGGGTTTGTGAAGAATATACATGCCATGAGGAACAAAACTTTGGTGGAAGATAGGCTTGATGGAACAAGCAACTTCAAATCCTAGAATTCAAGATTACACATCACTGTAGAAGAGGATGACCTATTGAGATTGATAGAAAATACTTTACCAACAATAACAACCGATGAAGAGAAGGTTGAATGGAAGATATGCGATGTAAAATCTAGGAGATAATCATCTATTCAGTAAGATATCATATACTACCTCACATCTATAGCTTGAAGAAAAATTATCAAATGTATGATGCACTGAAGACAATGTTTGAGAGAAACGACACAAACATATCTCTCACATTGAAACACCAACTTCAAAATATTAAAATGACAAAATTTGACACCATTGCTACCTTCTTCATGAATATTTCAGAGATCATAGATCAATTGGGTGCCATTGGAGAAACCATTACAGACAGATATCTTGTCATGATTACTCTCAATGCTCTTCCAATACATTGGGAACCATTCATTCAAAGTATCAGTGGAAGAGAAGACTTACCTCAGTTTGATCATCTATGGGAAGACTGCACTCAGGAGGAAGCCAAACTTATAGCCAGAGGTGTGAAAGACTCCCATCAAGATGAAAATCAAGCCCTTTCTTCTCATACAAAGAGAGGCACAAGAAATAGAAGAAGTTTTGTAAAATCATTCAAAGACAAGAAAACTTCAGCAACTCCAGGTCATGAACATAGAAAAGACATTTCAAGGATTCAATGTTTTAGATGTGACAAGTATGTACACATTGCGAGAAATTGTCCTACCATGAAGAAAGGAAGACAATATGCATCCACTGTAGATGTTGATTCAGAACCACTTGAGAGAGATGAAGACATAAAATATGAAGCATTCTTCTTCATTTCATCACTCTCAAGTACTGTTCCTACTGATAGTGATATTTGGTTGATTGACAGTGGTGCTTCCATACACATGAATGGATATAGAGAAAATCTTACATACCTTGTATAAAAAGAGTCTCATCTACATGTTGTACTTGGTGATAATTCCAGATATACTATGAAGGGAGTTAGAACTTCTTCTTTCCAACTAGATTATGACATACATCTTCAATTAATTTATGTGATATATGTACCTAGGATGAAAAGGAACCTTATCTTTGTTTCTGCCTTAGAGGATAAAGGCTATAAGTTGACCTTCTCTGAAGGAAAATTTCTTGCATGACACAAGGACTCACACATGGATTCTACCTAGGTGATTGGTGTTCAAGAAAACAGTTTGTACAGATTGAATGTCCAACCATTCCAAGCCTTGTTACATGATACTATCATCTTGAGCGAGCTATGGCATAGGTGACTTGCTCATTTACATTATAGATCCCTTCCTGCTCTGGGGAAGATGGTGACAGGCCTTCTAGAGATACATATTGATCATGATGGTGTTTGTAGAGGTTGCTCTCTTGGAAAGAATGTCAAGGGTCCCTTTTTGAGCAGTGCCAATAGATCCAAGGGGATCTACTGTTGCTTCCTTGAAAAAATATTTGTACTATGTTCTCTTCATCGATGATCACTCTCGGAAGATGTGGATTTACTTATTGAAGACCAAGGATGGATTCATTGTGATATTTCAAGAGTTTAAAGCTCATTTTGAGAACCTGACCATGAGGAAGATCAAGGTGTTGAGATCAAATAATGGAGGAGAGTACACCTCTAGGGATTTCAGTTATTTTTGTATTGAGGTAGGGATCAAGAGGGAGTACAATGTTCCTTATAACCCTCAATAGAATGGGGTTGTAGAGAGGAAGAACAGATCCATTGTTGAGGCAACCAAAGAAATGATACATGATCATAATCCACCAATGATTCTTAGGGAAGAGGCATCCATGAAAATTGTGTATGTTCAGAACAAGAGTCCTCATAATATTCTGAAGAACATGACTCCCGAAGAAGATTTCACCGGAGTGAAGCTTGAGGTTGGACACTTTAGGATATTTGGGTGTCCAGTATACTTTCATGTACCCAAGGAAAAGAGGACCAAGCTAGACCCTTCAGGAAGAAAGGGTACATTTGTGGGGTACAGTGAATATTTGAAGGCATATTGGATCTACATCCCTGGTCAGATACAAATTGAGGTTAGTAGAGATGTCACCTTTGAGGAAGAGATAGCCTTCCAAATATCCAGATAATATCATATGGAGATTGACAGTGAGAAGAAGGAAGAGATAGTACCTTCTCCCCCTTCAACAGTTCAGAGGGAGACAATTACAGATCCAGTTGATCCCGTAGCTCTAGTTGATGTTCCCAGAGATATTGCAGTAGGCCAAAAAAGGCCTGCATGGGCTCAACAGACTCTACAAGAGGCAGAGGGACATGCAACGCCGCATGGTACATTCTGAGAGAGAAAGAGACCACATATATTTTCGAGCTGTGTTTCAACTATGAGCCACATCATTGATATTGAGCCTTCTTGTCATGGAGAAGCAGTAGATCAATAGGTTTGGAAATATGCCATGACCAAAGAATATCAGTCCATCATGAAGAATGATGTGTGGGATATTGTTCTGAGACCGGAAGGGAAGTCTATAGTGTGACTTCCAAGTGGATCTATAAGATCAAACATGCAGCTGATGGAAGTGTCGAGAAGTACAAAGTGAGATTTATGGCTAGAGGATTCTCTCAGGTAGAGGGAATAGATTATGCAGACACTTTTTCTCCTGTTTCCCGATACACTTCCATCCATACGATTATTTCCATTGCAATATCCATGGGTTGGACACTACATCAGATGGATGTGAATGCAACCTTTCTCAATGATGAGATTGAGGAAGAAGTCTACATTGAGAAACTAGATGGATTCGTGATACATGAGAAGGAGTCTCATGTCTACAGGTTAAAGAAATCCATGTATGGACTAAAACATGCACCTCGAGCATGGTATGATAATATTGATGGATACTTGATGAGTTTGGGCTTCAACAAGAGTGTTGTTGATCCAAACCTATACTACAACATTGTTGGTGACGAGTGCTTGATTTTGGTCCTATATGTTGATGACTTATTCCTCACTGGTTTAGAAAGTCTTATTGTTGAATGCAAGCGTGCATTGGCTTCTGAATTCGAGATGAAGGACCTTGGTATGATGCACTACTTCTTGGGAATAGAAGTGTGGCAGAGGAATGATGATATTTTCCTGAGTCAAAGAAAATACATAGTAGATATATTGAAGAAATTCGGGATGACAGACTGCAGATCCATGCCTACACCGATGGTGATGAATTTGAAGAAAATGAATGAGGCTTATTCTGATTCAGGGGAGATTGATCCACATATTTACAGAAAACTGATTCGATCATTGATGTATCTGGTTAACACCAAACCTTGTATATGTTATGCAGTGAGTGTACTCAGTCATTTTATGAGTCAATCGAGGTAGACACATTGGATAACAACAAAGGATGTGTTGAAATATTTATGAGGCATAATTAGTTATGGACTGAGATATGCCTCCAGTATAGACATGAGATTGTAGGGATATGCTAATGAAGATTGGGCAGGGAGAGCAGTGGACCGGAAGAGCACATATGATTGTTGTTTTACTTTGGGATCTTCCATGGTTTCCTGGTGCAGCAAGAAATAGACCTATATGGATTTGAGTACCACAGAAGCAGAGTACATTACATTATGTGTGGCATTCTGTGAAGTAGTGTATCTTCACAATCTCCTTGCAGCCTTATTTGGACATGAGTCAGATTCCACCATTATCCATTGTGATAACCAGAGTTGTGTGAAGCTCTCCGAGAATCTTTTTTTTCACGATAAATATAAACACATCGAGATAAAATACCATTACATCAGAGATATGGTGCAGAGGAAAGAAGTACATGTGCAGTACCTTTATACGCACGAGGAAGTTTCATATGTATTCACCAAACTGCTTGCCAGGACGAAGTTCGATTACTTCTATGAGAGACTTGGCGTGGTGGAGAATGCCTCCCTATCTGAGAGGGAATGTTGATGATTGTAGCTTCATGAGACATTCTCCAAGTCGTTCTCCTATGGATTGAGTTGAGACGTTCTATGAGAACACCCATGTGATGGGTGATTCATACTCCTCTGGACTGAGTTGAGATGACGTGTGAGGTCTCTTTTTATGATCCTATGGACTGATTTGAGATGAATTTAGATGGTCTCCTGTCGAACTATTATGGACTTAATTGAGTCGACTTGATATGGCTCTCCAGATAGTACTCCTATGGACTTAATTTAGTTGATCTATTGAGAGTGGCGTCCCTGTGGTTGAGCACAAGTGGACGTGTCCCTAGCGGCAGAGCACTAGAGGATGTGTGAGATCCCTTTCTATATTTTTTCTATAATTTCAAAGAGTAAGACTTTGGTAAAACCCTAATTTGTATTGTAAAGGGTACAAGTCAGCCCCACCATGTAAATATAATTAATATTGTGTAAAGATTAATTATATTGTTGAGTTATAGAAGTCGACCCTATTCTGCCAATAGCCACATCATTTGATGTGCTAGGTCATGTATAAATAAGAGAGTTAGATCCCATTTGTGGATCACTCACTCACACTTGTTTCATTATCTCAACGCCTACTTGTAGGATGAAGTGTGTACTTCTCTTAGGCACAATATTTATTGGTCATAGAGCACCCTCTTGTGTGCACTAGGGTTTGTGGTGAAAGGGTGATCTTCTCTTGACTCTATAACAAAGGATCGTTGGTTTTTTCTCTTGGTTGAGAAGGGTTTTCCCAGGATAAATTCTTGCGTTCTTGTGCATGGTTATTCTTCTTGTGATATTTGTTACTGCAACTATTGTATATTGTATTGTTGCATTGTTTATGGTTCAAGTTCATGCTAAATTGAAAAGAAACTACATGTGCTTGAGCTAAGCATTAAAAAATTCAACATGTTAGGCACCAGGTCTATTATAATAACATAAAATAGAAATATTGCAGTGAATACAAGTGGAATAACAACATAGAACAGAAACATAGTAGCATAACAACAAAATATATGGAACCACAACACCAAAATAATACCTTTATTGATAGGGAACAATGTTCACTTGCCTCTTCGAGGGGGAAACCTACAACATAGCAGATCTCTATTACAATAATTCTCAAGACAAGTCCCTCTCATACCTTCTACTCTTATTTATACTAATTCTATCTTCTAAAGAACATTCTAGAGGAAGATCTTTCTAGAAGCGGAAGCTTCTATTAGGTATTCTTACATTGACTTGTTCATATTTATTAAATAGGACTTATTAACTATAATCAACTTTTATTACATGGAAATATATTATTCTACCTACATGAGAAGTTAGGGGTTTAGGTCCCTAACATGCCCTCCCCCTTGAAGAACAACCTTGTCTTCAAGGCTTGAGATGAGGAAATTCTTGGATAATAGTGGCTGACTCCCAGGTGGCATCTTCTGTAGTTGTATCTTTCCATTGCACTAACACCTCCTTGATGGTGCGTTGATGGAGACGACATTCATGTTGTTCCAAGACTTATTGTGGATGAAACCATATGGAACCTTCAACATCCAACTCCAGAAGATTGGTTTGATTTTTCACTTAGTTCCAATCACCTTCTTTAAGCATGAGACATGAAAAACATGATGGATATTAAAAATATTGGGCAGAGCTAACTAATAGGCCACTGGTCCCACACACTTGAGAATGGTATAAGGACCATAAAATTTGGGAGAAAGATTATGAAAGTGTTTAACTTTGAGTGAACTCTTCTTGTAAGGATGTAGATGAAGAAACACCTGGTCTCCTGTAGAAAATTGGCATTCTAAACGTCCTTGATCTTCTTGTTATTTCATATGATTCTGAGCCATGACCAAATTGTCTTTGAGAGCACGGAGAATGGTGGCACAGAGTGTAAGAGTTTTGTCAACCTCCTGAACCTTAGAGACCCATGGTATGTAGGAAAGAACTAACAGGGGCTTTTGTCTGTATACTGCTTCAAAAGGAGTCATGCGGGTAGTAGTATGGTAAGATGTGTTATACCACCATTCAACTAAGGGTAACCACTGGGCCCATTGATGTTGTCGATCAAACACAAAACACCTCAAATATGTTTCCAAACACTTGTTGACAACTTCAGTTTGGTCATCAGTTTGTGGGTGATAAGAAGTACTGAGATGTAATTGTGTGCCTTGGATCCTGAATAGTTCTTGCCAAAAATTGTTGGTGAAAATGGGATCTTTTTCAGATACAATAGAATGAGGCATGCCATGAAGCTTGAAAATATGATCCACTGTGGATGTTGTGAATGGTTGTTGAACAACAAAAAAATGAGCATATTTGGAAAGGCGATCAACTACCACCATGATGACTGAATTATTTCCAGATTTAGGTAAGCGCACAATGAAATCCATAGAAATGTCCCTCCAAATGGCTAGTGGAATCGTAAGCAGTTGTAGTGTTCCCGGAGCTTTGAAAATTTCCCCATTGTTTCATTGAAATACATCACATTCAACTACAAAGGTGTAGATTTGTTGTTTCATACCATCCCAGAAAAAAGAACGATTAACTCATTCATAGGTTTTGGTAAACCCAGAATTCCCTATTGTGGGTGAAGCATGAAGCTCAGAAAGCACCATGGATTTAAGTTTTGACTCGTGGCTTAAATATAGATGACCTTTGTAGCGAAGCTCTTCATTATGCCAAGAATACAATGGAGAAATTGGATAATTGTCTTGCAATTGTTGGATCAGTCAAGACGTTTTGGGGTCTTGCAACCATTCCTAGCGAACAACTTGGAACCAATCTGGTACAATGAAGGAGAGGGAAAAAAGGGATCCTTCTTCTTTGTACTTTCTAGACAGATCACCAACGACCACATTTTATTTTCCCTTCTTATAAATGATCTCATAATCATATCCAAATAGCTTGGTCACCCATTTTTGTTTCTCCTAGGATGAAATCCTTTGTTCTAGGAAATACTTGAGGCTCTGATGGTCGGTTTTAATTTGGAGGCATTGCCCCAAGAGATAAGAATGCTAGATATCCACAACATGAAAAATAACCAACATTTCCTTTTCATATATTGATTGGCCAAGATGTCGCCTCGAGAGTTGTTTGCTAGTGAAGGCCAAGGGTCTACCATCTTGCACGAGTACTGCGCCAATGGATTTCCCAAAGGCATCACATTCGAGGAAAAAAGTCTGTGTGAAGTCAGGAAGGGCCAAGAAAGGAGTTGTGCACATGGATTCTTTCAATGCTTGAAACGATTTATCAATTGTTGGAGTCCAAGTGAAAGCATTAATTTTGAGGAGATCAGTAAGAGGCACTGTAATTTTTCCATAATTCTTAACACACTTGCTATAATATCTTGTTAAACCCAGAAAACCATTCAATCTCTTAAGAGTTTTTGGGCCTGGCCAATCTTGCATAGCTTCAATTTTCTTAGGATCCACCCTTACACCATCCTTGCCGACAATATGACCCAAGTACTCCACTTCTAAAGATCCAAATGAACATTTAGATTTCTTGAGAAAAAGTTGGTGCTGAGAGAGTAGACTGAGAACTTGATCCACATGGGTAATTTGGTATGCCTAGGTTTTACTATAGATGAGAATATTATCAAATAAAACTAGGAAAAAATGACAGAGAAAAGGATGAAAAACATGGTTCATGAGACTTTGGAAAGTGGAGGGAGCATTACATAGGCCAAAGGGCATGTCCAAGAATTCATAGTGACCCTCATGAGTGTGAAAAGATGTCTTAGGAATGTCTTCCTCTTGCATATCTATTTGTTGGTAGCCAGAACGAAGATCAAATTTAGTAAAATACTGAGCACCACTTAATTCATCCAAGAGATCATCAATGTCAGGAATGGGAAATTTGTCTTTGATGGTGAGTTTATTGAGTGCACGAAAGTCTATGCACGTACACCAAGTACCTTATTTTTTGAGTACCATGACCACAGAGGAAGAATAGGGGCTAGTACTAGGGAGGATAACACCTGCGGCTAAGAATTCTTGAATTTTTTTCTCAATTTCATTCTTTTGAGAAAAGGGATGACAATAAGGGCAAACATTGGGAGGAAGACTATCGGGGATGAGAGGAATGGAATGATCATGAACACCACGAGAAGGAGGAAGTCCATAGGGAGTGGAAAAAACAACTTGGTGTTTGGAGATGATACAATAGAGGTCAGGATGCACCACAAGTGGCTCAATTGCTTGAATAGAATAGAATTGGGAAATAACATCGGAATGACCTTTTTTGAGGATATTTTCCATCCAATGGGAGCTGATGATATCAGGGGAGCCTGTTGTGTTTTCTTGGAATTTATATTGTTGTCCCTCCTGTTGGAATTGCATGGTTAATTCTTTAAAATCCATGAGGATGATACCAAGAGTGGGAAACCATTCCGCACCAAACATAATATCACAACCACCCATGCCAATAACAAACATATGAGATTTCAGGTGGTATTGCCCAATTTGGAGACACATTTTCACAAGGCCCCCCACATTTCATAGAACCACCATTGGCAATCATGATTTGAAATTTGTTGACTGCATCTATATAGAAATGAGTTTCTTGAGCTATATGAGGGTGAATAAAATTATGAGCGCTGCCACTGTCAATTAAGATGACGACCTTTCGATTCTTAATGTAGCTAATGAGCTTGAGGGTTTGGGGAGTAGAGAAGCCAGTGAGAACATTCAATGAAATGACTGGTTCTACTTCTGGTAACTTGGGTAACTCTGTCATAGGGGGGGTCTCAATATCTTCTTTGGAAACATCCTCAGAGACAATTGACCCTTAACCTCTTCCAATTCTCCTGTAACTTTGGCCTTGAAGGTATCCAAGAAGGAATTATTGAAAGCAATTTCATAGGTCAGTCTTTGAATGTCTACCTTGTGTTGTTGGATTCATCTTGCAGGTGAAGGAATTCTTGGTTGCATGTGGCGGCCATGGTTGAAGGAGGGGAACATAAGAGGGGAAGTGGGACCACAGAAAAAAGAGTGAAAAATGATATATATGAGTGTTTTTAGTGTGAAAAGAGGAATCCAATGAGATATTTGTCAAATAAGGGTGCAGGAAGGTGAAACAAAAGGTTAAAAATAATAGGTATCTCAATTATCAGGGAGAAAAGGGGAATCCAACGAGATAGGTCTAACATAAGTGTCTGGGGAGGTAAGAAAAAGTTTAAAAAGATGTGTCACAACAATCCAGGGGAAAAGGGGAATCCAATGAGATATGTCTCAAATAAGGGTATTGATAGGTCCCTTTTTATTTCTTTCTTCTTCTTCTTCTTTTTTCTTTAATTTTTAATTTTTAATTTTATTTTGCTAGGTTTTTATGTAGAGCTGAATAATATCATAGTATCGAAATGCCCAAATTAAATAAATGTATAGTAATTTTCGCAACCCCAATGTAGGAGGAAATGTTGCAGGGAAATATATCTTCTTTGTTCCTTTTCTGTTTGTAATTTTTGCAACCCGAATGTCAGAGGAAAGGTTGCACATAAATAGATATTTTATGTTCCTTTTCTGTTTTGTTTCCTTCCCAAGGGTTAGGGTTTTCAGGGTTCCTACAAACAAGGGTTTGTCCTGTGTTATAGCTCTCTGAGATACGTGTGGAGTCCAACAATGGTACTCAACCCAATATATCAGGGCACTAACTAAGTAGGATAGACCATACCCTTAGTTGTACTACCCGATTACCCAGGTACTAGAGAGTATCTTCCCGAGTGTTGTTCTTGGTGGAACTATGGCATTCAGGCGGTCGATCGATTGATCTATGGATGGTTTCAGGATAGCTAGGGGTCTCCCGATATACCAGAGGTATGTGGAAGCACAAGTTCGTATACATGTGTTGTTTGATGCACTACCACTTGAAGGGGTACTGACAAGGGTTACAAGGGTGTCCAAAACTGTGAGCTTAAGTACCTCTTGTATTTCCTGCGTGTATGCTTCTCTGACTACGGATTTATGCGTTGAATGACAAATATATGTAGCTTAAAGACACTGGAACACATCTCTACTCTAGAAGAAAAATTAACCCACAAATCCTGCCAAGGAAAGTGCTCTGATACCACTTGTTATGCACCAGATCTATTATTTATACTAATTTATACTAATTATATCTTTTAAATAACATTCCAAAGGAAGATCTTTCTAGAAGTGGAAGTTTCTATTATGTATTATTACATTGACTTGTTCATATTTATTAAATAGGGTGTTATCACTGAAATTTCATCCACAAATTGTTACAGGAATCCAACATCTCCAAACAACTATTAAGTTCACCCATGGACCAAAATTACCAAAAAAACATTTCCAAAAGGTCCAAAACTCTACAACCAGTTATAAAATTAGGATGTGCTCTGACTATACAGGGAGCGCGTGCACATGCGTTATCACGAAACACAGGAAAAGAGCACATGTGCATGATACACGATTGTGGACGCTAAAATCCGCGCACACCCGAGAACGACGCATTTATGATGTTGGTCGGCCTCCCACCCACTTCTGGTTCAGCTTCCAAGTCGATTTGACATCCAAATCTCAACTGAATCTGGTTGGGTGGCTGGTCAAAGACCTAAAGGTGCCCTAAAAAGCCCCTTGTTCATACTAAAAGATGGTTGCATAATACCTCAAAGTTGTGATATAAAAAGAGGCCATGGGTGCATTACATATTCAAGGAATTCATTTGTAAGGTTATGTTGCTTCTATTCTCTTGGGGAATCCTCTTTTCTCATCAAGAGCATACTAGCACCATTCCATTTGAGCTATTCACATCACCTTTTGAGTGAATTAGCTTGGGATTCTGTCACCATTTCTTTCAAGTTTTCAATTTGTAAGAAGAGCTCAATCTTGGGGGTCCAAGAGCCCTCCCTTGGAGGAAGAAGGGACGCACAGTCTCCCTTTCTCCTTGGTGTTTCTTTTCACTAATACAATCCTTTCCATTGGTGACATGAGTCTTGTTTGTTTCTTGTTCTTATGCCCTTATGCACTATAGTTTAATTGTTTTTATCATTCCTAGTTTAATTCTTAGCTTAGTATTTTATGATTTATTCTTCTAACCCTTTCCTTTACTGTTGTCTTGCTTAGCTAACCCAACTAAGCTTGTAAGCACCTCTATTTTGCTCATCTAGGTGACAAAAGAGGCGCAACAGATTGGCGACTCCACTAGGGAAATGTATCAATTTCCTGCCCCACTTGGGTTATTTTATCTCTTCTTTTTGTTTATTTAACCTACAGGTACCATAACTGGCCCAAGCCGACCTACAGGAAGCCAAAATCAAAGCTAAGTTGAAGGAATTTCATCCGAAATTTTCTTCACGCCGTGTGATAGCTATGCGTGGGTTTATCAGTCCACAGTCGTGCATTGTGCGTACGTATGCCAAAATCACTGTATTACTCAGCGCCTTCTATGCACCTACGCACATAAACCTTTTCTAGTTCATGCATTGGCACTCAAAGCACCTCTGTCTAGTCTGAGACTTGCGCATATGTGCAGAAAAATACACATTGTAAACTTTTTATGTTCTATGGAGGGCCCATAGCCTTCTGAAAGTTGATTCCATGCATTTTGCACTACACTAACATTCCCTCTCCATATAAAGGGATTAGTCAAAACACATAAGCACTTATGGGTAAAATCATAACTTTTTCTCCTTTTTGTCGTTTTGCCACATGGATGGCCCAATTTGACTAAAGTTAAGTTGGAATCACTCTACATCACATATAAAACTTGCATTGGGACCAGAAATTGGATAAAAATCGTTGAGTATGCTCTTCTCTCGCGCTTCAAAGCGACCTTGAGAATCAGAAAGAGGTTGTGGGACAATTTCGTCTCCCTTAAATAGACAAAATCTTTAGGAGAGGACAACAACCCCCTCAAAACTTCTCTTAGTTTATTTTTCAAACACATCTTAAGATTGTAAGGGCCCATACATACCCACATGGTACAAAGATAGGATAGTATTGAAATTTTCTTTCTTAGATTAACTCACTAGGGAAGTTTAAAGGTTTTGTAATGGGCCCATACATGCCCACGTGTGAACAAAATAGGATAGTTTCAATGCTTTCTTAGATTAAATCATAGTAGGGAGTTAAAGGAATAGTAAAGGACCCACATGTCCACATGCTAGTTTCCTAGGGACTTTAAAATTCTGCAAGGTTGTACCAACGACATTTAGTTAATTAGGTAATCAAAGACTTGTAAGGACCAAGCGAAGTCCACATGTAGAAAGGTGACACCTAATTTATTAAAACTTGGCACACTTTCACTTGTTCACACACAAGATCACCAATCACTCACATAGTTTTATCTAGAGGTTGTGGAGGTCAAAGTAAGTTTCCTCCAACGGGATTCTGAAACACCCCACCCCTTTTCTTGAAAAACCTATCCACTCCCATTTAATTTCAACGATGTTGGTTCACACCAATCTCTCACACAAACACATCTAATTTTTTTTTAAAAACTCACTAAGTTTTCCTCCACAGGAGGTGCCAAAATAATATTTTTATTCTAGGTAGGATCTCAGGGATATGCATCTAAATAACTCCCCGTTATATGGTTCTCACATTTTCAAAACAATAGAAGTTGTCAAATAGGGAACTTTAAATCTTCCAAGTCAAGTGTCCCTAACACAATAAGGCAGGGAGATACTCGTGAAGGGTTGAAGGCCGAGGTCCAGTTGTTCTGTGCGTCCCCCCTTGAGACACCCACCTCTTGGACGAGATCCATCCCGGGACCCATTTCTTAGGTAGAAAATCTAAATGTCGCACTTTGACTGAGGTACCTAGTGACCAAATTTTAGGACATATACCCAAGTGGCAATTGTGGGCTGCAATTGCACCTTGATCAGATTTTGTGTGGCTATTGGGAAATATCACCATTTCTTTCTGGATATGCCCCCTCTACCCCTCATTATAACTAATTTCTTCATCCTTCACTAGTTTCTCTTTCGGTGGCTTCAAACCCCACTATCGAGTGCTATTGGAAGGTCCAGTGCTATTTGAGAAGAAGACAGTTGCATCTTTTAGGACACGAGCATTTGTTTTCTTTGTTCTCCCACACGGACAAAATTCATTTATCCACATATATGCTTCTTTATCAAAACACTTTATGTATGATGCCCTTCTGATTACATCTGATTTGGAAATATATTGTGAAGGTTCAAGAAATTGCAACAAAGGCTCTTGTTTACTTATTTCTCTCACCACCATTCACACACATTCACTCAGCTAGTCGGACATCATAGGGGACCCACAGAACCCCCGTCATTCCAGATGCTTGCTAAATCTCCCCCCTATTCTAGGAGGAGTTACTAGTATTGCCAACTCATCGACTCACCCTTCTCACACCCCTGTGAGTACCATTGTCTTGGGATCAACATTGCTTGGCTCCACCTTACTTGGGTCCACTTCCCAAGGTCATCCATCCACTCTCTCTCCTTTACACGGAAGTGGGAGTCCAACTTCTTCTCAAAGAGGAAGTACAAACCCCCCTACCCCCCTCCAAGGGTCAGGTACTCAGACCACTCACACTATGGTCGAAATTAATCCTCCGCCACCACCCCAAATGCCATATTTGGCTTCCCTCAATATCCTGGATCTGACAAAACTCACTAATGATCCTATATTGTACAACCCCACATGGCCTACAATTCCTACCAAACTCCCTTCAGACATCCCCAAGTTTGAAGGAAAAGCGTGAGACGATCCCACCAACCATATCATGACCTTTCACCTATGGTGTTCTTCAAACAACATCATGGATGATTCCATCCAATTGAGGTTATTTCAATGTACTCTCATTGACCCATCAACCAAATGGTATGTAGAAGAAAAATTTGGGTCCCATGCGACTTTTGAATCCTTGGCCAAAGCATTTTTGACCTTCTTTCAACTACCCGTTCGTTGTGACAATGGCCTTGAACTACTCTCAGACTTCAAACAAACTGCCTCCACACATATTGCTGACCACATCCACGAATGGCATTGGCGACGTAGCCTCTGCAAAGTTGACACTACCCCCCAACAATGTCTCAATTGGTTCCTCAAATCACTTGTTTCCCTCCTTTCCAAAGACGTGGCCACCACCTTCCCCCAGTCTGAAGAAGAATCCATTAGCAAGACCCAACAATTCGAACTCATTTACGCCTAGTCTGGATACCTATACACGATACTCTCGGATGCCCCAAGACCCATTCCATTCAGCCAAGACAAACTTGCGATGTCTCACTCAGCAGATGGATTGATCGGTAACACTACACACCACAACCGACAGCCTCAACAACCACCCATGTATGGCACACCCCAATATTCATCAACATATGGAGGAATCTCTTATTATCCTCCTCCTCCTTATCAACAGTCATACCATGTTTCCCTACCTCCACCCATTATTGGACCCCCGCTAGCACCCATAATACGCCCACTTGTTCAACCAAGTGCTAGTACTCCCTCTACCTCAGCCTATACCCCAAGCACTAGCGCAAGCGCCACGCCTTCCTATGTACCTTATGGATCATTACCACAACACAATCTGTACTTCCCATTTCCTGCCCCCCCCACAGCCCATGGCTCCACCACAAGGACATCCACACGCTGGGGTTAATTTTGTTCAACCCTCTCCCATTCAACAATATCAAAATTTTGAACAAATGAATACAGCAAATCCATCCCATCAATCGAACAATGCCAGAAAGAAAGGAAAAAACTAGAACAATAATAATCCTGGACCAGGAGGAAACTAGAACCAACCTGCTGGGGGCAACCAAAACATAGGGAACCAAAACCCTCAAGGGGGAAATAATAAATTCCAAGGGAAATAACAACAATCTTCGTACCAATTTCCCTTGTGCCGTTTCTGGTGAGTTTGGTCACTATACTCACCATTGCCCCCAAATTGCCAACTTTAAAAGGATGAAAGAACCTGTAAGTGGACCAGGTCCCCTGGAACCGCCTTCCCCCCAAGAAGCCCCACAACAATATGTGTAGCAACCACCCCCAGTCGTGCTGCAAAACCCCATACCGCACCAGGGGGTAATGAACAGCCAACAAGACATGAAGCCTACCCTACCACAGATAGGACAATATCCCAATCTAGGAAATCCTGTCGATCGTACTATCCTCCTCACTAGTGAGGAAGAAGTTCTTCTACAAACACGGTGTCGTCAATAGATCACAACTCCTGAGTTGGCTCCCACCACCTCGGATGCACCCCCAGTCGTAACTGGGCCCCCTTTGATGGTTCCTCTCCCTAATATTGACCCACCCCCTCATATTCCTCGCATCCCCTTACAAAGGAATGCCCACGACCCTAAGGCTAGGGCGACTCATAATTACAGTTTGGTCGATGATTTGACACAATATCCTACTGCTATGTCAGTCTTAGAAGTCGTTCAAACTTGTCCTACTCAACGAAAGTCATTACTTTCTTCCCTCAGGGTAGTCGACCCTGTAGATACCCGACTCATTACATTTGATCTCGATAGTGGAGATCCTCACCTCCCTGCTCTCATCGCTTTTCAAATCCCAGTTAAAATCTGGAACATTATAGTTCACCGTTGCATCATTGATGAGGGTGCATCCACATTCATTATGTCAAAATCTATATGGAAAAAAATCAATTCCTCTGAACTTATACCATCTTCCATTACCTTAAGAGCCTATGATGGAAGACCCTCATCCCCTAAGGGACTCTTCCAAAATGTCCCCGCCGAGCTCAAGGGAAAAACCGTTCTGATTGACATTGAGGTTATCGATGCCCCACTCGACTACAATATCTTGTTTGGTCATAGCTACATGTATTCTATGAAGGTCATCGCCTCTTCTGTGTTCCGAACCATGATGTTTCCCCATAACGGAAAAATCATTACCATCGATCAAGTATCACATTATGAGCCCAACCCCTCATCCAATATCGATAACATCCTCCCTGTCATCCACACTGATCCCGATGCCTATCCACTCATTGAGATGGGCCTCAGAATCTTCAAAGACCCATCCTTGCTAGGGACATACCATGGAGCACCATTTCTCCTCCATCCCTTAGCCCAAGTATGTGTTGTATCCTCCAACGGAATTGACAACTGAAGATAATATCCCTCCCAGCGAGGCTTCTTTTATCCCTGATGTCCCACTAGTCGCAGAACTTCTCCCTCAGGAACCCCCTAGAACTAGCTCAGCTCGACCCATTCCTGATCTTCCCCTCCCCCAGGGCCATATCTCAATTTGGGAAATAGTCCCCCAAGCCATTACCCAAATCCCTTTCTTTTACCCCCCACCAGGTATACAAGCTTTCCAGGTAGCTGCAACGCTTACCCTTCCTAACATGGTACTAGAAATCCCAGTTTGGTATCTACATCTACCTGAGATGGTCCCTCAACCATCCCTCCCTCCCCAAACTGAAGGAGTTCCGATGCATATTCCAATACCTACTCCCGAAGAAACACCCTCACCCCCTCTTGCTAACGCCATCGCTACAGCTGGGGGCAGGCGAAAGAAGAAAGAACCCATCGCTCCTCTCCCTCCTCGCATCCAAATTCCTTGTGCACTCTGGGAGAAAGAAGGACACCCCACTAATCGATGTCCCTCTCTCGCTGAGTTACGTAATCTCATTCAACTCCCTCGAGCACCACCATCGCTCATCGCTTCCTCCAGTATTTCCGCTATCTCCTAGAACACAAGTAACAAAGAACTGCAGACCAAATTCGCATGCGCCATCTATTCAGAATATGGCCATTACACACACCATTGTCCAATGTTACCTCAATTCCGGCAGACACTAACAGTCGTATGCCATATTTTTCAGCAAGGACTCGCCCCAACTCACGTCACCGACATCCATTATGTCACGACCTCAGTCAAAGAACGAATGAATGTCCTTTCTCTTTATGTGAATCACTTGATGATTTCACATATCAATGTCCTATGATCATTGAATACAGGCGTTGCCAAATGGCCCTTATTCAAAATCACACACCCTCTCCTCCAGCAGAACCAGTGAATACCCTTACCCCATCACTTGCTATGGTTCATATCTTTTCACCAGAACCTAAGGCACTCCCTACTCCCCCATGGTTCTTAGATGACTTATACAAGGATTTACCCCCAATTCCCCGTTCATTTCCCCACGAAAATTTTACGCCTGACTACCATTTTTAACCCTCAGTATCTCGATATTTGGTTTATGTCAAGTGAACCATCACAATCTCCTTGCATCACTCCCCTTGCTTCTTCATCACCCGAAGACAATCACACGGTGAAAGTCACTGATATTCCTCTTCTGGATCCCTTGTATTCCTGACAATTCCACTATGACAAGGACATACTCGAGGAATTAATCACCCCCGACTGCCCATGGGATGCGCTACACCACCGATTTCTCTTTATTTCATAGGAAGCCTTCGCGCCTCCTAATCAACACCCCATATATGCAGTCAAAACCAAGGATTTTATCCCATCATGGCATAATGACTAGTTCAACAACCCTATCCCTGCCCGTGATGCTTTTGAAGAAGGCAATATGGCCAACATTTCCCCCACCATTAAAATCAATATTTCCATCAAAAAGGGAGTCGTCGAGGAAATCACTATTGGCGCGGCATGCAATCCTAAAGAAATTACTACTTACAAAGCTCTCTTCCAAAAATATCGGGACATTTTTGCCTGGTCATACACGAATATCCCGGCCTTGACCCCTCTATCATTGAACATCGCATCGACACATGGCCTGATATCACACCAGTCCACCAAAAACAGTGACCGCTACACCCATCCAAAGTAGCGGCCATCAAATCTGAGATTGACAAATTACGTGCTACAGGGTTCATTTATCCCATCGCCTATACGTCATGGGTCTCCAACCCTGTCCCTATTAACAAAAAATAGGGCACTATTAGTGTCTGTACGGACTTCTGCGACCTCAATCACGCCTGTCCCAAAGACAACTTCCCAACACCCTTCATCAACCAAATTATCGATGATTGCATAGGTCATGAGGCTTTGTATTTCATGGACGGTTTCTCTGGCCACAAACAAATCCAAATTCACCCCGCCGATCAATACAAGACCACATTCACTACCCCTTGGGGCACCTTTGCATATCGTGCCATGCCATTTGGCCTCAAGAATGTCGGCGCCACTTTCCAATGGGCCATGATATACATTTTTCATGACTTGGCTCATATCATCCTCGCATATTTGGATGACCTCACCACTCGATCCAAGAAATGCACTCAACATCTTGATGATCTACGAATCATCTTTCAAAGGTGTCGTCAGTACAATATCCACTTGAATCCCCTCAAGTGTGTATTCTACGTCACTGCTCGCTGCCTTCTTGGGTTGATTGTTTCCCAAAGCAGTATTACCGTGGATCCCCTCAAAGTCCAAGCCATCACGAAAATTCCCTCTCCTCGGAATTTATGCCAACTGCAGAGCCTACAAGGCAAAGCTAACTTTTTACGGTGCTTTGTCCCAGACTATGCCACTCGAACACACGGTTTCCTTCGCTTACTACGCCACGACATCCCATTCCACTGGGATGAACATGCCCAAAATGCTTTCGATGATCTTAAAATGACTCTCTCCAATGCCCCTTTGATTAGTCCACCTGACTATAACCATGACTATATCCTCTACATATTGGCCTCAACCATCTCAATAGCATGAGTTCTCATTCAAATTGGGGATGATGACCACGAGCATGTCATTTACTACATTAGTTAAAACCTCTCAGGGACACCCTTAAAATACAATCATGAAGAGAAACTAGCCCTTGCAGTCGTCCTTGCAGTCCAGAAGTTGTGCCATTACATTCTGCTTCAAAATACCAAAGTCATAGAAGATTCCAACTCCATGCAATACTTTCTCAGTCGTCGGCAAATTAACGGTAAATTTCTCGATGGATCGTCATCCTTCAAGAGTACGATCTTGAATTTTCAATACCCAAGAGCAAGAAATCTCTCATCCTCGCCGAACTTATCACAAAATTTCCCTCCGACACTACCAGTTCACCGATCAATACCAACTTCCCCGATGAACATATCTTTTACATCCCCTCGGATGACCCTTTGTATGACGATCTTCTCGTCTATCTCCGAAAACAAAAATTCGGAAACCACCTCTCCAAATATGATCATGGACGTATTCGTCACCAGGCACCCCACTACCTCCTCATCGAGGATATCTTATATCAGTGAGGGGTTGACACCATACTCCGTCGATTTTTGACTATTGACAAAGCCGATAGAGTCTTGAACGACTTCCACAGTAGCGCTTGCGGGGGCCATCTCTTAGGGATGTCCACCGCTCAAAAAATCATCCATGTAGGTTAATTTTGGCCTACATTATTTCACGACTACATACATGCCGTGAAACGATGTGATAAATGTCAGCTTTATGCCAACAAAGCATGCACACCACCTTCTCTTCTACACCCAGTCATCATCGCTGGTGCCTTTTGTAAATGGGGCATCGACTTCATGACTTGCAACCCTCCATACAACAATGGACACAAATACATAGTCGTTGCAGTCGATTATTTTACCAAGTGGGCTAAATCCATGCCTACCTTCAACAACATTGCTGACACAACCACACATTTTTTCTTTAACCACGTCATATCCCACTTTGGAGTACCACTCCAACTAGTCTCTGATCATGAGAAACATTTCAAGAATGAGATTTTCATTGAACTCTCATCCAGGTTAGGATTCTCCCATGAGTTTGCCTCACCATACTACCCTCAGTCCAACGGACAGGTAGAAGCAGTTAACAAAGTCCTCAGAACCATGTTGCAGCGCATGATTAACAAACATAAAACCAATTGGAATCATATGTTATTTTCCGCGCTCTGGGATTATTGCACATCAGTCAAAACTGCCACTGGTTTCACACCTTTTCATCTAGTCCACAAAGTTGAGGCCACTCTTCCCATTGAGTGTGAAATTCCCACCTTACACACTGCCATTGAGCTATTACCTGACACTACTCCAATGGAGCATTGTTTGTTGAACTTAGAGTCCCAAGATGAAGATCGTCGATCCTCATTACAGAACAATGAGGCAGCCAAAAAATGGTCAAAGACCACCTTTGATCGCCATGTCAACCTTCTCTCATTCAACAAAGGAGACCTCATCCTCACTTACGATATCGCTCATGATACCCTCGGCCATGGAAAATTCGAGTCCCTATGGCATGGGTCGTACATAATCCAACATTTCCTCACTAAAGGCGCATACATCTTGGCCTCCCCAGAAGGCCATCCTCTCAAAGAACCCGTCAACGGGTTGTACTTAAAGAAATTTTATGCCTAAGCGTAGCCATACTACACTAGGCTTTTTATTTTTTGTACGTCTTTCGTAGAGTTTTTGATCTTCTTTTATTCATACCTCATGTCTAATCAGGACACCTCTAGTGCTCCAGCACCAGGTCCTCCCTCTTGTGGAGGTGCCCCACCAGCTATAGTTCCCTCAGGTCCTAGGGTAAATTGCCCAGTCATCGCAGCTCCGGCTACAACTGCTCTGTGGATCAAGGTCCGCGACTCTACTGGCAACCCAATACACTTCGCCAGGATCCCCTCATCCTGGATCCGCACCCACATCCCCTCAGGCACTCCCCATAGAACCGCCTCTAATCGGTGGCGAAAATCATTGAACTCTCCCCCGACCTCAGCCAGAGGAGCATGTGATGACCCTGCATCGGGGTCATCATAACGGCATCTCCTGGCCACTCTATCCTCATCACCGAGCCTCACCCCAACATCCTCTCATCGTCGCCTCTCCCCTGCTCGCGGCTCTCCCCGCGATGGTCTCACAGGCCCCTGGCGGGCTGACACTCTGATCATATTGACCTCCCATCCACGTGGTCCCACATCTACACAAACAAACACATGATAGCATCAACATCCATACAAATATCAACCATATGCCATACTATCTAAACAAATAAAAAACCAACAACAATAACATCATACCTCGGCAGTCGAATACCTCTCCCGAGGGTAATATCATCTCGGGGTCATCACGGTAATCTACCCCACTGTATGGAAACTGTAATATGATGTGTGGCATCTGATGCCACACCTGTGCAGCTTCGACCGTGAAGTAATCACCACCCTCCCCACCCCCACGACAAACCAAAATCATCCTATCTCTCGCGCTCCTGGTGGGTCTAACAAAACTCTTGGGTGAAACATAGGCACCCTCTCTAGAAACCAAGCCACCAGAATAGATCCAAAAGTGAAATCTCCTGAGTCAGCCACTCGACACCTGGTGATATGTCCCACCATATTGGTGTGCGGCATCAAGCCCCAAGCAAAATGCTCACCCCCTAGTGTCCGCTGCATGATCCTCAACTGGCCGCCACTAATAGGATGAGTCGCGAGTGACCCATAAAATCTCACAATCATTGCTGCCACACAACGATGTACTAGGTAATCCATCGCCCCAATACTCACCACTGAACCGAACATGAAATCCTCTCCCAAACAATATGTCCAAGCAAGGGTAGCCAACTTCCCCTCTCCAACTATCACAGGCTCAGTCGGTAGCAGGGTTCCTCGAAAAGGGAGCCCACTCAGAAAATAGACATCCTTCTCAAAAGAGAATGCCAAGTGATCCCCATGCACAATAAAACATTGCAACTCTGGACTCCACATCAAGATCAAGAATTGCAGCAGATACTCCTGTGCCCTCACCAGTGAGCACTCAAAAAACTTCGGTAGCCCACAGGCTGCCAAAGCACCATGAACCGTCGCCTCCTCATCCCTCACAGCCTCCCTCAATCGGGCCCAATCCCTCTCTCTCCAATGGATCGGCATCGTCCCAAATGATCACCTGCATCCACATATACAGTACTCAATCAACCATCACAATTCATCAAAACACCAAAATCTCCCCAAAAAAGATAATTTTTTCTCACCCTCAGCTTTGCCTCAAGGGAACGACTGTTATCTCCACAGGCACGCACACATGCACACCTGTTTACCCCATAGGCGCACATGTATGTGTGCCTGTTCATCCCATAGGCACACATTGAATGCGAGCATGTTCACTATACAGTTGTGCACTCATGCATAACTATCAGCAACACAACTGCGCACATATGCACGGTTGTGCTTCGAACAGGCGCGCACCCCATGCACGCCTGCTTTCCCAAATTGCACGACCCCCTGCGCGACTGTGCCCATTATAGCCATGCATTCGTGTGTGGGTTTCCATCGATCACCCATGCATTTGGGGGGCCACAATCCCAAAAACCCACCATACGACCATCCGTACAGTCCTACCCAAAAAATTGACACCTAACTACTGTATAGGAGGATGAGACCACTAACCTGACTCTCGCACCTCCCGGATCGACTTCCTCGCACTCCCAGAATCTCTGAATCTACTCTGGAATATCCTCTCTAATCACTATAGCAGCAAGTACAAATGAGGTGGCAATGTGGGCCCTACAACTATATATAGGCCCTTTTTGCCAAAACTTCCATACTTCCTCCCGGGAACTTCGGACATCCATTTTGTGATCCATCTTTAGCCACGGGATCAGGATCCCGCTGCCTACACAGTCATACTTCCCAGGTCACCATCCATCTCCGCCCCCCAGGGAGCCATTTTCTCCTACCCCGTTCAAGTACGCATGCTCATGTTCAAAATTATCAAATAACTGTTATATGTTCATTATCTTCAGATATTGTTCACATCGGGTATTTGGTTTTCATGTGTGTAGGTACTTGGTTATCACACACCAGCGTGACCCCTTCAGGTATATGATCGACACTGGTATGTAATTATTCCCTCTGAATCTCAATTGCATATCCAGTCACACCCTCTGAAATTTCCCTTTAGGGTCCCTATATCCGGCTCTGTAGTACTGTCACCTCCACTACATTTTGGTACTATCACTCGGTAGCACTCTCCCCCACATGAGTTGTCCAATTCATAGTCCCCCTTGGTACTTTGACACTCATGCTGTTTTCACCCTTTAGGGATGGGAGTCCCAATAGTCTTACACATATTTGAGAATCAACCACATATTCCTTCTCCTCCTTTTTCTATCTTTCCCAATGGACTCCCAGGTTATCTCATCATGGTTCTATTTTGATTGCACCTCCACAATATCATTAACCATCCATTTCGTAGAACATCAGTTTGCCCATATGTGAATTCCCCTTCATTCACTTACCTCATACAAAGACCCACCCATGGGGCCCCTCACCCTCCACCAGTTCTCTACACAACTTGCACCCTCATAGGCCAAGCCATCTTGCACTGGGGTACCCGTTTCTGTATTTGTAAACTCACCCCCAATTATTTATTTATTTGGAAATTGTACAAAGCCTTTGTTTCCAGCATCTACATAGCTTTTTGTCATCACCTCTGGCGACCTTCTTCTTTTTTGGCAAGCACAACCCATGTCTCTCTTGGTTGGGGTATCCATTATCTTCTATTCCTATTGACATCTTCCATAAACCTCAAGTATCCCATAGGCCACCTACCTTTGCTCTCTACATTTGTTCACCTTGTCTCGACTCTGGCACAACTTATCCCCTGTCTAGTTGTCCCCCTGACACTCGACCTAGTTGTACGGTTGTTTCCACTTCACATATATCCCCAACCAAGGGAATTCTTGAGTCTCCACCCATCTTGAATTCGTCCATGTACCTCCTTAGTTTCTAATCTCATCCATTGCATTTCCCAAATCCCTTGGCTTCTTGGAGTTGCGTCTCCCTTTTTGTCGACATCAGCACAGTTTCCAGAAGGGTGACCGTATCTTGACCCTCATTCCCTTCACAATGAGGAGTCTCAGATGACACAGGGAGAACCATCATTGATCTCTACTATCATTGACCCCCATAACATTCGACTTCAACACTTTCTCATGTTACGGTGGGTCTTACTTTGTGACTATTGCAGTTGTTTTTATATTTTCTGAAGACCTATGAAATTTGTTGGGCCATCAATGCCCGCCAAATCCTTGATACTTCCTACAAGTGTCATTGATTACTTTTTCAGAGTATTGTTCATCATTAGAATTGTCCTCTGCTTTTATGAACATGCCCCTGCAGGCGCTGAAGTCATCTTCACCAACATATCACTTCAGTTACTGTCTTACACGTTTTTTAATCTACATGACACGAGCATGGGGCATGCCCGCCTTATTTGTACACAATTTATTTTTCACACCTTGAGAAAGGTTGGGTCCTACAGATTCCCTTCTCCCTCCACCGGGTCGCTCTTGATACTCTCACTATCGCTCCTTCTTACAATAGTACTCTCAGTAGAATAAACATTGATGAATTTTGACTATACGTATGCTCCTAACCTCATCCATCAGGGGGCATCTGTTATCACTGAAATTTCATCTGCAAATGGTTACAGGAAACCAACATCTCCAAACAACTATTGAGTTCACCCATGGACCAAAATTACCAAAAAAGCATTTCCAAAAGGTCCAAAACTATACAACCAGTTATAAAATCAGGATGCGCTATGACTATACAGGGAGCGCGCACACATGTGCTATCACGAAATGAAGGAAAATCACACATGCACATGATGCGCGACTGTGAACCCTAAAATCTGCGCACACCTGAGAATAACGCATTTATGATGTTGGTCGGCTTCCCACCCACTTCTGGTTCAGTTTCCAAGTTGATTTGACATCCAAATCTCGGCTGAATCTGGCTGGGTTTCTGGTCAAAGACCTAAAGGTGCCCTAAACAACCCCTTGTTCACACTAAAAGATGGTTGCATAATACCTCAAAGTTGTGCTATAAAAAGAGGCCATGCGTGCATTACATCTTCAAGGAATTCATTTGTAAGGTTATGCTGCTGCTATTCTCTTGGGGAATCCTCTTTTCTCATCAAGAGCATACTAGCACCATTCTATTTGAGCTATTCACATCACCTTTTAAGTGAATTAGCTTGAGATTCTTTCACCATTTATTTCAAGTTTTCAAGTTGTAAGAAGAGCTCAATCTTGGGGGTCCAAGAGCCCTCCCTTGGAGGAAGAAGGGACCCAAACCCTCCCTTTCTCCTTGGTGTTTCTTTTCACTAATACAATCCTTTCCATTGGTGATATGAGTCTTGTTTGTTTCTTGTTCTTATTCCCTTATGCACTATAGTTTAATTGTTTTTATCATTCCTAGTTTAATTCTTAGTTTAGTATTTTATGCTTTATTCTTCTAACCCTTTCCTTTACTGTTGTCTTGCTTAGCTAACCCAACTAAGCGTAAGCACCTCTGTTTTGCTCATCTAGGTGACAAAAGAGGTGCACCATAGGCATTATTAACTAGTATCATCCTTTATTACATGGAGATATATTATTCTACCTACATGAGAAGTTATGGGTTTAGGTCCCTAACAAGAGGGAAGAAGTTACATAAGAATATATGGGATGACCATTTATCAATGCACATTTCCTAAGAACACGCCAATATGTTTGTTTATATGAGAGATAGTTTTCTACACTATATTGCATGGGGTAGCAACAACCCTTGAAAAAGGAAAGAAATATATATAGTAAAAGTTGTTGATCAAGATCGAGGGCTATGAATTCGTTGACTAGGTATATGGAGAAAATTTGGACCTAGAATCTAAGACTTACAACATTTTTCATAGAAGATTAAGGTTCAATAGCCTCTTCAAATGGTTGAGAATTTCTCAACATCTCAATTCTTGGGGTGGAATTTTTTTCATGAGAATCATGAACAAGAAGAGTTGTACAAGAGAACATTGGATTACATAGAGGTTGAAGTAAGAAGGACAAATCATTTCGAAGTTATTTTTCCTCCACTACCAAACAATTCTAGGGTCATCATCAAAGCCTCCCATGGACTTTGGACTATTTTTCATATTTTTCAATCAGCCAGATCATAGCCCCTTGATTGTAGAAGAAATATCGATGATTAGTATTCCAATAGAAGTGTTGGGAAATGGTGACATAGGGGAATTTTATCCGACAAAATCCCAAATCTTTGAGTTAGTTTATTCAATTTCGAAGAGTCATGTAGGAGATGAATATAGTGAAACAAAGGACAGTAGAAGTGGGTCAGATGAGGGTACCATGGTGGTGGTAACAAACAAGGTAGAGGAATTGGCTTAATGGTTTGTGGAAGAGTTGATGAATCTTGTTTTGGGTAAAAAAGATGAATACCAGGTGGATACCATCAAGTATGGTTTCATGCACTCAAATTTTGTTAAGTTTTAAGATGTGCTAGGCTCAAGCATGAGGTTTATTTCATTTACCATGTACTTGAACCATAAACAAGAGAAACAACACCATACACAAGTGCTTCAATAACCAAGATCACAAGAATAATAACCATGCACAAGAGCACAAAAAGTACCCTAGGAAAACCCTTCTCAAACAAGGGAAAAACCCATCAATCCTTTGCTATATTCTCAAGAGAATATCCCCCAAACCATAAACCACACAAGAGGGTGCTCTACAACCTTGAAACTAGCACCTAAGAGAGGTGTGCACTTCAGTCGTACAAGTAGGTCTGAAATTTCCAAATGACAAGTGAGTGAGTGTGTAATCCTCAATGGGGATTCACCTCTATTTATACAAGACTAAACACAAAAATAAGTGTGTCTCTTGGCACAATAGGGCTGACCTCAATAAATCAGTAATATAATTAATCATTACATAAATATTAATTATCTTTCACATATGTTGGGGCCGACTTGTACCCTTTACATCAGAAATTAGGGTTACAAGTAAATCTTACACTCAGAAAATATAGCAAGGGATCCACATGTCCACTAGTGCTCAACCACTAGGGACACGTCCACCTGTTCTTAGCCACAATGACATCATACTCAACATATCTCTATCTCAACTAAGTCCACAAGAGAATCATCTGGAGTACCATCTAAAGCCAACTCAAATGAGTCCACACGAGTACAAGGAAAGAGACCATCTCAAGCTGACTCAACTCAATCCAGAGGAGTACAAATAAAGATACCTCACGTCATCACAACTCAGTCCAAAGTCTGACACACACCCATCACATGGGCACACCCAACACTTGGTCTCTCTCTCACAGATGTCTCAATTTAGTCCATAGGAGAATGATCTAGAGGATATCTCATGAAGCTGCAATCAACAACACTCCCTCTCAGTTAGGGAGGCATTCTCGACCAGACCAAGTCTCTCATGGAAGTACATGAAATTCATCCTTGCAAGTGGTTTAGTGAAGACATCTGCAATCTGCTCATGTGTATAAAGGTATTGCACATGTACTACTTTCCTCTGCACCATATCTATGATATAATGGTATTTGATCTCAATGTGTTTCGATTTATCGTGAAACACAATATTAGCTTAGAGCTTCACACAATATTATCTTAGAGCTTCACACAACTCATGACCAAATAAATCTGCAAGGATCTTGCGAATCCATATTGCTTCGCAAACTGCCACACATAATGTTGTGTATTCTGCTTCTATCGTACTCAAGGCCACAGAGCTATGTTTCCTACTACACCAGGAAACCATAGCAGATCCCAAAGTAAAACAACAGCAAGATGTGATCTTTTGGTCCACTGCGCTCCCTTCCCAACATGCATCGACATATCCTTACAATATCATGTCTACACTGGAGGCATATCTCAGGCCATATCCAACTATGCTTTGTAGATATCTCAATACATGCTTCGCTGCTATCCAGTGAGTCTGTCTCGGCTGACTCATGAACTCACTGAGTACATTCACTGCATATAATATATTAGGTCTGGTATTAAATAGATACATCAATGATCCAATTAGCTATCAATAAATATGTGGATCAATCTTTCCTGAATCAGTAGAATCCTCATTCACTTTATTCAGATCTATCACCATCGGTGTAGGCATGGATTTGCAGTCTGTCATATCGAATTTCTTCAATATCTCCACTGTATATTTTCCTTGGCTTAGGAAAATCTCATCAGTCCACTTCCATACTTCTAGTCCCAAGAAGTAGTGCATCATACCCAAATCCTTCATCTTGAATTCAAAATTCAATACACGCTTGCATTCAACATTAAGAATTTATGAACCGGTGAGGAATAAATCATCAACATACAGGACCAAAATAAGGAACTCGTCACCAACAATATGATAATATAGGTTTGGATCAACAAAACTCTTGTTGAAGCCCAAACTCATCGGGAATCCATCCATCTTGTCGTGCCAAGCAAGAGGTGCCTTCTTTAGTCCATACAGGGCTTTCTTCAACCTGCATACATGATATTTATTCTCATGTATCATGAATCCTTCTAGTTGTTCGATGTAAACTTCTTCCTCAATTTCACCATTGAGAAAGGTTGTCTTTACAACCATTTGATGTAGTCTCCAACCCATTGATGTGGCCAGTGCAATGATTGTACATATGGAAGTGTATCGGGCTACTGGACCAAATGTCTCCTCATAACCAATTCCCTCCACCTGAGAGAATCCTCTAGCCAAAAATATCTCTTTGTACTTCTCAACACTTCCATCAGTTGCATGATTGATCTTATAGATCCAATTGGAAGTCACTATAGACTTCCCTTCTGGTCTCAGAACATATCCCACACATCATTATTCATGATGGAATGATACTCTTCTATCATGGAATCTTTCCATACCTGTTTTCCTGCTTCTTATCCATGACAAGAAGGCTCAGTATCAATGATGTGGCTCATGGTTGAAACATAGCTCGAAAATCTTTGTGGTTTCTTGATCTCTCGAAATGTGCCTCGAGGAGTTGCATTTCCCTCTGGCTCCTACAGATCTGTCGAGCCCAAGAAGGCCTTTTATGGCCTACTACAATGAATCTAGGAAAATCAATTGGACCTACTAGATCAACTGGATCAATGGATGTCTTCCTCCAAACTGGTGAAGGGGGAGAAGGTATTGTCTCACTTTTAATCTCCATCTGATATTCTCTGGATCTTCGAAAGGCTATCTCTTCCTCAAAAATGACATCTTTGTTCACCTCAATCTATCTCTGACCAGGGATGTAGATCCAGTATGACTTTGAAGATTCACTGTACCCCACAAATGTACCCTTTCTGTCTGAAGGGTATATCTTGGTTCTCTTCTCCTTGGGTATATGAAAGTATATTGGACACCCAAATATCTTGAAGTGTCCAACCTCATGATTCATTCCGGTAAAGGCTTCTTTATTAGTCATGTTCTTCAAAATCTAATGAGGGTTCCTATTCTGAACATACACTGCTGTCATGGATTCTTCTTCCCACAAAATCATAGGTAGATTTTGATCATGTATCATCACTTTGGTTGCCTCAATGATGGTTTTGTTCTTCCTCTCCGCAACCCCATTTTTTTTAGGGTTATAAGGAACGGTGTGCTCCCTCTTGAGCCCTGCCTCAACACTGAAATGACTAAAATCCCTGGAGGTGTACTCTCCTCCATTATATGGTCTCAACAGCTTTATCCTCCTCCCGGTCAATTTCTCAACCTAAGCTTTAAAATCTTGAAATCTTGCAAGGACTCCATCCTTGGTTTTCCAGAAGTAAATCCATGTCTTCCGATAGTGATGATCGATGAAGTGCACATAGTACAAATATTTGTTCAAGTAATAAACAATCATGGGTCCACAAACATCTGAATGTATCAAGTCCAAGATCCCCTTGGATCTGTTGTCACTACTCAAGAAGGACCCCATGACATTCTTTCCAAGAGCACAACATCTGAAAACACCATCATGATGAACCTGTATCTCTTGAATGCATGTTACCACCTTCCCTAGAGTTGGAAGGGATCTATAATTTATATGAGCAAGTCTCTTATGCCATAGCTCTCTCAAGCTAATAGTATCATGTAACAGGGGTTGAACTGGTTGGACATTCAACCTGTATAAGTTGTTTTCTCGAACACCAATCACTTGGGCTGAATTCATATGTGAGTTCTTATGCCATGCAAGAACTTTTCCTTCAGAGAAGGTAACCTTGTAGCCTTTATCCTCTAAGGAAGAAACATAGACAAGGCTCCTTTTCATCCGAGGTACATATAGTACCTCACTCAATGGAAGGGGTATGTCAAAACTAGTTGGAATGTAGAAGTTCCAACCCCTTTCACATTATATTTGGCATTGTCTCCAAGTACAACATGTAGACTGGAATCTTTCTCAACAAGGTATATCAAATGATCTCTATATCCAGTCATGTGCCTGGAGGCACCACTATCAATTAACTAAATATCACTATCAGTAGGAACCATACATAAGAGTGTTGATATGAAGAAGAAGGCTTCATATTTTATGTCTTCATCTCTCTGATGTGGCTCTGGATCAACATCAGCAGTGGAGGCAAGTTGTCTTCCTTTCTTCCTAGTAGGACAATCTCTTGCAATATGTCCATACTTGTCACATCTGAAACACTGAATCTTTGATTTGTATTTTTTTTGTTCATGACCTGAAGCTGATGAACTCTTCTTGTGTTTAAATGCTTTGCTGAAGATCCTTATATTTATTCTTTTTCCTTTATTTGTATGAAAATCAAGATCATGATTTTCATCATGAGGGGAGTCTTGAACTCCTCTCTCTATGAGTATGAATTCCTTCTGGGTACGGTCTGTCCATAGATGATCAAAATTAGGTAGTTTTTTTCTACCATTGATGCTTTGAATAAATGGTTCCCAATATATTGGAAGAGAATTTAGAGTAGTCAAGATAATTTCTATGTCTGATATGGTTTCTCCAATGGAACCGAACTGATCTTTGATCTTTGAAATCTTCATGAAGAAGGTAGCAACGATGCCATCTTTTGTGATATTGATATTTTGAAGCTGGCTCTTCAATGTAAGAGCTCTGAGGGTGTTGGTACTCTCAAAGATATTATTCAATGCATCATACATATCATAAGTTGTATTCAATTTGGAAATACGAGGTCGAAGATGATCTCTCACTGAATATATGATTATTTTCCTTGTTTTGATGTCATGTTCCTTCCACTCTTCCTTCTCTTCATCAGTAGTTGTTTCTGGTAGAGTATTTTGTATCACATTCAATAGGTAATCCTCTTCTAGGGTAATCTATAGTATTGATTTCCAAGAATTGAAGTTGCTTGATCCATCAAGCCTATCTTCCACCAAAGTTGTGTTCTTCATGGTTTGTAGATTCTTCCACAAACCCTTAGCAACTAGGCTGGGAAACCTAATGGCTAGGATAGGGTAGAAACCTTAGGTTTCATTGGAATTATGACTTCCAAAAATAAGCCTTTAGAGGGTCACAGGAACATGGGTGAGCTGTAAAAACCCTAGAACCAAAATTTCTGCAGAAAATTGCGGAACCCTAGAAACCCTAGGGCCAAAAATCCAAAATTTTCATAAATGCAATCTAAGAGTCTCTGGAGATGCGCTAAATAAGGTTGTACACTCCTATGAAAAAATATTCCCCAATTTTTCAATGTAGGGTGCTGAAAAAAGAAACAAAGAGAGGGTTGTACCTTTTTCTGGAAACCCTAGAGGGTCATACTTTCTACAACTGGGAGGTGACAGTTGGCTTGAAACTTGTGCAATGTCTCTTCAAGAAATCTGATCTGATACCATGTTAAGTTTTAAGATGTGATAGGATCAAGCATGAGGTTTATTTCATTTATCATGTACTTGAACCATAAACACATGCAAAAACACCATACACAAGTGTTGCAATAACCAAGATCACAAGAAGAATAACCATGCACAAGAACACAAGAAGTATCCTAGGAAAACCCTTCTCAAACAATTGGAAAAACCAACAATCCTTTGCTATAATTTCAAGAGACGATCCCCCAAAACATAAAACCTAGATTCACACAAGAGGGTTCTCTACAACCTTGAAACTAACACCCAAGAGAGGTGCACACTTCAGCCATACAAGTAGGTTTGAAATTTCCAAATGAAAAATGAGTGAGTGTGTAATACTCAATGGGGATTTACCTCTATTTATACAAGACTAGACACAACAATAGGTGTGTCCCTTGGAACAATAGGGATGACCTCAATAAACCAGTAACATAATTAATCATTACATAAATATTAATTATCTTTCACATATGGTGGGGCCGACTTGTACCCTTTACATCATAAATTAGGGTTACAAGTAAATCTTACACTCAGACAATATAGCAAGGGATCCACACGTCCACTAGTTCTCATCCACTAGGGACACGTCCACCTGTGGTCAGCCACAGGGACGACATACTCAACAGATCTCTATCTCAATTGAGTCCACAGGAGAATCATCTAGAGTACCATCTCAAGCCGACTCAACTAAGTCCACAGGAGTACAAGGCACGAGACCATATCAAGCTGACTCAAATGACTCGAGAGGAGTACAAAGAAAGAGACCTCATGTCATCACAACTTAGTCCAGAGTCTGACACACACCCATCACATGTGAACACCCAACACTTGGTCTCTCTCTCATAGATGTCTCAACTCAGTCTAGAGGAGAACGATCTGGAGGATGTCTCATGAAGCTGCAATCAACAACAAATTTCAAGAGGGTTTTAATTAAGAGGAATTAGAGTAACAAGTAAGACATTGAAGTTTAGATAACATAAGATTCTATTAATATTGTGGAAAATGCACTTATGCTCTCCATAGGGGCACTAGGATTTCTTTTGCATAGTTGTATGAAGAAAAACATAAGAAGATGCACACATACCTCCTAACCATGAATAGAGAAAATGATGAACTTAGGAATAAATAAGGAATCAAAGAGATTAGATAGAAAGAAAGACAATGCTCATATGAAAATCTACTATGCTTCATGATAGTCTTGTTTCCTTGGAAAATGAATGTTTCACTAAGATTATCGACATTTGTTCCTTGCAGGATCTAGTGACAATGTTCATCCATCAAGTCAATGAAAAACTAGTAGATGTTAAAACATTGACAAACCTATCTAGCATAATGTGTTCAATGCTTGGATCAATATTCTTTGATATTGTGCCATATTCACAATGTTTTACTGAGGTTCTTGAATTGAATTCATACATTGACCCATAAACGAGGGTCTTATATCCCACTTTCTTCATCAATATGAATTCTTTGCGGAATTTAAGTTATGGTCTCTGTCTTAGTATTGTACAGAGAGTTTTGTCTTCTGGAGGATGAAAAAATTATTCTATCAGCAACCTCTACTCTGGATTGATTATCTGGCTTGTTTCTCTTGGTAACTTGCATACAAGGCACATATGACAATGCAATGGAAATTATTTTTCCTCAATGAGCCAACCAATCTTATGTCTCTACCTTGAATAGCCTCTTGTTCAGTGGCATGTAAATCTACTCATAAATCAATTACCAGGTCCATGTCCTCTATTGAAATTTTCCTCCAAGGTAGGTGTTGGGCACTCAATTTACCATACTAATGGGTTCCCGCTTCCAAGCCTCTATATGCACCTGGTATTCAAACCAATCATGAGTTCCATGATGGTGGAGTTTGTCTTTCACATAAATGAATTTCACAAATCTGCAGTGCCATGAATTGGATAGTTCTTCAACCACTGCATTGAGATGCAGGCTAAGCTCTGTGTACACATATATGAAAGGTATTCATATTTTTGTGTCTCCCTACTCTATGATAGACCATCCCAATTTCCCACTGTGTGCATATGATACATGCTAGGATCAATATCACTATACTAAATGTTGAGGAAGTCCTTCAATTCTTTTTCACCTGTAAACTTTTTCTCACTTTCGACAACCTATCCATAGCCTTCTTTCCTCTGACCATTCCTTCTCTAGAGATGAATGACAATGAGCTGAATTCAAATCAACTCCATGTAAAGGATATTAACCAGGTGGGAGAGACAGTCGACCAGGTTATGAAACTAGTTGACTCAACTCCTTGTGAAGTAAACCATGTGAAGGAGATCGACCGGGTGATGAAACTAGTCGACCAGAGGTTTAATTCAACCCGACAACATACTAAATTGATCAAACACTAAATAAAATTCCTAGGTATTGAGTAGTTGGATCCAAAAATGAGGAAATCGAATAGAGGTAACAAATCAACCAAGATTAAAGTCAAGTCTACCAAGGAAATAATCCAATCGACCAGAAAATAAATAAACCAGGTAAAGGAAGCATGGTCGCGGGGATGAGAAACTAACTATCCAAGGAATGAAATTACCTTAGGGTGATATGTTCAATAGACGAGATGTTTGTATGGCACGTGAGAGAGAGTAATCGACCCAACAACTAATTGAAACACCCAGGGAGAGAGATAACCTCTTAGATGAGGAGAGTCGATCCCATAGGGAGAAATTCGACTTAGGGTGTAAGGAATTCACTCTAACAACATTCAATTTCCAATTTAGAGAGGCTGTACAAAACACAGGTAGGTGAAAGTCACCCAACTATTGATACAATTGCAGTCTAGGGGTACAAATGGATTCTGGTGAAGTTGAAACTCTTAGGTAATTGTAGAATCAATTCAGAGAGGGGCTTTGACCTGGAAAAGGAGGGAATCGATCCATGGGAAGGTAAATTCACCCCAACATTGAGAAATTGTTGTCTAGTGAAGGAAAAATTCTCCCTTGCAATTAAAATTCACTCATAGAGGAAGAGAATATCTTTGAGGAAAGAGAAAGTTGCCTAGGAAAAGGTCAACAACCTGAAGAAGGCATAATCTATCAAAGTTAAGGATTTGGAAATAACAACTATGTTGTACAGATGTAAAAACTATGTTATTATAGCCCTTGATCTCAATTGGATAATAGAATGGACAAATTTGGATTGAGTCTCTAGACTATTGAAATCCACCCATGGTTTGACAAAAAACTCAAGCATGATATCATAATAGCACATAATGAATTGTTGGCTCAATTATATTTTAATACGGGTGCTTCAACACTCGACCATCATTGCAACAATGTGCATGTAGAGGTAATTTGAGTTGAAGAATTGATGTGATATTTTTTGAGAGTGGATTATCTTTCTTCTTTTCTGTTGGGATCTCATTTAATTTCGTGGATGAAAGATTCTTGGTTCATGGCCATTGTGGTTATGAAAACAATCAACGGTAAGTGATTTTAAACAAGAATCAATTGTGATACATTAAGAAATGATCAAAGAAATTTGCTAATACTATTGGGAATCATTATATCATCACACATAGATCACATAGAAATAATTTAAACACATATGACACTTAAATTTACCTCAAAACCCAAATGAGAAAACCAACTTCGGATAGGGGCTCAATCTTTTCATTTTGGAAATCTCAGGTACAATGCTCTCTTGGATTTCTATACCTCTGTATTTCCTGGCTAAAAGACACTTTTCCAATGAGAGTGAAGGAGAAAACAGGGAGAGATAGGGGGTAAGGGAAGGTCGAAAACCATGTATATTCACTTCCCATTCCCTAATCATCTCTCCTATTTGTTTTCCTTTTGTTTAATTATTTTTAATTTTCTTTCACATCTTCATTTTTCTTATTCAACTTTACATTTGAATTGTTTTTACATAGCTTGCATAAACTTCATTGATATGTTGGTTTAATATTGTAGGTACCAAGTCTTATGACCATCGGTCAGTTTGGATCCATTTCAGATCACACCTGCCCATTGAGAAGCATTTTGGTCTCCAAAATATCAAGGAAACCAATATGTGTCATTGTGCCTTTTGTCTGCTTCTATAGAACGTGGCTTTGATGGTGGCTCCGGACTGCAACTCTAACTTTGGATTTGGCTCTGGCTCATGGATTTGGCTATTAGCTCTAGTTCATGTATTTGGCTACTAGATTTGGCTCGCTTTGTAATGTCCCCACTACAATCCTCATTTTAATTAATGCTTAATGTAGATATAATTTGTGGCTATGACCAAACGACATATATGAAAAATGTATTTCTAAGTTTTAATAATAAAATGTGATGCTAGCTGCTAAGGGGATATGGACATAGATGAGGGATGAATTGATCCACATGAGAGGGGAGGGTCTAAGAGAATGTCTAAGAGAAGTTTCCAAGGGGGAATTAACCCTGTGTATTAATTCCACCCACATTCTTGAATTTTATTACCATTATGTATTAAACTCTATTTTCTGATTGAGTGTCCCCAAAGCCAATCATTGAATGCATGCAAGAGGGTGGGCATGAGAAGTCACATCCCATATTTATTGGAAGCATGGGAGTTGAGTACAATAAGATTGGGGAAGTGTGTGAGTCAAGCAAGCAAGCCAAGGAAGATTAAATTTGTATGGGGAGTTACAATAGTTTTAGACAGTCACATTTTTGGGCATGAATAACAAGTAGAGAGCATGAAAGAAATCTTGGAGTTGGAGCATCCATGGAGGGGGAATTATGGAACGTGATGGAGATTATTTGGAGCATGAAACTGAATATCTAGGTTGTCAGGCTTGAAGAGTGAACTCCTATGTGAGTTGTACTAGAAAAACAAGTGTTTGTTGTTGTTTATTGGAAGTTTTTTCTGGCAATGACTTCCCTGAGCTCCCAGTAGAGAAATTCCTGGTTATATCTGCCAAAAAGACCTTGATAAATGAATGGGACACCCAAAGGACTGAGATCAGTGAATGGGTACATTCCTTGGGTTGTACAAGTCGAGAGGAAGAGAGTTGGTGGAAAATCGAGATAGCTGTAGGAGAATACCAGTGGGTTGTGAGATTTCTAAGCTGGGAGTGGACAATGAGAGACAACCTTCTGTTGTGGATTGCTATCCCTAGCTCGGGGGGGGCTTGGTGTTGATATTTGGAACAAAATTTCTATGGTTGGGTGGAATGTCTGTCCCAAGTAGCTGGTTGCACAATTGATTATAAAAGATAAGTGTTTTATCTTGATTTTGTTTGCATTATGAGTTTATTTGTTGTGCATTAACTCTATAATTGAGAATGATTTATATGTTGTTGTAATAATCTATTACTGAATTTATGGTATGATTATAACATGTTGTAGATGAATTTAATTATTGGTATGAGACAATAATTAAATCTGGTTGTAATTTGTAGTTGGAAGCTACATGAAATTAATTAGTTAGCAGAAATTTTAGTTTTTATGAGTTTTTCCGCACATAATGGACCTCAATTGGGCTGGGGGACATTACATTATGGTATCAGAGCCTCTAGTTCAAACATTGGGCTTGTATGATCCAAGAACAAGTGTGAATTGGGAAATTTGTTGTTGTAGACTTCGGTTTGTGCAAATTTGGGGAAAAACAAAGAAATTAGAGTGAAATCCCAAAATATATGAGCAAATTCAAGACAAATTTACCTCATAGCCATCTGAGCGAGGTTTAATGGCGTTGATCTGCAGAGTTGCAAAGATAAATTCTACATGGAAGGTCGAATTTCACATTTCAATGGTCATTGTAAAGTTGCAGGAAGTTTGGTTAATTGATGGTCGAGATCGCCTTTGATCTCGCGCTCAATGACCCAGTTTCATTTTGATAAATTTAAAAATTTATAAGGTTTCTACTATTTGGAAGGTTGAGCAGATCAAAGGATGAGATCCGTTTTCAGAGATTGGAAAAATGAAACAGATCAACGATCTTGATTCATTTTGTTTGTTGGAAGGTTGGAGTCGATCGATGGTCAAGATCAATTTTAATAATAGATCGACGACCTGGATTAATTGAAGATTGGTCAAAAAATTTCTAAGTGTTGGGGTCGACCAAAGGAAATCATCGATGGTTGACAGTCGATGGTCGGTTCGGATATATTGGAGAAGTGTTTGGATGCCAAAGGAAATTGTCGATGGTTGGGTTGACCGGATTGGTGATGTGTTTTGTCGTTAATGGAAATTGTTGATGGTCGATGCCTGATGGTCAAGTCAGACGGATTGGAAAAGTACTTGGTTACCAATGCGAATCTTTGATGGTCGATGGGCCAATGGTCAGGCGTTGATTGATTTAGAGAGGTGTTCAGGTTGTCCAAAGGAAATGGTCGATGGTTGATGAAGGAAAGAACGTGATGATGTGTCATTCTATGTCATCATCCACATGTCATGCCACATCATCCAAAGTGCCATGCTCGAGGCTACATGTCATGCCATGTCAGTATCCATGTGTCATGTCACATCAACCAAGAAATAGCTAATTGTCGATGGTCACGTCGACTGTATTTAGAGAGTGTTTCATCCGCCAATAAAAATCGTTGACAACCAATGGCTGAAGGTCGGATCAATCGATTCAAATATGTGTTGCAAGTGGTTTTCAATATAAATGACCGATGGCCGATAGTTGAACGTCGAGGAGATTCGCAAGAAAGTTTAGTTTTCCAAAGAGAATATTCAATGGATTGATCGTCGATGGAACTCAAATTAACGATCCTAATTGTTTTAATTTGTCAATCGATGGTGGAAATTGATTCGCGGGGTCTGGGACAGAATTAGCAGATCAACGACTCAGATATCACCCGATTTGAGATCGACAACTTAGATTTAAGAGGCTGGTATAGCAGTAAAACAATCAATTTTGTATGAATTTTTTGGATTTTGAAGGTCAATAACTTATGGGGTGATTCTGAGGCCCTAAACAACGTTTTTAGGCAATCAAAACCCACAACAACAGAGTGTCCCAAGGTACAATATGTCTCTACATCTCAAATAAAAGAACTCAGAGAGAGTTATCCAATGAGCTATCCCAGGCGCTAAACATAGCTCGTATTAGAAAGTTACAGTTGAAATAGTTAAGGTAAAATTTCGGCACCAGTCTACTTCCAAAGGGCATAACTCCTTTCTTAGAAGTCCATTTGAGGCTCGAGATCAATCTATGGAAAGCTTGTGAACCATAGAAGTCAATGAATGGATCCAATTTTGGGTTATGGGTACTTGAAAATTTGCAGGAAGAGGAAGAAGTCACTTGTAGAATATAGAGATAAAATAAAAAAAACAACCTAAACTTCTTCGGACCATAACTTTCAACTCTGAGCTCATATTTGAGCAAACTAATAGTCGCTAGAAAGGTATTGAGGAGGAGAAGACATATATCCACCCAAAATTTTGAATTGGGCATTATAATTTCTTAAAAAGTAATAAATATATTTCTATAACAGTAAATGAGTGGAAAATTTCAACTTGTAAATGTTGTAACTTTTCGGTCAGAACTCAGAATGAGGCATGAATACAACTATTGAAAAATGTTTCATAGAGGAATGCATCTAAGGAACCAAATTTTGATTTGGAGAATTATGTTCTTCATAAATTAAGGAGAAGAATAACCTATATTCTAATTGATGAAATGTTTTATGCTATGCATATTTTAACAATAATTATCGCATGCACATTTCTTATAGAATTAAGGTACATGGAAATAAATTTGGTTCTTATATGAGGATTGGAGTTATGGAAGATGTTAAGGGATATTAAAGCTATGAAAAAGAGATTACAGGGATACATATTAGCATGGGGAATGTTGAGACAATGTCAAATGGAAGAAGAGGCAGGCATGAGTATGTAACTATGAGAAGTTTGCCGAGAGAAGTGCATAGCTATAGAGTAGATAATCAAAGGATTATTAAGGCTCAAGAAGAGATAATTAAGATTCTGAATATGTTGCATAAGAAATTTAACAAGGACTCTGGTGCCAATTAAAAATATATTGCTAGACAAGTGACATCATCTAGATCTAAAATCAAAATGGATGATCATGAGAATGACAAGCAATTAAGAAGCAAGAGAAGACCCCATCATTCTCCAAGGAAATCCACTAGAAGAACTCATGCAAGTTCAGGGTTAGGGAGAAACCCAAGTGTGTCTCTTGTCAAGAGACAGAGGAGAAGGCCTAAGTTAGACATCTTGCAAGGTGAACTCAAGAAAATTCAATGGTGAGCATAGGAAAGGAGGAGAGGTCGAAACTTGGTTGTTTGGAATGAAGAAATATTTCCAGCTACATGATTACCCCTTAAGGGTAGAATCTAGAATTACAACCTACCACTTGCAAAGGAAAGCGACCATGTGGTAGGATCATCTTAAACAAGCCAAACACCTTGATGAAAAAAAGATCTCATGGAGACAATTCAAAGGATATTTCCAAGAGAAATATTTGTCTAAGCATTACTATGAAAGGAATATAAAATAGTTCTTTGAACTCAAGTTGGAAAGCATGAAAATGGATGAATATGAGAAGAGGTTCTTTGAATTGTTGAAGTACGTTGACTTCATAAAATATGAGAAGGTCAGAATAAAAAGGTTTCTAATTGGGTTCCTTCTTTCTATAGTGACAAGATACAATATGATAACCCCAAAAATTTGGAGGAATCCATAAGGAGAGCAAAGAATATTTATGAGCAAAGTAGAGGAAGGCTAGTTTTCCAAAAGGTTTGGAATGATAGGATGAAGGGTAAAAAGGATAAAAAAGTGAAAGTTTTTAAAACACCCCTTTTCAAGAACAATCCCCAATCAAATAAACAAGGTAAATCAAACCAAAATGAGATCAAGACAACAAATTAATTTGGGAAAAGTCCAAGTCAACAACATGTACAATGTTAGGGATGTGAGGGAAATCACTTATATAGGGACTTCCCTCACAAAGGAGAAAGAATGAGAACTGTACAGAACATTCAATAGGATGAAATAGTTGAAGAAATGGGAGGAAACATGCGAATGATTTATGTAGCCTTGGAAAACAAGAAAGAAGAATATCAATCCCCCATGATTGAAGTGGAATGTAAGATTGATAACCGACTCATATCAATTTTAATTGATTCTAGAGTTAGCCATAGTTACATAAACGCTAACATTGTTGAAATATTTCACTTGCAAAGGAGTAAGCACAAGGATTCTTTGTTAGTTCAACTAGCCACAAAAGCTAAGAGGAAAATCAATGAGGTAGTTAAAGGTTGTCCAATAAACATGAATGGAATTAGCACAAAGGTAGATTTAAAAATCATAGCATTGTGTTCATATGATTGTCTAATTGACATGGATTGGTTGGAAAAACACCATGTTGTCCTTGACTATTACAAAAATACAATCACATGTCTTGATGAAGAAGGGTAGCAAGACAATATTCAAGACATTCCAAGAGCTATATCTGTTAGGGAGATTTCAACTATGCAGTTGAAAAAGAGTTTTGGGAAGAGATGTCAAATTTTTGCAGCTCATATGCAAGAGGCAACCAAAGATAAAGTGACAAGTATTGAAGGCCATTCAATCTTGAGGGATTTTGAAGATATTTTGGGGGAAATCCTAGGATTTCCACCAAAGAGAGATATTGATTTATCTATTGATTTGGTGCTAGGAGTTGCCCCAATGTCCAAGACACCATACATAATGGGCACACCAGAGTTGAATGAATTGGATATGCAACTTGAATAATTGTTAAAGAAGGGGTATATACGCCCAAGTGTGTCACCTTGGGGTGCTCCAGATCTTTTTGTAAATAAGAAAGATGGAACCTTGAAGCTTTGTATTGATTTCAGACAGCTGAATATGGTCCATAAAGAACAAGAATTATTTTCCAAGGATTGATGATTTACTTAATCAACTAAAAGGTGCAAGAATTTTTTCCAAGATTGACTTGAGATCAGGTTATTGTCAAGTAAGGATAAAGGAAGAATACATAAAAATGAAAACATTCATGACAAGATATGAGCATTATGAATTCATGGTAGTGCCATTGAGAATATCAAATGCCCCAACAATGTTCATGTGCCTGATGAATGGAGTGTTCAGGGAATACATGTACAAGTTTGTAATTATGTTTCTAGATGATATACTCATCTATTTTAAGTTAGAAGAGGAACATGAACATAGTTTAAGAATGGTGCTAAAAGTTTTAAGAGAGCATAAATTGTATGCTAAGCTAAGTAAGTGCATCTTTTATCAAAAGAAGATTCACTACTTGGGGCATATAATTTCAATAGAAGGGATAACAATTGATCCTGAGAAGATAGAGGCCATTAGAGGATGGCCAACACCAAGAAATGTCACAGAGGTCAAATCATTCATGGGTCTTGTCGGTTATTACCAAAGATTCATAAAAGTTTTTTCAAAGATTGCAAGCCCAATCCCTTATTTGCAAAAGAAGATAGTGAAATTTGAATGGTTCAAAAACTAAAATACATCTTGACAAGTGCACCAATACTAAAGATTGCATATCCCGATGAATGTTTTGTTGTGTGCACTGATGCATGCAAGGAAAGGCTCGGTGGATTCCTCACACAAAAAAATCATGTGGTATGCTATGAGTCTAGAAAGCTAAAAGAACATGAAATGAATTATGCTACCCATGATCTAGAGTTAGCAACAATTGTACATGCATTAAAAATGTGGAGACATTACCTCATGGGGAGGAAATTTGAGCTAAGGACGAACCACTGTGGTCCGAAAAATTTGTTTGGACAAGCAACATTAAATGCCCGACAGATTAGATGGCTTGAATTCCTTAGTGAATATGACTTTGAGATTAAACATATAAAAGGCAATGAAAATCAAGTGGTCAATGCACTCAGCAATAGAACTCATGAGATGCATATTGCAGCCATTATCATGTACATGACTGTCCAGGGGATAAAATTATTGCAAGAACAAATTCAGATCAACATTATATAAAAATAAATGAAACATTACAAAAAGGTAATTTTCAACAGAAATTTAATTATTATGAACTGAAATAAAATGGAATTCTCATGTACAAAGGCAAAGTATATGTGTTAAATTCCAATGAGATGAAAAATGCAGTGATGAAGGAAATGCACAATGTTCTATATGTTGGGCACCCAAGATATTAGAATAAAATTGCAGCAGTGAGAAGCCAATACTTTTGGCCATGAATGAAGAAAGAAGTGGCTAATTATATAGCCAAATGTCTAGAATGTCAAAAGGTGAAGAAAAAACATAGGCATCCAGTTGCGTTATTGTAGCTATTACCCATTCCAGAATGGAAGTGGGAAGTAATTACAATTGATTTTATTACAAAGCTTCTCAGAACAATGAAGCAACATGATTCCATCATGGTAGTGGTGGATAAATTAACCAAGGCAACACATTTTATTCATGTGAAGACAACACACAAGACAAAAAACATTGCAAAGATCTACATGAAGAAAGTTGTTAGGTTACATGGGGTGCCTAAGGCAATAGTTTCAGATAGAGATCCAAAGTTTACTTCCAGTTTTTGGAAGAGTTTGTTTAAAAACTTTGGGACAAATTTAAATCTCAGTACAACGTATCACCTAGAGTCAGATGGGAAAGCATAGAGGACTACTAGAATAATTGAGGACATGATTAGAATGTATGTGATGGATTAGCCATTAAAGTGGGAAGATTATATCCACTTAGTGGAATTTTCTTACAATAATGGGTATCAAGCCTCATTAAAAATGATTCCATTTGAAGCATTGTATGGTAGAAAGTGTAACACACCAGTGAGTTGGGATAATCTAGTAGATAGAGAAGTTGTTGGGCTAGATTTGTTAAAGGAAATGGAAACTAAAATGGCAAGGATCAATCAGAATATAAAGGCTTTCCAATATAGGCAGAAAAGTTATACAGACAAGAATATATTTTTTAGGGAATTCAAAGTGGGATAACATATATTTTTAAAGGTAAAGGTGAAAAAAGTTTGCTAATATTAGGAAGTTGTTCGAAGTTGGCAACACTATATTATGAACCTTTTAAATATTAGAAAAGATAAGGCCATTTTCATACATGTTAGAATTTCCTGCATCCATGAGAGTGCATAATGTATTTAATGTGTCATTATTAAAGAAATATGTGCCTGGACCTAACCACATAATTGATTGGAATGTGATCCAGGGGGAGCACAAAGGGGATTTCTAGGTGGAACCAATATGCATCCTGGACCAAAAAGTCAAAGTGATTAGGAACAAATCCATAGGGTCGATAAAGGTTCGATGGACCTGCTACGGTCCTGTAGATACTACATGGGAGCATGAAGAAAACATATGGGAAAAATACCCACAAATTTTTGACAATTTTGTTGAAAACAAAATGCGAGACTCCATTTTGAGTAGATAGAGTTCCAGAACCACATCTCAAATTCCTAACCAACTTGTGTTGGGGGGCTTGATAAAATAATGGCATATTCTTTGGGTTATCCGTGATAAATGAATGGTACATTCCTTGGTTTAGCCCTGATAAACGAATGATGTATTCCTTGGATCAATGGATTGATAACAACATGAGATTTTGGTTGGAACTGTTGTTGGAGTTGTAAAAATTGTAGAAATTTATTTCTTAAAGTATTGTGATGTAAATTTGCATATAAATGTATATTGGCATAGTATGCACCAATGATGGAACACAATTGTAGGGGAGTGGAAATGTAATGTCCCCACTATAATCCTCACTTTAATTAATTCTTAATGTAGATATAATGTGTGGCTATGACCAAGCAATGTATATGCGAAATGTATTTCTAAGTTTTAATAATAAAATGTGATGCCCATTGCTAAGGGGACGTGGACAAAGACGGGGGACGAATTAATCCACAAGAGAGAGGATGGTATAAGAGAATGTCTAAGAGAGGGGTCCAAGGGGGAATTATCCATGTGTATTATTTCCACCCACATTCTTGAATTTTATCACCATTATGTATTAAACTATATTTTCTGATTGAGTGTCCCCAAAGCCAATCATTGAATACATGTAAGAGGGTGGGTGTGAGAAGTCACATCCCATAGTTATTAGGAGCATGCTAGGTAAAATCAGCTTGAGGAAGTGTGTGAGTCAAGAAAGCAAGCCAAAGGAGAGGAAATTCTTATGGGGAGTTACAACAATTTTAGAAATTCAATGTTTTGGGCATGAACAACAAGTAGACAGAAAAAAAGAAAGCTTGGCGTTGGAGCATCCATGGAGGGCGAATTATGGAACATGTTGGAGTTTTTATGGAGCGTATTTGGAGCAGGAAACTGAAGAGCCAATATGTCAGGCCTGAAGAGTGAACTCTCATGTGAGTTACACTAGAACAACAAGTGTTTGTTGTTGTTTGCTGGTAGTTTTTCCTGGCAGTGAGTTCCCTGAGTTCCCGACAAAGAGATTATTGGTTACTCATGCCAGAAAGACCTTGATAAATGAATGGGATGCTTGAGGGACTGAGATTAGTGAAGGGGTACATTCCTTGGGTTGGGTAGGTCGAGATGAAGAGAGCGAGTGGAAAATCGAGATAACTGTAGGAAAATACCAGTGGGTTGTGGGTTTTTTGAGTTGTGAATGGAAAATGAGAGACCACTCTCTTTTGTGAATTGTTAGCCCCAACTCGGGGGTGACTTGTTGCTGAGATTTGGAACAATAATTCTATGTTTGGGTGGAACATCGTTCTGAAGCAGCTGGTTGCACAACTGTTTATAAAGCATAAGTGTTTTATCTTGTTTTTGTTTGCATTATGAGGTTATTTGTTGTGCATTAACTCTGTAATTGAGAATGATTTATGTGTTTTTTAATAAGCTATTATTGTAATCATGGTATGAATTTAACATTTTATAGATGCATTTAATTAATGGTATCAGAAAATAGTTAAATCTGGTTGTAATTCGTAGATGGAAGCTATAGGAAATTAATTAGTTAGCATAAATTTTAGTTTTTATGAGTTTTTCCGCATGTAATGGACCTCAATTGGGTTGGGGGACATTACATGCTTGTTCTCGTAATGAAAAACTCTTTTCACTGACTCTCAACTCTGAGCAATATCCATATTTGAACCCCATAATCAACATTCATTCTCTTCTCCCTCTATGCCTTGGAGACAATCCATCTTGGTTGTCATGAAGCCAAGTTGAATGTTGGTCTTCTTGTTGTTCAATGCAACCCCAACACACTACTATCACATAACAACTTCTGAAGAGGAATTGTGGTTTCCTTCTTTAGATAAGATCGATTATTTACTGGCATGAAAACAAATCCCCGGTGCCTACACATGCTTGCAAGCACACCATGGTATTCTCAAGAACTCCTCTAAGGTCATTGATCTCCATTCACCAATCTTCGACACAACTCTAAGATGGGGTTCTTTGAATGCAATACCAGAAACAAGAACTCAATTGTGGCTACTCTCGGCATCGACCTGTTTCCCCTCTTGTTTTTGTTGTTTCCCTCCTGTGCTACTATCTCTCCTTGGACAACTTTTGTCACTTGGATTGGAGATGCGAGCAAATATTCATCTTATTCAATATTCAATCTCCACACACTTATCTTGCCTATGTGGTTTCTGAAGTGAAGATCTAGATGAAGTCACAAACACTTTGCTTCCCAATGACCACTCAAATTGCAGTGGTGTAAATATTTCTTGTTGATGTTACAAAGACTTACTCACATACTCCTCCTCTCCATGTGCCTTTGAGTTTGTTGATGGATTGGAGAATTTTTCTTGTCATTCTTCCTATGAAAGTAACTTGGCTTGAATCATGTGGCTTGCTTCTCCCAGAAGGATACCTCATGATGGATTTTCTTTCCACAGAATGAACAAGCCTTTGAGTACCAAAAGATGACAACATTGTGATCTCTATTCTTGCAACAGTGACAAACAAGGAATGTCTTGTTTGAGGCAGACCTCCCTATCTTCTTCTTCTTCTTACCTTGTATGATCTTCTTACTCTATGAGTGTAGGTGTAGGTTGATTCTATGAACTCTCCTCATTGTTTCCCTTCTTCAATCTGCCACAACAACGTTGTGATGGTAGTGGGCTATCACCTTTATTTACCAATGTTGCTCCTTCTTGTTGGGATTTGGGTACCGTGGGAAGTGGTCCCCATGTACTTATGAGTCTCTAAGCACAAAGGGGGAAGAGTATTACCCTTGTACTTTACTTTATGATTCTAATTTCACTTTGACTTAGGAGATTTAAGTCAAAAGTGAAATATGTCACTTAAGCATTAAAGTGACAATTAATTCACAATGTGGGTAAATTAATAGACATAAAGCAACTAAGGAAAGTGGGTTTCCTTAGTGAGATTTTTGGATGAGATCTCACCCATTGATTAGATTTGGATAGATTGGATCTAAGCCATTGATATTTTATGGCTTGGCCAAAGGAGGCTAAAGGAGGGTATAGTGCATTTATGAGATTCACTCTTCACTTGTGAGTTTTGAAGAAGAGGAGGGGTGAATTTCTCAAGGAGAGGAGGGCGCACTTGATGAGGGTTTAAGTATAAACCCTTGTTGTCTTGAGGAGGAAGCATTACTTGGTTTGAGATTGCATGGAGAGGTTATCCATGGAGGATTATCCAACATTCCTTAGAGGGCGCATGCTACATAGAGGAGGGGCACATTTACTAGAGGAGGTGTGCATTTCCCTTGTTGTGCTCACTTGGAGAGGAAGAGAGGGAACCTTGAGATGAGGTTTGTTGCATGAGGAGGATAAAGCTTGGGTGCTTGATTTCATGGAGGGAGGCATTCAACTATTGGCCTTGTTTATTTAGTGGGGATCTTTTAGATTTGAGGAGGGCACACTTGAGGAGGAGGGCGCATCATCAGTGGGGAGCACTTTCACCTGTCAGATTGCAATGAGGTCTGTTTCAGAGGGAGGCTACTCATCAGTGCTTGATTACTGTGGAGGGGTTTCCATATCAGAGCTTCCAGTTGGCATCGACAACAGTTTCGGTGTATTTGGTAGCATTTATGAGGTGTGCACCATGCTAGGGCACTCTTTCTTGGTTTGGACTTGTACTTCAGCTTGAGACAAGCTGCTATTGTGAAAGTTTCATCTATATTTTGTATTTTTTGTATTCCACCATATATTTCCCCATTATATAGACATATATCTCAAACTGGTTTTCCCCAGGGGGGGTTTATCTAGGGTCATGTTGACCAAAAATACATGTGTCAAATTTATGCATGCTTAGAAGTGTAGATCAACATTTTAAAGTTAAAAGATATAGAGGTAGTGTTATGTGTTTTAAGCTATATTTCATATGCTAACATTGAGTAAAGAAAACAATTGCAAGGGGACCTTAAAAGAACACTTAACCATTAAAATATTGAGCATAAATTTTGGTGATTGTTTGTTGTCCTAAAACAACAAAAGAAGATAGCCACACAGTTGAAACTTAGAGCCATACTAAGGTCAAGGACATACCTTAGGTGGTAGCCTCATAATACCTCATAAAATATACACTTCTCCTAATGAGAATACCAACTCTAACATGTTTTTCTCTTTCAAAAAAGTGGTCTTCATGGTCATGGGATTTTCCACTACACCATTAAAGCCTAGGCCTTAATTCTTGACCCTTAGTGTGGCTACAATGGGGATCAATATGCCTTGTCTTTTCTTTCCTAGCCCTTGTCTATCATAGCCCATCTTGCTTAAGAGTTTGGAACCAATGCCTCTGTTATGCTTCTTAAATTCACCAAGATTCTCTCGAGAACTATTTAAGAAAGGTGAACTTACCAAAGGGATCTCAGTCATGGTGTTGGATTCTGTAGTGGCAATGGAAAGTGGCCCTGCTTCTCGGTGCTTTTGGAAAACTACTTGGATCCTTGCCAAGGACTTCTCCTTCTATGCGAACTCTTGTTGCAACTGATCCATCATATGCATGAGTCTATCATATTGCCAACTATCCATCTGAATGACCTTCTCATCAAGGTGTACAATATGTGCCATGTGCTTCTCCCAATATTTCATGACTACAATGAGGGAGGGAGTCTTGGAATTCTTCAAACTTCTTCTTTAGTAATGGAAACAATTTGGGAGAGGTCTCAAGGTGCTTCTCCATTTCTTCAATCCTCTAGTTGAACATTTGAACATGCTCTTTCAAGCACTCGTTCTCTTCTCGAAGTTGATCATTACTTCCCCGTAGGTATTCCAATATATCTTTGCTTTCTTTACCCATGCAGAGGTATGCAATGCTCTTTTCAAAGTTCTGATAGCTATCATGATCAATGATGCAATTGCTTTGATACCAATTGATCTGTAAATGAGGGTCTTATATCCCACTCACTTCACCAACATGGATTCTTTATGGAATTTAAGTTTCGGTCTCTGTCTTGTCTTGTACAAAGAGTTTTGTCTTTAGAAGGTTGAAAAAATTGTTCTTTGAGAAAATTTTACTCTATATTGATTATTTGGCTTCTTTCTGTCAGTAAAATTCACACAAGGAAAATATGAAAATGAAATGGAAATTCTTTGTCCTCAATGATCCAACCAATGTCAGGTCTCTACCTTTGATAGCCTATTGTTCAATGGCATGCAAATCTAATCATAAATCAATTACTAGGCCCATGTTCTCTATTGAAATTTTCCTCCAAGACAGGTGTCAGACACTCAATTTACCATACCAATGGGTTCCCAGTTCCAAGCCTCTATCTGCAATTGATATTCAAACCAACCATGAGTTCCATGATGGTGGACTCTGTCTTTCACAGAAACGCATCTCACAAATTTGCAGTGCCATGAATTGAATAGTGCTTCAACCACTGCATTGAGATGCATGCTAAGCTATGTGTACAAAGATATGAATGGAATCATGAATATCAATTTGTGTGTCTTATTTCTCTATGATAAACCATCCCACTTTCCTACCGCGTGCATAGGCTACAGGCTAGGATCACTATCACTATACTAAATGTTGAGGAAGTCCTTCAATTCTTGTTCACCTGTAAACTTGTTCTCACTTTAAAAAAAAATTCCATTGTCTTCTTTTCTCAGACCATTCCTTACTCTAGATATGAATGCTAATGAGCTGAAGTCGACTCAACACCACGTGAAGGAGATTGACTAGGTGGGAGAGCCATTTGACTAGGTTATGAAACAAGTCGACTCAGCTCCTTGTGAAGTATACCACTTGAAGGAGATCGACCTGGTGATGAAACTAGTCGACCAGAGGTTTAATTCGACCCAACATCATACTGAATCTACCAGACACTAAATAAAAAGGCCAGGTATTGAGTATTCGACTCAAGCAAAGAGGAAATTGACCAGAGGTAACAAATCGACCAAGGAATAAATCCAATCAATCACTTGAATGATAAAATTGACCAGATGATAAATAAAATAGGTAAATGATGTACGACCATGGGGATGAGAAACTAACCAGTTGAGGAATGAGATGCCCTCATGGAAAGAGATTCGACCCATGGGATGTACGCATGAAAATTGAGAGAGACTAATCAATCCAACAACTAATTGAAACACCTAGGAAGAAAGATAATCGCCCAAATGAGGAGAGTTGATCCTACAGAGAGAAATTTGACTCAGAATGTAAGGAATTCACTCCAACAACATTACATTTCTAGTATGGAGAGGTCGTACGACACACAGGTAGGTGAAATTCACCCATATATACTTGGAAATAATGGAGAAAGCGCCAGTTGTAAGCGCCAGTTGTAAGAACCAGTTATAAGCTTCAGTTGTGAGAGTTAGTTATGAGAGTCAGTTGTAGGCGTGTTAAGAGTCAGTTCTTAGTTAAGAGTCTAGTTGTCTTTGGTTTGCATGTAATCGACTCGGGAGAGTCTTTTCCTATATAAAGATGTAATATGTCTTCATTGTATAATACATAAGTGAGTATAGCCTCACCGTGTTGTTTGTTTAGCATATTTTATCTTGGTATTAGAGCCACGGGGAGAGGGCGTAGATAGCGTGTATTACAGTGCAGAAAGTTTTGGAGATTTCCGCAGTCAACAACAGTGTGAGGTGCAGAAACGTTTGTGTCTACGCAGGCGTAAGGAATGTTTTCCCCGTGGGTTCTTCAGTTCATCACGAGTTGAGGAATCCATCAAAATTCTTGGTAGGAAGCATGAATCTACACACCGTGAAGTCACTAGCATGTACACCTGCGAGTTTGGATAGGCGTTTATAATTGATGTGGAGCGTATATGAGAAATCGTGAAGTTGAAAGCGTAAGGGTAAAACTTTATTTATTTTTATATGTGAAGTTGAAAAGGGAGCTTTACTTTTATTTTAAATGTGAATTTGAAGCGTTTGGGTAAAGCTTGAGTTTGTGTTTTTTTTTGGAAGCATTGAAGGGACCTCCTCCATTCACTATTTCATATCATTTTTAATGGATAGCCAAGTGATTTAAATGATTTAAAAAAAAAGTGGATGCATGTTGAGTTTAAAATTTATATGGAACATAAATTTTATTAAAAGTGATTTTTTTTTTTTATAGTGGATATCTTCTATAAAGAGGTGAAGAGGGAGTTATAAGTTTTTTCTTTAAAAAGTGGATATTTTGGATATTAAGGTGCATGCATGATTTAAAGGTTGATATATGCATGTGAGGTGGTGTTTTTTATTTAAAGGTGAATGCATGCATGATTTAAGTTGAGAACAGAGTAGAGTTGGATCAGTGGATCTGAAGGCAGAGCGATGGACTCCTTAGCACAGGAGAAAACTCGACAGAAAGTTACATATCCTTGGTGATTTACTTGCAGAGAATATCTTGCAGTGATGGAAAATCCACTAGAAGAGACCTGCCTCAACGAAGCCAAAACGTTATATGACTCGAACTTCATTAACTAGAAATTCAAGATGCAGATGCTCATGGAGGGCTATGGTGTCTAGAACATTGCGAAGGGAACTGAACTGAAACCTGATGCGGCTGCCGGTGCGACAGCAACACAGATCCAAGATTGGGAGAAGCACAAAAACAAGGCAAAGGTATTGTTGTGCATGTCAGTTAAAGATAACATAATTCCACATATTAGAGACGCTACAACTTTTGTTGCAACATGGATAGCTCTTAAAGAATTGTATGAAACTAGCAACACAAATCGAATTTTGTTTCTGAAAACTAAATTGCTAGGCATTAAGCTGGATGGAAATGAATCTCTTAGTTCATTTTTGGGTCGTATTAAAGAGGTGAAAGGCAAGTTAGTAAATATAGGGGAAATTGTTTCCAACACTGATCTGGTCACTATTACCTTAAATGGTATGCTAGAAGATTATCAAATGTTCATAACAGGTCTTGCAGCAAGGGAGAAACCTCCTACGTTTGAAGAACTGACCGGTATTTTGCTGCAAGAGGAAGAGAGGTGCGGGAATCTGAAGCCTCCGAGTAAAGATTTGGCACTATGGTCAAATAATATATATGTGAGAGGGAGATCAGGAGTAAGAGGCAGAGGAGGCAGTTCATGGCAGAGAGGCGGTTCATGGCAGAGACATAGTTCATCGCAGAGAAGACAATCTCCAAATCAAGGTATGCAATCTGATAGGAATGAGTCAAAGGGTTGTTTTTATTGTGGTCGACCTGGACATATGGTTAAAGACTGTCATAAGAAGAAAAGTGATGAGGCTTGGAATAAACCTAGAACACATTCAGGTCATTAGGCAAAAAAATATTCAAATAAAGATCTCAAATTATTTATTTCTAGTGATGATATTGATGAACCCCCAAATTTTGACTCACGGGATCTTAGGCTGTTTGTGTCTAACACTGCTTTATCTACTGAAATGGATGATTCTGATGTCTGGTTTGTGGATTATGGAGCATCAGTACATATGACTTGTAATACAAATTGGTATGTTAATTTTAAAGAAACACAAAATGGTGCCAGCATATATCTTGGAGATGACCGCGCTCATCAGATTAAGGGATATGGAGAAATTCCTGTGACATTTCCAAATGGTATTGTTCGTCACATTCGCAATGTGGTGTATGTGCTAGGAATAAAGAAAAATTTGATCTCTGTGTCCACCATTACAGATCACAACTTGAAGGTTGAATTCTTCAAGAATTATTGCATAGTGAAGGATCTGTTGGACGACTTCCAAACTGTTGCAATGGGAGTCAGAGTAGGAGGTCTATACAAACTTGATGTTACCAACAAAACACATCATGCACTGACTTCTGCAACTATGCCAACAGAGATTCTTTGGCATCAAAGGTATGGACACATCAATCATCCTGATTTATTGTTATTACAGAAAAAGAATATGGTTGAAGGACTTCCCATGTTAAAGAATGAGAAGGTTGCTTGTGATGGATGTGCATTAGGAAAGATGCACAGAGATGAATTGCCCTCTAATCCTGAGAAGAAAAAGAGAGATGTGTTAGATCTTGTGCATATTGATGTTTGTGGGCCTATGCAGACTAGGTCTTTAGGAGGTGCATTTTACTTTCTGCTATTTATTGATGATTGCATGAGATACACATGGGTTTACTTCCTTAGATGAAAAAGTGATGTTTTTGAGTACTTTAAGGAATTCAGAACCATGGTGGAAAAGAAGACAGGAAAATCTATCAAAATCCTCCGTTCAGATCAAGGGGGGGAGTATAAATCAGGGGACTTCAACAAATATTGCAAAGATAATGGAATAGTACAACAGTTTACAGTACCTCACACTCCACAGCAAAATGGAGTCGCTGAAAGAAAAAATAGAACTCTGGTAGAGTGTGCACGCAGTATGATGAAAGGTAAGAATCTCTCAAATGCATTTTGGGTTGAAGCCATAAATACTGCAGTTTATTTAAAGAATAGAAGTCCAACAAGGTGTCTTGATAATGTTACTCCTTTCAAAGCCTTGTATGGTTCCAAACCTGCAGTTAATAATTTGAAAGTATTTGGGTGTAAGGATTTTGCACATATTCCAAAGGAGAATAGGAGGAAATTGGATGCTAAATCTATTAAATGTATTTTCATTGGGTACTGTTCTGAATTTAAAGCATACAAACTGTTTGATCCTGCTACTCACAAAGTATTTGCAAGTAGAGATGTACTTTTCCATGAGCAGGAAGCAGGAAATCATGACGACAACAATCATGAGGAATGGCAGAGAATTCTTGATGAAGGAGTTAAAGAAGAGAAGCAACAACAACAACCCACACAACAATAGCCATCCCCGCAGCGACAGTAGAAACAACAACAAGAAGGACTCATTGATATGGACAATTCAAGCAGTCACAGTTCACCTAGAGGTGAAGACAAATCTTCACAAAGTGGGGAGGAAGATAATCAGTTGAGAAGATCTTCAAGACAGATTTGGCTTCCTAAGAGGTATAAAGACTATGCCCTAATGAGTAGCATTTCAAATGTCATAAAACCCATGATTTTTGATGAAGCTAATGAACATGATGAATGGTGAAATGAAATGGAGGAAGAATATGAATCTATAATGAAAAACAATACTTGGGAATTCACTGAATTGCCTAAACATAAGAAGCCCATTGGATGCAAATGGATATACAAGCCCAAGTTTAAATCAGATGGTAGTATAGATAAGTATAAGGCTAGATTGGTGGAAAAGGGGTATTCACAAACATAAGGTATTGATTATGCTGAAACATTTGCACCAGTAGCTAAATTGAATACTAACAGAATGTTAATTTCTTTAGCTACAAAGTACCATTGGAAGTTGCATCGATTAGATGTTAAATATGCATTTTTGAATGGTGAGTTAAAGGAAGAGGTTTACCTTACTCAACTTGAAGGGTTTGATGAAAAGGGGAAAGAACACTTAGTGTGTAAGTTAAAGAAAGCATTGTATGGACTAAAACAGGGACCTAGGTCATGGTATGAAAAGATAGACTCTTTCTTTCTTCAACAGGGTTTTATGAGGAGCAAAAGTGATCCAAATCTATATACCAAATTTGATGAACAGGGGTATATAGTATTGATTTCATTATATGTTGATGATTTAATAATTACAGGAAATGCAGAGAAGTGAATTGATGAAATCAAGGAGAAGTTATCAAAGGTATTTGAAATGAAAGATCTTGGTGAGTTACATTACTGCCTAGGTCTTGAAGTTTGGAGAAATGCAGGCCAAACTTTTGTGTGTCAGAGTAAGTATATCATAGAAATACTTAAGAGATTTAAAATGGATCAGTGTAAGTCTTCTATTGTTCCCATGCAACAGAATGTGAAACTTTCTTGTGATGATGGTTCGAAGGAGGTGAATGGCACTGTGTATAGACAGATGGT
>ML785756.1:480755-501658 GCA_009831015.1 Picea engelmannii | reverse complement strand
ATATATAGTTGGAAGAGTTATCCTAACAACAACATGCATCAAACATATGTAATCATTGATATTTTTATATGTCTAATATATGAGTTTTATCGCATGAAACACTCATTTTCAATAGTTTTTCTATTGCAAAAAAGAAAAAAAAATGGAACCCAGACATCACATAGGACAAATAACAAAGCGAAGTAGGATTGATTGTAAAATCTATGAAGAACACTTGTCTTTTCCTTACTTAACATTTCATATTTATTGTGATTTTTATATTTTAATTAATTGACATATGTCCATGGATGTTTCTGTAAGGTGCTCAAGTACAAAGAAGATCCATCTCAACATTGGATTAAGTATGGTTTTGAGCATATGTTAAAGTATCAACAATTAATTAATCAATTTGTAAGTAGTTATGTTGTTTCATATCCCCTATTTTATAAATATTGGAACAACAATAAAATTTTAATTATATCTACATGGTGTAGAAAACTCATAGGAAATAAAGTATGGAGTGGATCCATCAGAAAATATGTTGCAAGATGACATTAATCATAGCTTCAAAAGAATCTATATCAATTTTTTTATGAAGTTGATCAAAAAAAGGATCCAGAGAAGGCTAAGAACAACTCAGAATGCACAGAAGCAACTCATAATGCTTAGAATGGCTTCAGCAGACAAAAAATGGGAAAATATTCAAAATTCCCAAAAAAATCAGTTAAAATGGCATGGTTGCAAAGAGTGCATCACAAGATTTCTAATGGTACAAACGGCTCGTCAAACAGAGTTACGAATCAAAATTTATAAGCGGTCAAAGTTCAGGTCAAAAGTCAAAAGTCAAGGTGACATGTGGTACCACTACAGGGGTGACAAGTGGCACGTCCATACAGTTGAGTTGGCATGAGATGGCGTGGAAAAATGATGGTCGACACATGGGAAAATCAGGTTGTGACAAGTGTCAGTTTCATGGGAAAATGTTATGGTGCCACATAGCCCAGTCATGGGTTGCCACGTGGCACCCCTCCATTGGTTGGCATGTACCAAAATTTTTATGACTCCACCGAAGTCAAACCCTTGACCTCCTCCAGCCCAAAGGCCTCACATTTCACGCCAACCAATACACCACTACATGTTCCTTGTTTGTAATGTGGTGAAAATTCTATTTAAGTTTAAGGTTTGAAGTAGGCGCCAAAGGAAAGGGGCTAGGCCCCCTGGTTATATGTTAAATGCATGTGACCACAGCTTATCCGCCACATATGGCATATTCCCCAAACAATCGCCCGCCATATTTGGTAACTGCCACTATATTTATCATATTCGCCAGTTTAAAACCACCGCTATTTTTAGTGAGCGCGCCAACTTTGTTATAATTGTGTATTAAAAAGTGGAGTCCACGAGATTCAATCAAGGGACCTCCGCTAACCTATGGACTAATATAGCATATGCTAACCACTCCGCCAACCATCACATTTATTCCTAACTACCACAATTTTTGTATAAGAAGAAGGCTCAAATAGTTTTTCAAAACAAAGAGCACAAGAGACATGTGAGATCAAGCGGGTCCGTATGATATGGATTTGGGTGCAGTTTTCGAGACAGAATTGACACGCAGTTCAAGACAGTCCAATCATTTATTGTAGAGGCAGTGGCATGGAAATCAAGGCAAGGGTGTCTCTTGGGCCTGAAAGTGTTAGAATCGGATCGAGGCGTGGAGACAGTCATTTTTAGGTAAAATGACTCCACGAACGCAGTGGTGGTGTTAGTTTTCTGATATGAGCAAAGATTTTGTAGCTTAACTCCAGAATGAGGTATACTTATGTATTTTACCCAATTATTTTGTGGAGTTAGTAAAAATACCTACCCATTTGAGAGCAGGACCTGGAGACGTAGTCCACCAGGGACGAACTTCGTTATCAAGTTCTTTGTGTTCATATTGCATGATTATGTCTCTTTACTTTTGAGCTTTTCCTTCTCTATGGTGTACTTTAGTTTATGCTCATTGTTGGTGCAATTATTTGCAAAATGTATTACCAAACATAAATTATCAACTGGGATTCGTAATCAGTAGAGTTGATGCACTATATGTGTCGATAACAGATAGGTTCCTATGTCTGATGAGTATAGCATAAAGAAGAAACAATCAACACCAATACTCTGTTTTACAACTTTTTAATCTATCTTCCTCACACAGCTTAAAAATCAGAAAACAAAACTCATAAACTGAATCCAACAAGCATGTGATATAAAGGTTCTTGCTCAAGTAATGAATCTATCCATTTACAGGCTCATGAAATTAAAAAATGGACTTTGAATCTATCCCTTGTAGCAACTAAACCAATCAACAATTAACACTATGTTTGAAACTTAGAAGAGAAAACTGATAATAAAACTTCTCAAGCAAACAATCAAGCAAAAGGTTCTTTATTCGGTGAAAAGTTTGTTCATTAGAGGCTTATGAATTAGAGATATGAACTTAAGATCTTGTTTCCTGTAGCAATCAAAAACAGTAATCAACTTTCTGCACACAACATTTAAAAAGGAAATCATTCATAACTTAATCAATTTTGGAAAAACCTCTTTGTTCCTATACAGGAAACATTAGGTGTATTAATATTATCCATTTAATAGTCCATGTAGGGTGAATGATGGGATCTTAATTGTTCCTATATTAATACACTTTAAATTTCAAAGTAAATTACGAAAGTCTCTATAAAGAACACAATTTCAGGAATGCAAACTTTTATAAATCTCTACAACTATCTCAACACAAATTGTTGTTTATGAAACCAAGTAAAATTACTCAAGATTCGATGCACCATACTTATAAAAATTACACTAATACAATCCCATTCAAAATTTACTCAAAATCTATAACAATTATATAGATCTAACACAATAGGTACATTTTATGAATTCATATTTTAATTCAAACAAGAAATCAAAATAACAAGTGCAAGATACACACAATTGAGTGCTAGAATAAAACAAACATGTACAGGAATATAAAGATGAAATATATTTTACATTAATCTTACCATATCATAACGGTGGGCCCTTCCCGATTCCAACATGGAAGCTTTAAAAAGATAACAGACTAAATCGTTCTAATCATACCCAGAAATTTGATAATAGATCATTTGTATTTCTCCAAATGGTAAATCGAATCAGCGGTTGATCATCTCATACATCAAAACAATATGCATCATTTTGTTCATTACATCCATATGTATCTATGTTCTTGCTACTGCTTCATTACATCAATACACATGTCTCTATCACCATTACAACCTCCCTTATAAAGAAAGTAAGTCGTTACTATCAAGAGCTAAGGATAATTATGAAACAGTTTTAAAATATTACAATTGGAAATACATATCGAATATTTAGGAATGGACTTCATCCTCATGACACGAAGTGCATGAGTGATGAAGTCTATCGTGATCTTGAAAACTGATTTGGAAGCTTCAGTCCAACTGCCCTCTCGAAATCTTCAACAGCAGATTCGTCCAACAAACGATTTCTGGAAATAACAATTGGTACTGGAATACACACGGTCATTTGGTACCGGAATAGCACAGTCGCACTGGTACCAGAATAGGTGGAGTTGTTTGGTACCGAAATAGCACAGTCACACTGGTACCGAAATAGGCATAGTTGTTTGGTACTGGAATAGCTCAGGGCAGTACCAGATCAATTATGTTGGTACCGGATCAATGTTGTGCGGGTCTGTTAGTACCAGATCGATGTTGAGGTACCGAAATAGACTGCTTAGGAGTAAAACAATTGGGATTATACAAAATCAAGAATTTTAGTTGAATTAACTCAAGAAAATTAAACAAAATATGCCTTAATCATACATTACCTCTTGTGTACATGAAAAAGGTCATTAGGTATGATTTTGGAGGAAACATTCAAGTATAGGCTTATATCATAGAGAAAAAGGGCTTGAATACAAGGTAAGATAGGGCATTATACATGTCAAAATGGAGACTCGACACTCATTTAATACAATTCTTTAATAATTCACCTGATGAAACGATCCTGGATCATGTTGGTCTTAGAGCAGTCGTATTTGACTTGAATTGTTGGGTATGAATGTTTACTAGGGCCAAGCATAAGCAGGGTGAAGGAAATCTTAAAATGTTCAATCCCAAAGTTGGTCGTGCATCTCGAAGGAAGAAAATGGCAGAAGAAGACAAACGTGATGAACAGGAGAAAAACTTTCACATGGTCTTTTATCGCATGTCAGAAATGGTCGAATGAATGTATGGAGATTACGAGAAGAGGATGAAGAAGAGAGAGAAGAAAAAGGAAGCACCACCAGATGATGATGCTTTGGTAAATCAAGGGGCTAGAGGAGATCCTCCTGAGCCTCCATCTTTGCCTTCAAGTTCTAGTTCTTCTTCCTCTGAGCATTCTCATCATTCTCATCATTCTAGACATAAAGTGTCTTTTAAGAAACCATTATTAAAGCTTGATGTAAAGTTTTCTTTACCTATGTTTAATGGAGATGTTAATCCTGAAAAACTAGATAATTGGATCTGTCAGGTTGAAGTGTATTTCCATGTTCAACATATTGATGAAGATGAAGTTAAAGTGCAAATGGATTCTCTTCAGTTGGAAGGCACCTCTCTTGTATGGTGGGAGAGCAAGCTACAAGACATAAGTAAGGGTGGTAATATTCTTTCCTCATGGTCAGAATTTAAAACAGAGTTAAGGAAGAAGTTCTATCCATTAGGGTATTTACATAAAGCAATGATGGAATGGAAAACTTTGAGGCAGAGTAAAGGTCAGATTGTACAAAGTTTCACAGAATAATTTAGGAAGAAATCTCTTGCATTGAACATTCCTTTGGATTCTTATGAAACTTTATTGAAGTATATTGGAGCACTTCACAGTTATATTAGTCATACTTTGCTCTTATTTAACCTCACTAGTCTTGATGAAGTTTGTGTGCAATCCACTCACCTTGAGAACAGGGGGAAACATGGTCAAGAAATCCCACAAAGAAACCTTCCAATTTCCCACAAAAGACTTTCAAGAAGTTTAAAAGGAAGGGCAGGAAGACTGCTACAGTAATGAGAGAAGGAGTAAAACCATCTTTCACTCATTGCAATAAGGGTGGTCACGATGAAGAACGTTGTTGGAAATTGCATCCAGAAAAGAAACTGAAACAGTTCAGTGGAAAGGGGAAGACAAATATTGTTGCTAGAGTGCAACAAGATCTTGGTTCTGAATCAGGAGATGAATGAAATATCACAGAGGCTAGAGTACAAGGTAAAGATTCTCTTCCTACTAGTTCAATTTCCAATGATGAATCTCATATTGATGAACAAAAGAGGAATGAATTATTTCATATACGAGTTGTATCTAAACATACTAAGATAGATACATTATTTGATCTGGGTTCCCAAGTAAACTTAATATTTGAATCACTTGTCAAGAAGTTGGGTCTTGTAACGAAACCACATCCAAATCGTTATCCTCTTGATTGGGTATGTGATAAAGAAAAGCTTAATGTCACCAAACAATATAGGATCAGATTTTATATTGCTTCAAAGTTGATTGATGAAGTGGATTTGTATGTTGTACCACTTGATATATGTGGCATAGTGTTGGGAAGTCTGTATCTTTATGATAGGAAAGCAATCTTCTTTCATCATGAGAAAAAATACCACCTTACTAAAGGGGGAGTGGAATATATTTTTAGATCTCACAACATGATGTTAAATACAACACTTGTTAGTGCAGGGAAAATGAAAAGACTCATAACCACTAATAAGAGATATGTAGTTGGATTACTGAGAGGGGGGTGAATCAGTAATAGAGAAATTATAATCATTTTTAACAAAATAATACAAGTGTTATATCAATGTCGAATTATCATCCAATAATGATAAATGAACAAATGAACAATCATACACATACACAATACACCAGTTTTTTACGTGGAAACCCAAAGTGGGAGAAAACCACATAATGCTCTTTCTTATATGTCTTGAAGAATTACATTCATTGAAGCACCAACCTCCTTTTTTTTCCAGCAACAACTGGAAGGAGTCTCCAACCCCCTAGTTTCTCAGGCTACAACCTGAGAGAAGCTCCAACTCCCCAATTCTCTGGCTACAACCAGAAGGAGGCTACAACCCCCTATGTTCTCCAGCTACAACCAGAAGGTGGCTACAACCACCTGTCCTTGCCCCATAGAAGTAGAAGTAGAATGATGGAACTATTGTCACACTATCACTGTGAGATATATCGTTGTAAACTTGTACCAATAAACCTAGACCATGCATCAACCGGTACCTCAACCTGTAATCAACTTGTACCATAAACAAGTGCATCAACCATGCACCAACCTGTACCAAACAACCTGTAATCAACCTGTACCATAAAAAAGTGCATCCAACCATGTACCAAGTATGTATCAATCATGTGTCAACTACTCATAAACTATGACTCATCAATATGTACCAACATCATCAACTATACACCTCATGTGTGTGCCAACTCATCAACTACTTGTCTCGACCATGTACCCAACATGTACCTCAACCAAAAGCCTTCATCAATTTAATCATTCAAATATGATTTGTAACTCTGTAATAGAACTGGTTTATATGATCACATTCCTGCAAACCTTCCTTAACTTTAACAACAAGAGACTAACATTTTCATCAATATTTTCTTTAGTCTCACATGACTAGTTTTGGATTAGTCAACAACCCGAAATTGAAATAATCATAACTATGTACCTGTAATGAATAAATATCTGAAAATGATACACAATGTTCTTCAGTTTGCTTTATGTAATTCCTCCAGGTGTCACTACTTGGAACCTCTCAGAAAAGGATTTATAGAAAAAATGGCATACCTTGTTGAATTCTAGCTTATTCTAAAGAGTGACCTTGTAGAACGTGCCTCACACAGAATATTTGTTGAATGGATCTGAAAATGTTACACAGCATAAAAAAGACTGTAATCTAACCAAAAAAAAAATCTTACTTAATTTGGATATGTTATGAAGAAGTTATGATGTTTTTACTCGAAACACTTGTTTTAGACTAGTTTGAGGACTAGCCACAAACCCTATTTTCCACGAAGTGTAACTCCAAAAATACAATGAACCACAAGATTATTTTTTTACCATAGATACTTGGATATGTTTCCTCGATGGTATAGAAATTTCATGGCCTGAATCATTCTATAAAAGAATTTATTGCGAAAATGGTGAGATGACTTGTAAATAACATACCTTAGAAAGCATCATCAACCGAATTTATCCTCCCTTGAATTCCAACCTTCTTTTATTCACCTTCCCTCTGAAATTCGGCTTCGATATCCTTTGGTTACCTCAAACACCTATATATATTCAATATTCTCAATTTTAATCTAAATTATAGAGACTTGCCTCTTATTTATACTCTCCAAGTAGCTTCCTTAAAAACATCTTCTAGGTCACTTTGCCCACTTTCCTTATTTTAGGGTTAACCCACTTCTAATTTCTCCATTAAATTTATTATTTAAATAATTTATTTTTTATTCACTTTGAATTATAGTGCAGTCATCACTTCACTTTATTATTTACCTTCTAAAATCTCTGAAACCACTTTAACTACTTTGACCTTTTGGAGCTTCTAGATGACATATGAGGGTCCTCCAACTTCGTAAGGCCATAACTCTCAAACTATGAGGAGTTATGTGATGTTCCACATACCACCAAAAATGGAATGAAGTGTACTATCCATATAGAATAGTATTACCTGAAAATATATCAAAGCTCATACCATTATCCCTCAAACAAACTTAGGTCCATTACCCAAACCCGGGTTCTCCAACTTCTCATGGCCATAACTCTCTAACCGTGAGGAAGTATGTGACGTTCCACATACCACTAGAAATGGCATGACAAGCACTACCCATATAGGATAGTTTCACTGAAAAACTCATTGACCTTCATCTCATTATTCCACAAATAAGAATGGGTTCTCTAACCATACTTCTAGGATAACTCAATCCGCAAAGCGTCTTCCCGTGAGGGCTTTCACCATAAGGGGACCACTTTGGAGTCCATCCATTTGTACTTATTATCAACCATGACGAGACAATAATGAATCATATTTACATCAAAACAAATTGGGTCCATTACCCAAACCTTTGTGCTACCAGGCTTTCTTCAAGGGTTGACATCAATGACAACCAACCTTAATCAACAATCTCCCCCTTTGGGATTGATGGAAACACTTTGATGCCAAACTGAAATTATGTCATGCAATACTGAAGTCATATCACTCATACTTCCCTTGGAAACATGTCTCTATCCTCTGTATCTTTGTGACCATTTCTCCCCCTGGAACCATGCCTTTGTCCTCTGCATCTGATGAATTTCTCCCCCTTTGTCATCAATGGAAAAGGTATCTTTCCATCTGGGGTTGCTCCCCTGACTGAATTATCCTCTTTATGGTGCTTCCTTGTGTACATCTAAGAAACATAAGATAAGCATTCAAAATCATTCATTTTGGAGTAGAAATAACTCCAAGTCTCTGGGGAAGATACTCAAAGGCTTCCCGTGGAAGTGGTTTTGTAAATATGTCTACCACTTGTTCTTTTGTGCCCACATACTCAACTTTGATGTTCTTTTCTGCAACATGCTCCTGTAGAAAGTGATACTTGATTGGAATGTTCTTCATTATGGAGTGCATCACCAGGTTCTTTGAGATACTGATGGCGCTTGTATTATCATAATAGATTGGAATGGGCTCATCATACTCAACCTGTATATCTGTTAGAGTTTGTTTCATCCAAAGAACTTGTGTACAACATGATGTTGTTGCAATATACTCTGCCTCGGCTGTAGATAAAGATATTGATGATTGTTTCTTTCTTAGCCATGATACTAAACACTCAGCCAAGTAGAATGTTGCTCCACTGGTGCTTCGTCGGTCATCAATACAACCTTCCCAATCTGCATATGTGTAGGAAATAAGTGATACATCCTTTCCTTTTGGATACGATAATCCAAACTCTTCTGTTCCTTTGAGATATCTGAAAATCCTCTTCACTGCTAATACATGTGATTCCTTTGGTGTTGCTTGAAATCATGTCACCTGTCCAACTTCTTGCATTACATCTAGTCTAGATGTTATCACATATAGTAGGATGTCAATCATTGACCTGTATTTCCTCTGATATGTAGACTTTGAATCATCATCTTTGCTCAAATTGCAACTGGTTTGCATGGGAGTGATAACGGGTTTGCAATCTTCCATTCTGAACCTCTTTAGCATTTCTCTGATATACTTGGTTTGAGAAATAAAAATTCATTGGTTTCTTTGACATATCTGAAGTCCCATAATGAAGGATAGTTCTCCAAGTAATGAAATTTCAAATTCATTATGCATATCCTTTGCAAATTTCTGGCTTAACCTGTCATCATCACTACCAAAAATAATATCATCAACATAAAATTCAATTAATAAAATATTACCTTGACTTACCTTGATGTAGAGGTTGTTGTATGCACTTCCTTTTCTAAACCCTACCTTTTGTAGATACTTATCCAGTCTATAGTACCATGCTCTAGGAGCCTGTTTTAGACCATACAAGGCCTTCTTTAATTTACACACATAATCTGTGTTCTCTGACAACTAAAATCCTTCTGGTTGTTTAATGTAGACTTCGTCTTCAAGTTCCCCATTCAGAAAAGTTGATTTTACATCCATCTGATACACTTTAATATTTTTGGAGCATGCATAAGCTAAAAGAAAACGGATTGCTTCCATTCTGGCAACTGGGGAAAATTTCTCTTCAAAATCGATTCCTTCAATTTGTGCATATCCTTTACATACCAATCTAGATTTGTTCCTTGTAACTTGTCCATATTCATTCAATTTATTCCTAAATATCCATTTTGTGTCGATCACATTATTATTCTTTGGTCTTGGAACCAATTCCCAAGTGTCATTTTTCTCTATTTGATCTAATTCTTCATCCATGGCATTATTCCAAAATTGATCCTTGCTGGCTTCTTCAAAACAATTTGGTTCAATTGTAGATAAGAGTGCTAGGTGTGTTTGTTCTGGAGAACGGATTCTTCTTATAGTTTCAACTCCTTCATCTTTGTTTCTGATAATCTGATCTAGAGGATGATTCTTCTGTACTCGTCTACTAGGTGTCTTTGGAGACACTTTTTGAACTTGATCTTCTTTTTCTATCGGATTCTCTTCATCTTCCTCTTCTACTTCTTTTTCATCTTCTGCTTCTTCTTCGAAAGGTTGTTCGATTGATTTATTTTCTTCTTCCTTTGATTCTGGTCTACATGTTTCATCAATTGTTACGTTGATGCTTTCCAAAACTTTGTTTAATCTCAGATTGTAACACTTGTATGCTTTCCTTGTACTTGAGTAACCAAAAAGTACTCCTTTGTCCACACGAGAGTCAAACTTTCCCATTTCGCCATCTTCTCTTTTGATGTAGCATTTGCTTCCAAAAACTCTGAAGTGCTTCACATTTGTTGGTCTTCCTTTCCATAGCTCGTAGGGATTTTTGTCAGTGTTGTTTCTGAGCATTACTCTGTTTTGAATGTGAATTGTTGTCTGCACTACCTGTGTCCAAAATATATATGTCAATTTGGAATCCATTAGCATTGTTCGAGACATTTCTTGTACTGTTGTGTTCTTTCTTTCAAAAACTCCATTCTGTTGAGGTGTCCTAGCAACAGAGAATTGCTTTTTTATTCCATGCCTGCTGTAGTAGTCCACAAATTCCCTTGAAGTGAACTCTCCTCCATTATCGGATCTCAAGCATTTGATTTTTGAATCCATTTCATTTTCAACCATTTCCTTGTAGATCTTAAAGTTTTCAAAATCTTATGACTTGTTCTTGAGAAAGAAAACTGCAGTCATTCTTGTGTAATCATCAACTAATAACATAAAATTATTATCACCTTTAAAACCCTTTATTGTAGTTGGTCCAAATAGATCAGTGTGCACAATTTCCAGTGGTCTTGTCATTGAATATTCCTTTGATTTGAACCTGGTGTTTGTTTTCTTTCCTTGTTGACAATGCTTGCATAAAGTGTTGGTTGGTTTCATGATTTGGGGCATCTCTTTGATTGCTTCTCTTTTGCTGACTTTGACAAGGTTATCAAAATGTATGTGACCCATTCTTCTGTGCCATAGCCAACTTTCATATTCCTTTCCTAGACAACACTTTTCATTTCCAATTTCACTTAACACATATAGGTTGCATGCAGTTCTTGTAGTTGTAGCAATCAATTTTCTTGAACCTTATTTTCTTATCTCGCACTTTTGGGAATCAAAAGTAACTTTATGACCTTGGTCACACATTTGACTCACACTTAGAATATTATGTTTCATATATTCTACTAGTAAAAAAAAATCTATCTTTCTATTCTTATTCCCAATTCTAACTATGTTTTTTCCAATTATTTTAGCTGAATCATCATTTCCGAAGGAGACTGGTCCATCGCTTTCCTTTATTAATGTAAGAAACTCGTCTCTATTACTTGTCATGTGTTTTGAACAACCACTGTCAACATACCAACCACGTTTCTTCTTCTTAGCTTTTAGAGCGAGTGTGCATTCTTCATTGCTATACTGATTCTGATTTCTTATCCATGTCCTTTTCTGAGGTTCTTGCCTGTGAATGTTGTTATTCTGTTGTGGCTCTCTAGGAGGGACTGTCATTCTACAATCTTCGGCTAGGTGTCCAAAGTTGCTACATTTGTAACATTCCACTTCAGTGCTCAAAGATTCAAACCTGTCGTAGATTATTCTCTGTGTTTCACTAGGCCTTCTTGGATAACCCTTTTGTGTATGACTTTCAAAGTTGTTTATGTTCATGTTGTTATCTCTGCAATTCGTAGCTTTATGTCCAAAATTATTACATGCATAACATAAACCAAAAAATATAGTTTGATACTTGGGAGTTGAAGATCTTCTGAAAGGAGGTGCTCTCATGAATCCTTCTTCTTCTTGAGGCCTATTTGTCTGTTGTTGATTCTGAAATCTGAATCTTCTCGGTGGAGGAGTGTCCCTGTAATCTTCCTTGTATATCTTCCTATCCCCTTTGATTTTTTCTGCATAGCTTTTTGGATATGTTTCTTTCTCTGTTGTTTTGGAGCTTGGTCCCTTTTTTGTTTGATTGTATCCAAGTCCAGACTTGCCAAGATGAGATTTTTTACTGCCGATAATGTCATCCAAAAATTTTGAGCTATTCTGCATATTTTTCTTTTGAATATCCTTTCTTAATGTGACAATCTCTTCTTCCAAATTTCCAATGTTCCTGTCCTTTTCTTCTAGCTGTTCTTTGAGTGCTTCTTCAATTATTTTATCTTCATCTATTTGAACCTTCAAATTTGCGATCATTTGTTGTAGTTCTTGAGTATCTTCTTTCTTGTCTAGTTCCTCTTATAGTTTCTTGTTTTTCTTCTTTTCTATTATGATAACTTATATGGCACACATCAATTCTTATCGGTAGTCAACTTCTGCCTCTACAATTTCTTCTTCGACTTCTTCATATTCTTCTTAGGCTTCTTCATATTCTTCTTCAGAGTATTCTTTATTAGATTCTTCTACTACTATGAATAAAACTCTTCCTGTCTCACTATCACTGACTTCATCTTCACCCGATGATGAGATGTCTTCTTTGGTGCATAAGCTTTTCTTGAAAACTTTCTTTGTAGTTCTTTTTCCTTTATATGTTTGTTTGCCTTTTGAGTAACCTTCATCATTTCTCTTTATCTTATGAGGACATTTGTTAGCAAAATGACCAATACCATCAGAATTAAAACAAATTAAAGGAATCTTACCTGTATACCTACCGTTGGTTCCCTTGTTCAGTCTTTTGACGAAGTTGGCCACTTCTTCATCATCTTCTGAGACGTCACTGTTATTGCTATTTTCTTCTTGTTGATTTTATTTTTTATTTGATCTTTTGGATGCTTTGAAGGTTGCTTCCTTTACATCTAGATTTTCTTGTTCAGTTCTCATTTCATATCACATGAAGATTCCATGCAGTTTGTCCATGCTTATTGAGTTTAGATCTGATCTTTCTTCTAGTACTGATATCTTAGGGTCAAATCTCATAGGAATAGATCTTAGTACCTTTTGAACAATTACAGATTCTTCCATTTCTTCTCCCAATCCTATGATTGCATTCACCGTTTCATCAACTCGTAAGAAGTAGGCTGCAATATTCTCATCTTCCTTCATCTTTAGTTGTTCGAACTGACCTCTGTAAGTTTAAAGCTTTGTTGCTTTGACTTTTGAATCTCATTCATAAATATTTTGAAGCGTGTCCCAAATCTCTTTAGAGGTTTTACAATGTGCAACTTTGGTGAATACCATTTCACTGAGACCATTCAAAATTGAATTTGTGGCTTTGGAATTATTATGACCGAGTTTCACTGCTTTGCCATTTTTTGGTGGTACTGTTGGTGTTGTGTATCCATCTACAATTGATTTCCAAATTTCAAGTCCATGTTCCTGTATATATGTCTTCATCCTTATACTCAAAAAAGCATACTTGTGTCCATCAAACTGTGGTATTCCATTTTTATACAAGTTGTTTCTCTCCATGATCTACCTTTCAGTGGTTAAACTGATTTCTGAAGGAACCTGCTATGAAACCAACTGTTGGATTACTGAGAGGGGGAGGGTGAATCAGTGATAGAGCAATTATAATCCTTTTTAACAAAATAATCCAAGTGTTATATCAATGTAGAATTATCATCCAATAATGAGCAATGAACAAATGAACAATCATACACATACATAGTACACCCGTGTTTTACGTGGAAACCCAAAGCAGGAGAAAACCACAAAATGTTTTTTCTTATATGCCTTGAAGAATTACATTCATTGGAAGCACCAAATTCGTTTTTTTTTTTAGCTGCAACAGGAAGGAGGCTCCAACCCCCTAATTTCTCAGGCTACAACCTGAGGGAAGCTCCAACTCCCCAATTCTCTGGCTGCAACCAGAAGGAGGCTACAACCCCTTATGTTCTCCGTCTACAACCGAAAGTTGGCTACAACCACCTATCCTTTCCCCGTTCAACCACCTTGAAGTAGAATTAGAATGGTGGAACCAGTGTCACACTATCACTGTGAGATATACCACTGTAAACTTGTACCAATAAACCTGAACCATGCATCAACCATGCATCAACCTGTACCTCAACCTGTAATCAACCTGTACCATAAACAAGTGCATCAACCATGCACCAACCTGTACCAAAAAACCTGTACCATAAACAAGGTCATCCAACCATGTACCAAGTATGTACCAATCATGTGTCAACTACTCATTAACTATGAATCATCAATATGTACCAACATCATCAACTATACACCTCATGTATGTGCCAACTCATCAACTACTTGTCTCAACCATGTACCCAACATGTACCTCAACCAAAAGCCTTAATCAATTTCATCATCCAAATATTATTTGTCACTCTATAATATACCTGGTGTATATGATCACATGCATGAAAACCTTACTTAACTTTAACAACAAGAGACTAGCATTTTCATCAATCTTTTCTTTAGTCTCAAATGACTAGTTTTGGATTTGTCAACAACCCTAACTTGAAATAATCATAACTATCTACTTGTAATGAATAAATATATGAAAATGATACACAATTTTCTTCAGTTTGTTTTATGCAATTCCTCCAGGTGTTACTACTTGGAACCTCTCAGAAAAGTTGTTATAGCAAAAATGACATACATCGCTGAATTATGGCTTATTCTAGAGAGAGATATTTTAGAGCGTGCCCCACACAGAATATTTGTTGAATGGATATGAAAATGTTACACAACATACTAAAGACTGTAATCTAACAAAAAAATTTGGTCTTACTAAATTTGGATATGTTATGAAGAAGTTATGACATTTTTACCCGAAACACCTGTTTTAGACTAATTTCAGGACTAGCCACAAACCCTATTTTCCACGGAGTGTAAATCCAAAAATACAACGACCAACACGCTGATTTGTTTACCAAATATACTTGGATATGTTTCCTAAATTTCATAGAAATTTCATAGTCTGAATCATTCTAGAAAAAAAGTTATTACGAAAATGGTAAGATGACCTATAAATAACATACCTTAGAAAACATCATCAAAAGAATTTATCCTCCCTTGAATTCCATCCTTTTTTTCTTCACCTTCCCTTTGAAATTAGGCTTAGATATCCTTTGGTTACCTCAGACACCTATAGATATTCAATATTCTTAAGTGTAATCTAAATGAGAGAGACTCGCCTCTTATTTATACTCTCCAAGTAGCTTCCTTAAAAACATCTTCTAGGTCACTTTACCCACTTTCCTTATTTTAGGGTTAACCCACTTCTAATTTCTCCATTAAATTTATTATTTAAATAATTTATTTTGTATTCACTTTGAATTATAGTACACTCATCACTTCACTTTATTATTTACCTTCTAAAATCTCTTAAACCACTTTGACTACTTTGACCTTTTGGGGCTTCTAGATGACATATGAGAGTCCTCCAACTTCGTAAGGCCATAACTCTCAAACCGTAAGGATTTCTGTGACGTTCCACACACCAAAAGAAATGGAATGACATGTACTATCCATATAGAATAGTATTACCTACAACTATATCAAAACTCATACCATTATCCATCAAACAAACTTGGGCCCATTACTCAAACTTGGGTTCTCCAACTTCTCATGGCCATAACTCTCTAATAGTGAGGAGTTATGTGACATTCCACATACCACCAAAATTGGCATGACAAGAACTATCAATCTAGGATAGTTTCACTGAAAAATTCACTGACCTTCATATCATTATTCCACAAATAAGCATGGGTTGTCTAACCATACTTCTAGGATAACTCAATCCGTAAAGCGTCTTCCTGTGAGGGATTTCACCATAAGGGGACCACTTTGGAGTTCATCCATTTGTACTTATTATCAACCATGAAAAGACAATAATGAGTCATCTTTACATCAAATAAACTTGGGTCCATTACCCAAACCTTTGTGCTACCGGGCTTTCTTCAAGGGTAGACATAAATGACAACCAACCTTAATCAACACTCATGGTCGTAAAAGAGAAAGATGTCGGGACATCTGATGCTTTCCAAGGGTGTGATCGATATCATAAAAAGGAATTAATTGATATTTTTTCTAAGTATGATGATATTTTTCAGGAACCAGATGGATTACCTCCTAAGCGGGAAATCCAACATGAGATACATCTTCAGCAGGATTCTCCTCTTCCTAATGTGGGCATGTACAAGATGTCAGTTGTGGAGATGACATAATCAAGAAGCAGGTACATGGCTTATTGGATCAAGGGGTCATCAGGCCTAGTTCATCTCCTTGTGGTTCTCTGACCATGATGGTGCCAAAGAAAGATGGCACATGGCGAATGTGTGTCGATTACCGGGCCTTAAATAAAATCACAATGAAAAATCGATACCCTCTTCCTCACATAGATGATTTACTTGATCAGTTGAAGAATGTTTTTTATTTCACTAAGTTGGATTTGCGCAGTGGATATCATCAAATCAGGGTTGTAGAACAGGATGCATGGAAGACTTCCTTTAAAACCAAACAAGGATTGATTGAGTGGTTAGTTATGTTGTTTGGGATTTGTAATGCTCCAACAACTTTCATGCCTGTGATGAATGATGTATTTAGGCCTTTCCTGGATGACTTTGTGATTGTATATTTATATGACATTCTTGTTTTTAGCGAGACTTGGGATGAACATGTAAGGCATTAAAGCAAGTATTGGATACTTTGCAAAGGAAAAATTTGTATGTGAAAATGTCGAAATGTGAATTTGGAAAGACTACACATGTATACTTAGGTCATATTGTGGGAGGAGTACAATTGAATATTGATCCTTCCAAAATTGATGTAATTGTAAATTGACCTGAGCCAAAACGTGTAACCAAGATACGGAGCTTCTTGGGTGTAGTCCAGTATTGGAGGAGATTCATTCCCAACTTCACTTTTATAACAACTCCTTTTCATGCCTTAACTAGTGTGAAGAACACTTTTCAGTGGGAAGGAAAGCAATAAAAATCTTTCAACATTTTGAAGGATAAGATCAATACTGCACCAGTATTAGCATTGTTGAATCTTCAACAGTCGTTCGATATTGAGACAGATTCCAATGGATGCGTCATGGGTGTAGTACTGATGCAATATCATAAGCCTATTTGTTACCACTTTGAAACTTTTAACCAAATTGTTGTTAACTATCCTACATATGATAAAGAGTTGTATGCATTAACTCAAAGAGTAAAGAAATGGAAGCATTACTTGTTAGGGAAGGAAACAATTATACATATAGATCACTAGCCCTTACAATATCTTCAAGCATAGACCAAACTACAACAATATCGACACTACAGATGGATGGGTTTTCTACAACAATTTCATTCGATAATCAAGTACAAGAAGGGTACAAGTAACAAGGTAGTCGATATGCTTTCTAGACCTCCTATTGTTGCTTCTATTATTTTGAAGAATAATTCTTTATCTCATGATAGCTATGTAGAACAATATGCCATCGATGAAGATTTTAAAGAAGTATATGAGAATCTAACCCATGGTGAACAGGTAGAGAACTATTGTCTGCAGGGAAAGTTACTCTATCATATTGGGAAGCTATGTATTCCTACAAGTGAACGAGTCCATGTAATATGAGAAGCTCATACTTATCTTGTGTTTAGGCATTTTGGGGTAGGAAAAACTATGGCTCATTTGCAGAGGTTTTGTTATTGGCCTCAAATGAAAGCAATTGTAACTAAATATGTAAAGGGGTGTGTGATGTGTTCTACTTGTAAGCCCACTAATAGAAAATTGGGGCTATACTCACCACTTCATGTTCTATCCCATCCATGGGAAATCATTTCCATGGATTTTGTAGGGGGTTTACCAATGACCAAAGGGGGTCATGATTATTTGTATGTCATAGTGGATAGGTTCAACAATATGTGTATCTTGATGACATGTAAAAAGTAGATCACTGCTGAGCAGACTGTTAATCTCTTCTTTCAGCATGTTTGGGTTCACTTTGGGTTGCCCACGTCCATTGTCTCGGATTGAGATACTCAATTCCTTGGGGATTTTTGGACTAGCTTGTGGAGAATGATGGACACCAAATTGAAGAGGAGAACTGCTTTTCATCCATAGACCGACGAACAGTCAGAGGTGGTAAATAGAACAATGGTACTTTTTCTTCGAGGCTACTACAACAATCATCCTAAGTTATGGGATGAATGGATACCCTATGTACAACATGCTTATAATCAAGCTTTACATTCATCCACTCAGAGTTCACCTTTTGAGACGTGTTTTGGGTGCCTACCAAATGTTCCTTTGGACTTGATGTATGGGAGAGATGTCGATGTGAATGAAGAACAAACAAATGACATAGCCCGCAAGTTCATTCAGATGATCCAAAAAATACACTAGGCAGTCAGCGAATAGTTGGAGAAAATTCAAGCACAATATAAAGCTTGGCATGAAAAACACAGGGTTGATCATCAGTTTCAGGTTGGAGACTAGGTATGGCTTCACATCAGCAAGGAACGATTGAAGGGTGAAGGCAAGAAAATAAAGCCTATCCAATATGGACCCTTCACTATTTTGGAGAAAAGAGGCACTAATGCTTTTCATTTAGATCTTCCACCATATATGCAAATTTACTCTATTGTGAACGTAGAGAACTTGAAATTGTTTTAGCATCCCATGATCATGGATCAGGATGAGGAAGTTTCAATATCGTCAGTTGATGAGTTTTCACCTGAGTACTTGGATGAGTTACAGGAATATATCATCCTAGACAGAAGGGCGAGGACTTCACATAGGGGTGATGTTGATTATCTTCGAGTAGGATTAAAGGGCACACATCCAAGCAAGGAAAAGGGGATTGAGAAGGACAAAGTGAGGGGACTCTTCCCTCACATACTAGTTGATTGATGAAAGATTTTGGTGGTCCAAAATTCTCTCAGTGGGAAGGCGTGATCCAAAAAAGGATCCAGAGAAGGATAAGAACAACTCAGAACGCACAGAAGCAACTCAAGAAGCTCAGAATAGCTTCAACAAACAACAAAAGAGAAAAAAATCAAAATTCTCAAAACTCAGTTAAAATGGCATGGTTGCAAATAGCGCGTCATAAGATTTCTAACGATGCAAACAACTCGTCAAACGGAGTTACAAATCAAAAGTTATAAGCGATCAAAGTTCAGGTCAAACTTGGTCAAAAGTCAAAAGTCAAGGTGACACATGGCACCATTGAAAGGGTGACACGTGGCACATCCATATAACTGAATTGGAATGAGATGACATGGAAAAATGATGGTCGACACGTGGGCAAATCAGGTTGTGACAAGTGTCAGTTTCATGGGTAAATGTTATGGTGCCACATGGCCCAGTCATGGGATGCCACATGGCATCCCTCCAATGGTTGGCATGTACCAATATTTTTATGACTCCATCAGAGTCGAACCCTTGACCTCCTCCAACCCAAAGGCCTCACATTCCATGCCAACCAATACACCACTACATGTTCCTTGTTTGTAATGTGGTGAAAATTCTATTTAAGTTTAAGGTTTGAAGTGGGTGCCAAGAAAAGGGGCTAGGCCTTCGGCCTAACCCCTGGTTATATGATAAATGCATGCAACCATAGCTTATCCGCCACATATGGCATATTCCCCAAATAATCACCCGCCATACTTGGTAATTGCCACTATATTTAGCATATCCATCATTTTAAAACCACTGTTATTTTGAGCGAGCGCGCCAACTTTGTTATAACTATGTATTAAAAAGTGGAATCCACGGGATTCGATCTCGGGACCTCCGCTAACCTATGGCCTAATATATCATATGCTAACCACTCCGCCAACCATCACATTTATTCTTAACTGCCACAATTTTTGTATAAGAAGAGGGATCGGTCAGTGTTTCGGAACAAAGAGCACGAGAAACATGTGAGACCAAGCACGTCCATACCGTATGTATTTGGGATCAGTTTTCGAGACATCCTTGGCACACATTTCAAGATAGTCCAATCATTTATTGTAGAGGTAGTGACATGGAAACTGAGGCAGGGGTGTCTCTTGGGTCTGAAAGTGTCAGACTCGGATCTATTAACGTTTCTGCTATTATTAGGTTACTTTCAATTTACTAGATAACAATAGCATAGACATGATCACTGCGAGAAACACAATCATAAGAGTACACAAGCATTTATCCTGGGAAACCCTCAAGGGGAAGAAAACCCAACAAAACTTCCTTAATATAGATAGCCAATACAATGCCAAGATAATGAACCAGACAACAGAGAATATCCAACATTGAGCAACATGCCTCTCTCTCTTACTTCTTCTGGAAACCGACAAATGCAACTTCCTTCAAAATTTGCACACTAGATGAATGAGTTGAGTGTGTGTCTAAATGAGGCACTGGCCTCTCTTATTTATACAATTATGGCACGTCTGGAAGTGTCTCTTCACTAGCAGGGCCAACTTCTTCTTCTGGGTGGTTATAACCACCTTTAATATATTCTAGGGCCTCTTTAATATATTCTGGGGCTGACTTCTTATTTAACCTATTACAATTAGGGTTTGACCAATCCACAAAAGGGGATTTGGTCATTTACAATACCCGTCATGATCAATCCACAAAAGGGGATTGTTAAGAACCAAATATCAATATAGCATAGAAAAACCTCAGAAAAAGTACTCAACGCCTTGATAATTTCAGATAATAAGCCTCTTCGAGGGGGAAACCTCCTTTTACCCCACTTAAATGTTCAAGTACCAGATGATTCAAAATGAAAATGTCTCCTTGGTATATATAGGAGACTAGGAGGTATAATTACAACTAATGGCCTAA
>ML785756.1:458901-476294 GCA_009831015.1 Picea engelmannii | reverse complement strand
TTTTTTGGTGGCATGTTGGCCAAGTATCACTTTTGAACCTTGATTTTGAGGTGGTTCTGCTAGACAATATTTCTTTTGTTGTATCTCCCAAGTTTCGGCCCTTCTGGGTATGAAAATTTATTTTATGTAGTTCTCTAATATTTCTTCTCCGCAATGCCATAGGTCTGATCAAAATTGGATCTGCCAAGTGGAGTTTACGGTAACTTCCCCACAACTTGTCGATTTTGGGCCTTTCCAGGAGATCTCACTTGTATAGCGTGCCCCGCACAAAATAATTGATATAAAATAATGAAACTCACACCAAAAATACTACAGATTGTCCACGATCCAATGAAACTAGTCCCACTCAATTTGGATACTCTAGGAAGACGTTATGATTATTTTACCTGGAACACCTTCTTGAGACTAGTCAATAGGACTAGTCATATACCCTATTTTACACAGGGTGTATCTACAAATTTAAGATGACCCAGAAGCTGAAAGTTTTACCACAAATACCTTACTAATTTCTATAAATAGCCTCCTGATTTCAGGGTCTGAAATGTTACAAAAAAGTTTTTATAGCGAAAATTCCGCAATGAATTAGTTCAGGATGATTCCAGAACCCAATCTTGTCCAGGTTGTATCTCTGAAAATACAAGGCTTCAGGAGCTGAATTTTGAAACCAACGTACCTTGATCCATATAATAAATATCCTCCAAGCCATTCCTTCTAAAACATTGTAGAAAAAAAGTTATAGCTAAAATTCCAAGGTGTCTTAGATGTAGCAGCGAAACCCTAAGACCTTGAGCTCTGATACCATATGTTAAGAACCAAATATCAATATAGCATAGAAAAACCTCAGAAAAAGTACTCAACGCCTTGAAAAAGAGATAATTTCGGATAATAAGCCTCTTCGAGGGGGAAACCTCCTTTTACCCCACTTAAATGTTCAAGTACTAGATGATTCAAAATGAAAATGTCTCCTTGGTATATATATAGGAGACTAGGAGGTATAATTACAACTAATGGCCTAAAGCCGACATAAATAAAATAACATTACTAATATAATATGCCCCAATTAAGGGGTAATGAGCCAATATTAGGGCTTATCAGGGATTGATCTAATCAATAAATATATTTTTATCTTTATCCACAAAAGGGGATAAGAATATTCTTTGCAGTTACACAATATTTTAACACTCCCTCTTAACAAGAGGGATATTCTTTATCTTTTGACAGGTCACTGGATGTCGACATCAACTAGGTAGAAGCATCCACTGGATAACATCATCAACTAGGCAACATCATCAACTGGGTAATCATCATTAACTAGATAACTGGATGCATCCACTTGGTCATCTGGCATCATGATCATTGACTGACATATCTATAAATCATCAGAAGTTTTGTTCTCTTTATATTCGTGCAGAAGATACTCTTTCTTTCTTTCGTCTTCACGCAGAAGATACTTCTTTCTTATATTCACACAAAATATATCTTATCTTCACACAGAAGATGTCTTATCTTCACACAGAAGATATTCTATGAGTTTTGCCATTCCTTTTATGTTCTCCCTTCTCTTGTAGTCATCTATCTCACCCATCCACTGGGGAGGACTAATACCATAGCTTCACTCCTAGTCATCCCACATGAACTAGAGAAGCTAAGATGCTAGCCTAGGCAAGACTAGACTCCCTTTCCATGATCCACACAGGATCACGACAAAAACCCCAAGAGCCAACTAACCATTCCACATGGTCAAGGTTTGTGTTCCAAGCTACTCAATCCTTGGCTAGAGGAGATTATTTTCCCGCTTCCCCTTGGAGAAAAATCCACATTCCTCTCTATGAGGGTGGTCACACCCCTCTCTACGAGGGTATTCTAGCATGTCCCTAGAGTATCCAAAACTCAACACTTGGACAGAGGCCAACCTTGGAAAATTTCTCATTCCCCTTCTCTACGGAGGTCTCTTCCTTCTCTAGGAAGGTCTCTTCTCATTCTCCTTCTCTACGAAGGTCTATCTCTGGGATTGCTCATTCCTTCTCTATGAATGTCTAGCCATGGGATCCAAAAAAATCTCTTGTGGTTCAAAATATTTCCATGGTATAATACCATGCTACCCATATGTTGGGAACCATCCATCTACTAGATAGATTTCATCTTGATCAAAATATTTGGGCACAAACCATATTCTTTTCTAACTGCATCAAATCACGATCCTTCATTTCGAACTCAGAGACATGGCTCCCTCTTGCACCAAGCTAATAGCTTCTAATCATCATCCTTGAATTTTTCTTCTGTAATATCCTGGGTGCCTTCTTGAGTTCGAATATTTCTTTCTTTCTGTCTTCATACTGGATCAACCTGCTCCCTCTACATCTATAAGAACGGTACTGGAGCAACTTGTAGTTACTTGCATCTCATCCACTATATCTGAGTATCCATCTTTTTCTTCATCTTGAATATTTTTGTTTTGCATCTTTAGGAGCCTCCTGCTCCTATATAAATATTGGATATTGTATGATCTTCACTGGCTGTCACCATATCATACGTCCTTCTCGTGTTTTCTAACTTCTGCAAGTCACGGCATAAGTTCTTTCTTCCGAGACTTGTTTACTTACAATATGCTTTCTCTATCACTCTCATGAGTGATCATACCTGAAATAAATATTTTAGCTATTTATCCTTTTCTTTGATAATTCTGCATAGACACTGAAATAAAACGAGGTTAATTCACATTCTCACAAAAATCTAACTTGTTATGATAAAGTATTAAAGTAAACAAGATACTAAAAATAAACATGAATACTTATCTTTTGTTTTTGTGTGGGGAGGCTCCACGGACTCCACCATTTTCTATCAACTATCTTCAACTTAAAGTACATAATCCTTAATTTCTGCTAAATCTTTCTTTGAGGGAGGAGATTCCTCTTCCTCTGCCACATGTGCTTGATGCTTTCTTTTCCCTTTTCCTTGGGGATAGTCATAGGAAAAGTGTCCCAACTTTTGACAGTTTTAGCATCTGATCTTTGAAACATCTCTCTTCTTATCTGGAACTCTTACGGAGTTAGCTTCTTTATTGTTCCTCCTAAAGGAACTTCTTTTGCTATTTTGAACTGTAAGAGCTTCCTCTTCATCAACAATTAATCTCTTATGTTGGTCTGCAAGTCTAGATTCTTCGTGTGTGCAATCTGCCCATAACTTATCAAACTTGGGTAACTTGCTTCTTGCACACACTCCTTGTACAAAGGGAATCCAAAATGTTGGAAACACATTTAGGGTTGTGGTTACAAGTTCTTTTTCACTAATGACATCTCCAATAGCTGCAAGCTGATCTTTGATCTGAGAAACTCTCATAAGATAGGATGTGACAGATTCTGAGTTGTACATATTCATATTACGAAGCTGATTTCTTAAGGTAAGATTCTGGCTAATGTCTTTGCTTTCATATAACCGACTGAGTGCTTCATACATTTGCCTTGCTATCTATAGTTCGGATATATGAGGGATCAAGTGATCCTTTACTGAATCTGACATGATTCTCTTTGCTTTCTTTTCATTCTTCTTATGCTTGGTCTTTTCCTCTTCTTCATCTGGTTCTGGTACACCCATTGTAACATGTTCTAGGAGATCATTCTCGTCTAGGATCATTTGCAACTTATGCTTCCAAGATCTGAAGTTTCTAGATCCTTCCAGCCTATCTTCTACCCTCATGTTGGTAGCCATTCTTTCTTGCAGTAGAAACCCTAGCCCTCTAGGGTATAGAAAATAAAAAAATCAAATTTCTTGGATCTGAAAACTAAACTCACCAAAAGATGCATTGGACTGAGGCGAGTATGCTGGTACAGTCAGATTTCTGAAAATCCAAATTTTACCCCTTCAAACTTGATCTGTGGATTTCTGGACTAGTGCTTCTAGTTTTCTGGTACTTCTCGTACTCTGGTACTTCTGGTACTTCTGGTACTATGGTTTTTTGTTACTTCTAGTACTTTGTGAAAACTAGGGTTTCACTTTCTAGGAGATCTAGCCACTGAAAATGTGTGTTGAAGATGCCAAAAAATTCCTTGAGGTAGGGCGAACCTTTCTAGATGGATTTGAGGTTGAAACCCTTCTTCAATAAAAAGCCCTAATTTTCATGTACGACAACAATGACGTTTTTATTTTTCCTATGAAAGATGCTCTCTTCAGCTTAGATCTAATACCATGTTAAAGTTTCTACTATTATTATGTTACTTTCAATTTACTAGATAACAATAGCATAGACAGGATCATTGAGAGAAACACAATCACAAGAGTACACAAGCATTTATCCTGGGAAACCCTCAAGGGGAAGAAAACCCAACAAAACTTCCTTAATATAGATAGCCAATACAATGCCAAGATAATGAACCAGACAATAGCGAATATCCAACACTGAGCAACATGCCTCTCTCTCTTCCTTCTTTCGGCAACCGACAACTGCAACTTCCTTCAAAACTTGCGCACTAGATGAATGAGTTGAGTGTGTGTCTAAATGAGGCGTTGGCCTCTCTTATTTATACAATTCTGGCATGTGTGGAAGTGTCTCTTCACTGGCAGGGCCGACTTCTTCTTCTGGGTGGTTATAACCACCTTTAATATATTCTGGGGCCTCTTTAATATATTCTGGGGCTGACTTCTTATTTAGCCTATTACAATTAGGGTTTGACCAATCCACAAAAGTGGATTTGGTCATTTACAATACCCGACATGATCAATCCACAAAAGGGGATTGATCTAATCAATAAATATATTTTATCTTTATCCACAAAAGGGGATAAGAATATTCTTTGTAGTTACACAATATTTTAACAGGACCGAGGCGTGGATACAGTCATTTTTAGGTAAAACGACACCACAAACGCAGTGGTGGTGTTATTTTTCTAATCTAAGCAAATATTTTGTAGCTTAAATCCATAATGAGGTATAATTATGTATTTAGCCCAATTCTTTTGTGGAGTTAATAAAAAGATCTACCCATTTGAGAGCAGGACCTGGAGACGTAGTCCACCAGGGACAAACTTCGTTATCAAGTTCTTTGTGTTCATATTGCATTCTTATGTCTCTTTATTTTTGAGCTTTTCCTTCTCTATGGTGTACTTTAGTTTATGCTCATTTAATACAATTCTTTAATAAGTCACCTAACGAAAATATCCCCGATCAAAAGTACTCAATGCTATTGTAGGTTTATTGATTCTTCCAATTACATTTATTATACTATAAATATTGATACACACATTACACTTTATTTCTATGTTTGTAGATGGAAGATTAAGGGGTCGAACAAGATGAAGATAATCAACCAAACATTGTAAATAACCCAGGTACAACATTCCCTGCAACTGATGAAGAGATGAAGAACAAAAACAGGTTGAGTGGTGAATGATGTTTAATCTTATTAGATGTGACAAACTTTATATCCTAGAATTTGTATCTATATAAATTAGTAATTGAAAAATTTAAGAAAAAATGCTAGAGACGAGAAACTATATTTGCGCACCCACAGAAATATTAAATAGCACACACGGATTTTTGGCACTGAAACATACAAATGTGTTTTATCCATCTAAAAGCATTGATTCTTTTAAATAGTTTGAATGTTGCAATGTATTTCAATCATTTTTACAAATTGGTGCTTTTAAATCATTTGTACGCACCAATGCATTTTAATGATTTGTACGCATCAGTGTGTTTCCATAATTTGTACCCACTAGTGCATGTTCAATATGCAAGCACCAATATGCTTGAGATGATAGCATATATTGATTCCCCTTACATGTATGTACACAATGATTATTTTTCTCTATATTGGAGCACTAATGCAATTTATAAAATTAAAGCATTGATGCAATGAATGTGTATAAATAATTTTAATTGATGAAGCACCAATACTCAAAACTATACTAAGAAGTTCAATGCTCATTATTACAATGGAAAAATCATTACATTCAATGATACTATTTCTATTTTCATTCTTGTTACCATGACCAAAATTTCATGGTGTGCAAAGATATATAGCATGAGTGATATATAGCATTAGTGGTTTATGATAGATAATATGCACCAATACATCATGAATATAGGTTCATTGGTGCACCATTTATATAGGCATATCAACTTGCCATACTATATGAGCTACACCATTAAGAAAATTTCAGTTAAAATAAACCTCCACTAAAACCTATGAAAATACCTTATTTTTGTTACCATGACCAAGATTTCATGGTTTGCAAAGATATATAGCATGGGTGCTTAATGATATATAGAACATTGATGCTTTACGATAGATAATATGCACCAATACATCATGAATATAGGTTCATTGGTGCACCATACATATAAGCATACCAACTTACCATACTATATGAAGTACATCATTAAAAAAATCTCAGTTATAATAAACCTTCACTAAAACCTATGAAAAGACCTTCATTTATATTAGTGGAGTTTTTTTTTTTTTTTTAATTATTATTATTCCCAAGTAACACTACAAACCTTTCCTAAAACCTCTACTCATTAATGTTTTACTTGTATTGATTACAATTTCTATATCCTTATGTCATGGTTCTGGAAAAGGATGAAAATATATATATGTACAAGTTTATAATCCATGCATGTTTATAACAGATGTGTGTTTGCGATTCAAGTTTTCTGAGTGGGATTGTGTTGTTATTCTCCTACATGTTATCCAATATGGTTGTTAAGGCTACACAGAAAAAATAATTCATTTTTTCAAAGCCCTTCATTATTTCTAGTTTTGAAGATATCTCGAAATATGGGCTGCACATATTCATATATCATGAAACTACATACGTTACGTTAATATTTGAAGATGCAGATTATATATATATATATATATATATATATATATATATATATATATATATATATTTATTTATTTATTTGGATATATTTCACAATTATAAAACACAATTTTTTTATTTGAATTATAACATTTATTTTTTCATAAAAGAAAAAAAGGTATAACATTTTATTTTATGCAAAAGAAAAGTATATGTCCCACTACAACAAACCAAATTCTCTACACATTAGTTAAAAAGTATTTCGGACTATGCTATGTCCCTCAAATCTACACTTACCTCCCTTTTCTTATATAGATAGATATGCTCTAGATTTCTGCAATTGTTTTTGAAGAAATTCCTTATATATTTATATTAGGTGTATATTATAATTATAAAATACAATTTTTTTTATTTGGAATAAACATTTTATTTTATTTAAAAGAAAATAAAATTATATGTCCCATTATAACAAACCAAACTCTCTACACACTAGTTAGAAAGTATTTTGTACTATGCTAAGTCCCTGAAATCTACTTTTACCTCTTAATGTAATGGTTTTTCTTATATAAATAGATAGATATGCTCTATATTTCTGCAATTGTTTTTCAAGAAATTCCTTCTTTTAGCTACTACATTGTGGTAGTAACTCACAGATATATGCTTCATATATTGTAAAATAAATAACATATCATTGTTTTTAAAAAATTTATTTTTACATAAATACATGAATTTTAAGTAAATAAAAATTATATATTTTGAAAGCTAATTTAATTTTATATGTATCATCTTTTTACACCATATTTAAATTTATTGTGTAAATATTTCAAATCTTCTCTTCAAGTCAAGAGATTGATTCTTTTCTTGTATTTCTATTGATAATAACTTGTTATGGCAAACCATCACAATTATATATTAATCCATATTATTTAATATAATTATATATTATTATAATTGTTTTTTATTAATATAATTATATATGATCTATAAATGTTTGTGGATATTCCACTAGAATAGTTTGTCACAACATATCTTACAATATTGCAATATCTTTATGTAGTGTTTTGCTTTAGATTTGGATTTAATATTACTATCTTAGCACACAAAATACTAAAATAAACTGAAACTAAAATTAAAGAAGCTAAGCAAATATCACACCATCTACATAATGAACACAAGATGTACCATGGAAAAACTCAATATGATAAAAATCCAACTAGAAGGTGAGGCTTATGCCGGGCTCTTTTCTTCTCGGTTATGAAATGCAAATACAAGAAAGTGCACTCACTATATAATTGTCATGGACACTGTGGCTTGTATGGTTGCTACATGATATTCTACTTCCTATGTTTTTCTTAAATATTCCACTCCTAATGCCTTGCTCTTCTATGGAATAATAAACAACATAATAAAAATGGATCTACTTACTAACTTATTGGCTCAATGTTTAACAATGTCCTAATAAGCACCTAGGTTGAGGGTTAGTTTTTTTTTTTTGCATGCACCACTAGAACATTTCTTTCCAATGGATATTACAATATTTTGTAATCTCTTATTTTCCAGTGTTTTACTTTAGATTTAGATTTAATATTACTATCTTAGCGCACAACATACTGAAATAAATTGAAACTAAAATGAAAGAAGCTAAGCAAATAGCACACTATCCACACAATGAACATAAGATGTACCTTCAGAAAACCCAATATGAGAAAAACTCAACTAGAAGGTGAGGCCTATGCCTTGCTCTTTTCTTCTCAGTTGTGAAATGAAAATACAAAGAAAGTGCATTCACTATGGAGTTGCCATGGACATTGGAGCTTGTATGACTACTACCTTCCTTCGTTCTAATTCAATATTCCAATCCTAATGATTTGCTCTACTAGGGAACAATAAATAATACAATGAGAATGGAACCCATTCATATCCTAGCAGCCCAATATTTGACAATGTCCCTATAGTTGTCTAGGGTGATCATTAGGGTTTTGGACCTTCTAGATTCCTCTTGAATGTCCACATATGACTAGCTCCAAATGTGTGAGTAATGGAAGTTGACATTGATCTAGGTGGATACTAGTGGCCACCCCCTTATTCCACTAATTTAGAATGGTTCCACATCTTGACAATTTCTTTATGGTTTTTCGGTTCCCAAACTTTCAGGGTCGTTTTGAGGCCCTAAACGATATTTTTTGATGTGGCAGTGTCTAATAAATGTCAAAAACATATATTGGGATATTCAAAATGTGTACTTTTTGGCTAGACCTTTCCAATGGACTACCGAAAGCCCCAAATAGAGATTGTATGCAAAAGTAACACCCCCAGGAAGTTGATGTATCAACTAACCACATCGGGGCCCACAAACCTTTTGGAATTTCATCTTCTAGGGTTAGGTTTTTGGATGTTTAGGGTTTTATCGTTGATGGTTTATGTTAAAATTATTTTTCGGCCTCTTTGTAATCAACTTATGGTGAACGAGTGTAGTTGTCACATCTTTATCTTCATAGATAAGTTACCACTATTCTAGCTAGCTTGTGTGCTTTGCAATTTACACTATTTTGTATTTTAGATAGTCATTAATAGAATATGAGTTTTACTATATTATTGCGTTTCTTTCAATATCTTTGTGTGTTTCCTTGTTATATCTTTTCCTTCATGTCGTTCCCAATATAATCCAGATCAGTGGTATCAGAGCAATATACTCATTGTTTCTTACTACATGTCCCCAACGAGGTCAGGGTATAGAGAGTTGGGTCTTGAGTTAGTTTCCCTTGAGGACAACCACTCTCTCCAGCCTAAGCAACATCCCATGGAAGAAGAAAGAGAGACGACGGGGCATGATATCCTATAAAATTGTTGTTTGAGGAAGCCCTTGTGCAACAGAGGAACAAGATGATGGATAATTTCGCCCAGATCTTTTGACGACTATTAATAGTGATGACGACACCTTCAATCAACATTCACTTTGAAGGTGCGACACCCTTCAAGGTACAAGTTAAATTTGATATTCCTTTATTTGAAGGCTAGATAGACATCAACATTTTGGAAAAATGGTTAAGTCTGCTAGAGGGTTATTTCTTTGTCCAAAATTTTTCCAACAGTGAAATGATCACCTTCGTGCTCCTTAAGGATCTTCCCCATGTCAAAAATTCATGGGAAACTTACTATGAGAAATTTTTGGGTTAGAACCCACTTGGGCAAAAAATTTCAATGCCCTCAACGAGCAATGCTACCCTTTTGGAAACTATGATGAAAATTCATGAGATGGACAACTCTGTGTCAGGAGAGAGACTAGATGATGTTGGAATACACCAACATCTTCCATACCTTGCACATAAATCTGAATATTAAAGAATATGAGAGACACTTGGTTATGATACCGCAGTGGCCTACATAGGTACATCCAAACAGATATGGATTTCCTGCGCATCTCCTCACTAGGAGTTGCTTATCGATACGTTGTCAAGATCGAGCAAAAGTTGAAGCAAAAGAATAAGCAGGATTTCAACTTTGCAAACCCATCACAACAGAAGCATGGTAAAGGTGGCTCTAACTTCCAAAGTAAAGGACAGAGCAAGAATGTCCAGCCCCAGGACAAGCACTCCAAGCCACCAACAAATAAGGGTAAAGGGAAGTTGAAGGAAACTGAAAAGTGGTGCGAGTTCCACAAAATATCTTGGCACAATAATGATGCATGTTGCTCCAAATAATCATTATTGCCCGAGACAAAAGTCTTAGAGTCATATGTCGACTCAGACTCTGATTCAAAACTATATAAGGGAAAATGAATCATTGAAATAGAACCCAATGTCACCATCACTACCATAAAATTCCAGCCAAAGGAACTAGAGGAGCCTGAAGAAGGGGAGTGCCTATTCCACTCAGAGATGTGGTTTAAGGGGACCCCCCTTCATTTCATTGTTGGCAGTGGTAGCCAGAAGAAACTAATATCAACAGAGGTCATCAAGAGGTTGAACCTAACAACAATGCCACATCCTCAACCATACACCATCGGTTGGCTTTGTTAGGGACATGACATCTGCATCAGCCAACAATGTCACTTGCATTATGATCAAGCCCTTCAAAGATGAGGTATTGTGTGATGATCCCTCCCTTGAATTTTGTGATGTTCTTTTAGTTCAATCGTATATGTGGAAGGATCATGTTGTTTATGAATCTAGGCCCCGTAGTGTCGTTATTAATTTGGGAAGTCAACTCTACATGGTATCGAAGGCAGTCCCAACTAATGAAGTCTCTTTTGATCTCCTCGAAGCAGTGTCAAAATGTGGTTTCTTAGATCAGGAGATTTGTCCTCTTTATGGTTAGGTAGGAAGGTGAACGGAAGGTCACTGCAACCACCAAAACATCTACATGAGATCTCTCTACACAACAACAGAAAGTGGACAAGATAGTAGAAGATGACAAAGACATCTTTGCCTCGCCTACTGGGGTGCGTTTGCACTATCAGGTAAAGCATTCAATTGATTTGACACCTGATGCTCCTATGCCTAATGATCGTGCATACAAGAGTTTTGTTATGGAGAATGAAGAAATCAAGTGTCAGTTCCAAGAACTAATTCTAAAGGTCCACATCAAACCAAACTCCTCACCTTGCAGGAGCCCAATTGTTATGGTACAGAAGAAGGACGAGACATGAATACTTTGTATTGATTATATATCCTTGAACAAGATCATAGTAAAAAACCGGTATCCTATCCCTCATATTGATGATATTCTCGATTAGCTCAAGGGAGATAAATTTTTAAGCAATATTGATTTGAAGTCAAGATACTTCTAAGTGTCGATTAAACAAACTGATGTATGAAAGACAACCTTCAAAGTCTAAAGAAAGTCTCTTCGAGTGGTTCGTCATGCCTTTCGACTTGAAAAATTCTCCGACCACATTTATGTGGATGATGGATGATATATTGTGGCCATTCACAAATTCCTTTGTGGTCATATATCTGGATGACATCCTCATATTTAGAAAAACCTGTGAGGAACATTTGAAGCACATTCAATAGGTCTTGGGTACCTTGCGACAACACAATTTATATGCCAATTTGGAGAAGTGGTCCTTCGACATGCAAACAATCCAATATTTGGGATACATCGTGGATGAGCAAGGTGTGCATGTGGATTCAATCAAGATCCAATTCATCCACAATTGGTCTACCCCGAAGAAACTGACCGATCTCTGTAGCTTCTTGGGCGTCGCCAACTTCTACCGTAGGTTTGTGTTGGGGTTCTCTCACATCACCTGGGACATAAGCCAAGTGACCAAGGGTGGAATGAAGGTCAAGTTTGTTTGGGCCGTACCCCAACATAAAACATTCGAGGATTTGAAATTCCACCTCTGCTTAGCACCAATACTTATTTTTCCATACTTGTAACAACCATTTGAGATTGATATAGATGGTTCAGATTATGCTATCGGTGCAGTCCTCACTCAGATTGGGCATCCGATGTCCTATCCCAATAAAAAACTATCTGATTTTATTCACAGATACCCCACCTACGACAAAGAGATGTACTCCATCATGTAGGAATGTTGATAATGGAAGAATTACATTCTAGGGAAGGAAACAATCATCCACACCGATCACATGCCTCTACAATTCATGCATACACAGGGAAAGTTACAGAATGACCGCCATCAGAAGTGGTCCACGTACATATTGTTGAAAGATTAGTTGTTGAAATATTGGTTGTCATTGAATTGTTGAAAGATTAGTTGTCATTGATGTCAACCCTTGAACAAGAAGTTCACAAGTTGCATGTCAAGGTAAATTATCTCTAAACAAAATTTAACAAGTTGCATGTCAGTTTCATGTTAAAGTAACTATAAACAAAAATTAACAAGTTGCATGTGCATGTCAGTTGCATGTCATCATGAGATCCTCATTAAAACACATAGAAGAGTCAATTGAAGATCACTTATGTGAATACTAATTGGAATATATGAGGCAATGAGTCAATGTTAGAGAAGTCCAGTGAGGGAATAAGTTTGTAGGAGCCGAGTGTATGGAGAAAAAGTTAGAGATCCAGGTTCTTTGTGAAAATCCACAGGTTTCAAGAGGAAAAATGATGACATCCACGGGCTACAGTGAGGAAAAGTGCGGACATCCGCAAACAGATAGTGTATGGATCGCAAACCTGTGAACGGAAATTATTGAAGACTAGAGATCTAAAACTCAGGTTAGCTACAGGTTGAAGGTATGTCTTTCTGTGTATGTTAGGGTGTGTATTCTAAAGAAATCGGGAACAAATGTGTCGTAGTGATTCATAAGCATTTTATTTGGAGAACTCTCTTGTGGATATTTGCATGAGGTATGTGTGGTTGTAGTCTTGATGAGATATTGAAATCAATAGAAGTAACAAAAGTATCAGAAACAACAACGGCAACATGTTATTAGTTACAATGACAGAGGTAGTGACAAATTGGTCTACATTTGTATTTTAGGGTGGTTGAATGGAGTAAGGAAAGGGGGTCATAGTCTCCTTCTTGTTGGAGTCGGTAAATTAGGGAGTTAGAGCCTCCTTCAGGTTGCAACCTATAAATAGGGGGTTGGATCCTCCTTTCAGTTGCAGCTGGAGAAATAGGAAGTTGGTGCTTCCAATGAATGTATTCTTTGATAAATAACAAAAACATTATGTGGTTTTCTCCCGCATTGGGTTTCCACATAAAATTCTAGTGTATTGTGTTTATGTGGTGTTTATGGATTGAATTATGGTGTTGATGATATGTTGAATGCTATTATAGGTTTTATATTGTGATTTAAAGTACTATTTTTTCTCATACTGACTCATCCCTCCTCTTAGTATTCCAACAATTGGTATCATAGTAGGTCCTTCAGGAAGAAGTTTAACCACTGGAAGGATATCATGGAATACGCTAAGATTGGAACACCAGTGTTTGACGGTCAGAACTATACCTTATGGAATAAAAGGATGAAAACCTTTTTATAGGCCCATGGATTTGATGTTTGACAATCAGAAGTAGATGGGTATACAACACCAGCCACTCCCCCAACCGACAGAGATGGAAAGAAACTCAACAAAAAAAACTCAAAGGATAAAGATACTACTCTGATCGGTCTAGTTGATTAAGTATTTGTCAAGGTTATGCATTGTGACAGTGCAAAGTATATTTGGGATAAACTCCAAAAGATTTATGATGGAGATGCCAAAGTTAAGGGAGCTAAGCTTCAAATCTTCAGAGCTAAGTTTGAACAATTGAAGAGGAAGGAAGATGAATACATTGCAGCCTACCTTCTGCGAGTTGACGAAATAGTTAACACTATTAAGGGATTGGGAGTAGAAGTTGATGAATTAATGGTTGTTCCAAAAGGTATTGAGGTCTCTTCCTATGAGACTTGATCCTAAAATATCATCCCTAGAAGAAAGAATGGATATCGTTACATTGAGCATGGATGAGCTACATGGAATATTTACAGCCTATGAAATGAGAATAGAATAGGAGAACCCATTCATGAATGAATAAACTTTCAAGGAATCCAAGAAGACAAAGAAGAAGAAAAAACAAAAGTCAAAACTAGTTTGCAGTTGTAGTGATGATTCGAACGAATATGAAGAGATGATTAACTTCATAAGGAAATTAAAGAAAGGAATCGACAAGTATAAATGTATGATTTCATTGAAATGTTTTAATTGTGGTGGTATTGGTCATTTTGCTTATAAATTTCCTCATAAGAATAAATATAGTGATGAAGAATAAGCTTATAAAAGGGAAAAGAAATATCAAAAGTGAATTATAAGATGATTCCGAAGAAGAAGGTGAATTCAATCTCGTAGTAGAGATAATCAGTGCATTAGAATAACTTAGGGAGGAAAGAAAGAAAAAGAAGTCACTCAAGGCAGAGTTAAAGATGAAAGAGGGATCTCGTAATTCAAACTCAAAAGAAATCGAGCAGATGATCACAAGTCTAAAAATTTAAATAGAATAAGACAAAATAATTGAGGAAGTACTTAGAATTCAGTTAGAAGAAAATGAGAAAATGATTGGAAGCTGGGAAAAATAAATAGTCTCTTTAAGGAAATATCTTTAGAAAAAATACATGCAGTAGAAGAACATCGAAATATTGGATTAAATCTTCAAGAGTCATAGACTATCAAATGACAGATCCAGACTATGATACAATCAAGTACAAAATGAGAAAGGATCGAGCTCCAAGACTACAGAACATGAAGCAAATCAAATAAGCTATGCATAGATTGTCATAGATTCTATCAAGAAGGAAGAATGCAAGCCCCCAAAGAAAAAAAATTCCATAAATAAGGAAGACTCAAGAAAAAAAATTCAGAAAGAGTGCATCGCAAAGAATATCATCTGCTCCCAGGTATCAAATATTCTTTTATGGTCATTGTTTTAATTGTGCTAATTTTGGACATAAAGTTGTAAACTGTAGAACCTATGCTAAGAAATGAAGCAACTATGCAGGGCACTTAAATAATAGTTATCCCAAGAAATCTTATGAAGCATACAACAAAAACCAAAATAGTTTTGATTCATTGAGCAATGAATTAGAATGCTACAAATGAAATAATTTTGGACACATAGAGAAGAATTGTAGATTGACTATTTCACCCAGGGAATCAAAGAAAAACATTAATAATTAGATATCAGAACCACAAGAGATATGGAAAATAAAGCAGAATCAATGCTCGTTTTCTCTACAAGAACAACACATGAAAAGTGATTGGTATTTTGACAATGGTTGTTCAAAGCATATGACAGGTGACAAGAACATGTTTCTAACTCCGAAGAAAGAAAGAGATGGATCAGTTTCATTTGAAAATAATCATTCAGCTAAAATTATAGGTAGAGACGCAGTTAATCTTGGAAGCAAAGATTCCATGGAAGAAAATGTTCTACTGGTCAAAGATATGAAGCACAATGTGTTGAGTGTAAGTCAAATGTGCAATCAAAGACACATACTTCAGTTTGACTCAGAAAAATGTGAAATTAGGAAAGAAGGATCACGCAAATTAGTGGCGACAACGATAAGAACTCCGAACAACATATATGGTTTGAATGAAATTGGAAAATAAAGTTGTTACTTAGGTAAGGAAAATGAAAGTTGGCTTTGGAACAAAAGAATGGGTCACATGAACTTTGAAAATCTTGTCAAAATCAACAGAAAGGAAGTAGTAAAATAAATTCCTGAAATTTCAAAGATAACAAATACTCTATGTAAGCATTGTCTATAGGGAAAACAGTCCAAGACCATGTTCAAATCAAAGGAGTGCTCAACGAAAAAACCATTAGATATTATACATACCAATCTATGTGGACCAACGAGAACAAATGGATTAAATGGTGAAAAATACTTCATGCTATTGATTGATGACTACACAAGAATGAATGCAGTTTACTTTCTCAAGAAGAAGTCAGAGGCATTCGAAAACTTCAAGATATAAAAAGATATGGTTGAAACAGAGACATATTTGAAAATCAAATGTTTGAGATCAGACAATGGTGGATTTTTGTGGCGAACATAGAATAAAAAGACAATTCTCAGCAGCCAGGACACATTAGCAAAACAGAGTCATTGAAAGAAAGAACGAGACAATACATGAAATAACTAGAACCATGTTGAAAGATTCCAAGTTGGGTGACATATTTTAGGCACATGCAGTACATACAACAGTTCATATCCTTAACAGAGAAATGCTTAAAAGTAATAGTGATAAGACTCCCTACGAGTTATGGAAAGGAAGACCGACAAATGTGAATCATTTTAGAGTATTTGGAAGTAAGTGCCATATCAAAAGAGAAGAAAACAAGATTGGAAAATTTGACTCGTGATTTGACAAAGGCATATTTGTTGGGTACACAAGCAAGAACACAATTTACAAATGTTTCAATCTGAGACTCAATAGAATAGTGGAAAGCATCAATGTACAAATTGACGAGATATGTGTATGAAATCCCAAAGAAGAAAGAAAATACTCAACAGAGTAGGAAGTTGAAGAGTATTTGAAAGAAGTAGAAGAAGTAGAAGTGGAAGAAGAAGAAGAGAATCCAGAAGAAGAGAAAGAGGAAGATGACCAAAAAAAACTTCAGATATCTCCTAGAATTCCTAGCCGATGAGTGCAGAAAAATAATTCACCAAAACAAATCATTGGGAATAAAGATGCAGAAGTTGAAACGCGAAGAAAAATACACTCACCAGAACAAACACATCTAGCACTATTGTCCATAATTGAACCCAACATTTTTGAAGAAGCCAACACTGATGAACACTAGATCAAAGCTATAGAAGAAGAACTGGATCAGATAGATAAAAATGACACATGGGAACTTGTTCCAAGACCTAAGAATAAGAATGTAATTGACACAAAATGGGTATTTAGAAAGAAATTGAACAAGGATGACATGTAACCAAGAATAAAACAAGGTTAATATGCAAGGGATATGCTCAGGTTGAAGGAATAGATTTTGAAGAAACATTTTCCCCAGTTGCCAGAATGCAAGCAATTAGACTGATCTTGACTTATGCATGTTCTAAGAAAATCAAAGTATATCACATGGATGTAAAATCGACCTTCCTAAATGAAGAATTAGAAAAAAAAAAT
>ML785756.1:431551-446059 GCA_009831015.1 Picea engelmannii | reverse complement strand
TTTTTTTTAACTTTGTAATTTTGAAAAGTTGAGTGAATATCCAAAACTCATTTTCACTTGGAAGATGAAATAAACCATTGTGGTGGTTGGCCTTCCAAGGTAGCACATCAAATACAAAGGTTGTGGATAAGAAGGGAATTCAATGAAGAAGCGACTTGGATAGGAAATGGAGTAGCAAAGAATGAAGGACTCAAATGAAGAATCGTGTTCAAAGATTGAAGGTCATATTTGAGCGAAAGCAATTTGTGAAAAATGTTTCCTATGGGTAAGAATCCATTAGACTCTGATTGAGAATACAACTTACCATTGTAACCATTTTCTAAGAAAAAAAATCCCTAATGTATGTTGGTTTTCCTATTTGGGTTTTCAGGGTAAATCTCTATTGTTCATAATGTCTCAATGGTTGTGTGAATGTGGTTATGTATGCTAGTTTAAATTAACACTTACACATTTTTTTTAATTTCTTGAATTTATAAGCTAATATGAATTTCACTGCTAGAGAACTTTGTAATGCATATGTAATAGTGTATCATTACTCTTCCTCCACTCTATACCAAGAACATTGTTTTCTACATCCATGTTATTGATGTATTTAGGCACTACGTACAACAACAATGGTGTTTATTTGTTCATTGAATGAATTATTATATTAGTGGTCCAATTGTTGTGTAAGTGTTTCATTGGACAGACTTTTGAGCATCGATTGCTCCTACAACACCCTTTAAATCCCCAAGGTTGTGAGCATTAAGATTGGATACAACTAGCATTGATATCTATTATAGTATAATATAACCAACATGTTGTCAATAAAAAATGCCCTCCAAGTCTACGTTTTGATTGCTTGTGTAACTTATTATATATGGATTAACAATTGGGTGTGTGAATAAATTGGTTGACATAACCAACATGTTGTGTTTTTCATTAAAATAGAAGAAAGTTTTATTGATCATTGATCTATCCACCACAAGATATCAAGACAAGTCTTAAACGAAAACATAACAAGCTATTCTTACATGCTTGTTGGTGATTAACACTATAGCATTTTGATTTCAACATTGTCAGAGTAATTGTAGACACCTCATTTAATTTTATTTTGGAGTGTATCTATGTTAGTGAAACAAACATTTCAGATGCCTACCATTTATGGATCATATGGTATCATAGCAGGTTCATAAGAAACCTTGAAGCAACTTCCATGGGAATTTTTTTGAAGAAATTAACTATTGGAGGTAGAAAGAAGATGAAATTAACTAGAAAAACCAAGATGAAATTAACTATTGGAGGTAGAAAGAAGATGAGCTAGGAAATTTTTTTCCAAATGATGAGACTTCTTCACCACCTTGAGGGTAGAATTAGAAAAGAGAAAATTGAAACTTTTTCAATTGGAGGAGAAATTCACTTAGTTAGATATTGAAATGATTGCTCAACTATACCGATATTTGGAAGTGAAGGAAGAGGCATTGAATAAGTTACAAGCAGTTTTCCAAGAGATAAAATAAGCTCCTCTTATTTCCACTATGGAATCCAACACCATGACAGAGTCAATCATGGTAAGCTCACCTTCCAAGATCCTTCCTCAATATCCCTTTAGTGATTTCAAAAATCACACTAGAAGTATCAGTTCCAAGTTATTGAGGAAAAGGAGCTATGATGGCCAAGGGGTGCAAGAGAAGAAAATGGATTGTATACCCCAGTGTAGCTAAACAGAGGCTTACACACAAAGGAATAGGATTTGGTGAGAAATAATAAAGAATAGGTGCATATCAAGCCACCTTTGTTAAGGAAAGAGGAAATGGAAAAGAAACCATTATCATGGAGGAAAAGGTAGCTAGAAAAGGAGTGGGTTGCATGCCACTCAAATATGCTTGTAGAGGCTTGGAAGAGGGAATAAAATGGATGATTCCACTACCCAAAAATGATCTAACACTTGAGGGACCAAGCAAACAAGATTGAAAGAATTATCACAAACCAAAGAGGTATGACAAGGCGTCTCTAGTTTGCTTTTGTTGTAAGAAGAACAGTTACAAGGTTGGCAATTGTTGGCACTCTATAGGGAAAAGTATCTCATGTGGGAACTATTTCTGGTACTATATATTGAATGGGCATTGGAAGGCCAAATGTTGGAGGCTTCACCTGGAACTCCATCCCAAGAAATGAACAACTAAGAATAAATCTTAGAGAATCAAGGTCAAAGGGAAAGAGGAGAATATTGAACATGCAACCTAAGAAGTAGCAATTTTCCAACGACCTATTGTAATAGAAAATGTCATCTCTATACATGAGATGGAAAACAATCTTATACCTAAGGAAAACCATATTTAGCTCTTATATTCCATCCTACAATAGAGGCACCCTTTCTTGGAGATCTGTTAGATATTTCTTGATGGATATAGAGGGAGTCATGCTGATGCAAAGAATAAAAAGATCAAAGGGAGTTGAATCTTTTAGGAACCAAAATCACGCAACTAATATGTGTGATCCTAAATGGATCCTTTAAATAATATCTCTCTCTCCCTCTCTCTCAACTTTGTAATAACATAATTTAATTTTGCAAAGTTGAGTGAATAGTCCAAAACTCGTTTTCACTTGGAAGATGAAATGAACCATTGTGATGGTTGGCCTTCCAAGATATCCCATTAAATATGGAAGTTGTGGAGAAGAAGGGAATTCAAAAAAGGATATAGTTGGAGATAAAATGGAGTAGTTGAGAATGAGGGACTATGAAGAAGAAGCATGTTCAAAGATTAAGGGCTATCTTTGATTCAAAGTAATATGCAAAAATGTTGTTGTGAGTAAGAATTCATTACACTATGATTAAGAATGCAAGTTGTCATTGTAGCCATTTCTTGAGAAAAATAAAATACCCACTGTATGTTGGTTTTCCCATTTGGTTTTCCAAGGTAAAGCTCTATTGTTCATAGTGTATTAATAGCCATGTGAATGTGGCTATGGATGCTGGGTTAAATTAACACTTGTGCATTTTGTTAATTTCTTGAATTTTTTTGCTAGTATGGATTTAACTAATAGATCACTCTGTCATGCATAGGTAATAGTGTGCATCACTACTCTAACTCCACTCTATACCAAGAAAATGTTTTTCTACAACTATATCATTGATTTATTTAGACACTACATACAACTCATTGGTGTTTATTTGTCCATTAATCAAATTATTGGTATTATTGGTCCAATTGTTGTGTAAACATTTCATTGGACAAAAATGTAAGCATTCACTACTCCTACATCACTCTTTGAATCCCTAAGGCCATGAGCATTAGTGATTTCATGTAGTGAGTGTTAAGCTATATTATGGTATAATATAACCAACACATAGTTAATAAAAAATGCCCTCCAATTCTACAATTTAATTTCCCGTGCAAATTATTATGTATGGGATAAATATTAAAAAAAATGGGTGTATTATTCAATTGGTTGACAAGACCAAAGTGATGATTTTATCATTACAATATAGCAAAGTTTGATTAAGCAATTGTCTAGCCACCACAAACTATCAAGACAAGTATTGAACCAAAAGATAACAAAGCTATTATTACATGTCTATTGGTGATTAACAACATAGCAATTTGATTTCATCATTGATAGAGTAATTGTAAAGACCTCATTTAGTTTTCCACATAGTATATGTGTTGGTGAAACATATAGGCCCTATTCCTACTGTGGTTTGTTGAATATTACTCTTAGGTCTACAAATACTGCATTTGCTAGTGATTGATGTGGGCGATGGTATCCTTGTGCATCAGATAGTGCTTCCATTTCTAAATAGCTTGAACTAGAGAATAGAGTTCCTTGCCATGTGTAGGATAGTTCAAGAATCCACTACAAAGCATTTCATAATGATAACATATTGGCTTACCTATTTGCATCAACGCCTCTTCTATAACATATCCACTTGCATTCATCTCCTCTTTGAAAGGCTTCAACAAATTGGGAAATGCGAGAACCAATGTTTGAATAATATTTCATTTTATCTCTTCAAAAGCTTTCTATTGATTCTTTCTCTGTTGAAAACTATTACTGCTTGTCATTGTGGCTTGGAGTGGTGCATCTTCATCTTCATCTTCATCTTGTTCTCTACTTCCCTCTTAGGTGGTAACCATTTAGGCTATTTGAACACTTCTTTGTGTGTCTAAACATTCTCCTCCAACTGATGTTTCTTCTCTTTAGTGCATCTATCCAAAGATGCCTTTACTTTTACCTATTAATGTCTTGGTTGATTCTCTCTAAAGAAGAGTAATACAATCTTCCTACTATAACTAATTCATTTCTTGGAATGGTTACCACTTACTGCAGAGATTTTGGATTTACCTTTGTATGCAATGATGATGGACTCCCCATCCTTGATAAAAAAAATATTATTTTTCTCTCCTCGTGAAAATTGCATATTTCATGTACATGTAGGGGATTCTAAATACTACACCACACACATCAAGTGGTACTAAATCTACCTCTACTTCATCAATAAATTTTTCACTTATATAAAATTTGATATTACACTACTTAGTGACCCTAAACTCTGCATCCTTATTTACCCATCCCAATGAATATGGATGAGGTTGGTCATGAAATTTCAATACAAGATTGCTAAATAGATATTCTACTACAAGTTTGTCCTATGAATTGGAATCAAATAGAGCATCCACCTTTATCTTCTTAACTTGGATCTTAATAAGGAAGAATTTATTCATCTCCTTCTCTTCCTTAGGATGAAGGCTTCATAGATTCACCTCCTTCAACATTGTAGTTTAGACAATCTTTTCATCTACATTTGAATTACTCTCTACTTGGTTTCCTAAATCCACAACTATCAAGTTCTTCATCCTTGGCATCCTTTTTGCAGTTCTTTTGGATTCAACTTTGGATGTAGCTCCCAACACTCATCTTTAGTGTGACCATTGATATTATAATGGTTTAATGGTTGTTTAGATCCCTGAACTAATGTGCAGTGGCTATTGTTTTATTTTCCTTTCCTTTTATATTATTGTTTTCCTCCTTAGAAACAACTTGGTGGTATTTCTATTTCGAAACACTTAGTTTTTCTTTCTTCTTGTCCATATTCTACATATATTGTTCTTGCACATAATCCTCAGTAACTACCCTAAGTTTAAATATCATTGTTTGCATTCTTAAATGATTGTATACATCATAAATACTTAAGGAGTACGTTTGGTTTCTTGGGAGATATACTGGACATAAAGTTTTTTTTTTTTAAATTAGTGGTGTACTCTTGCCTACTTTTCCCTTGCTTTAATTGTAAGTAATGCTAACATATCCACTAGTCCTATTCATACCCAATAGAGTGTAAATGGGACTTAATGAGGCTTTTAAAAACCTACGACTTAGTTACGAGGATCTCCCTTCAGCCTAAGTGTCTCTATGTGACTTTCCCACCAAGTTTGGGCATGCCCCTCTCACTTCAGTTACGTGAATGAAATATTTTTCTCTTCTCCTATGTTATGAGCACTGAAATAAACTTCTAACTGTTGGAACCATTTATTCAAATCAATAAAATAAATCTCACCTTGGTGGGGCTTGAAGTCAACTTTAAATAGATATTGGGAAGAAGTGATGGTGCTGGAACTTCGTCTCTCTTTATCTAGCTCCTTTTTGGCCTCATTTTTTTGGGTCTTCACTCTCTCCATATTTCCTATACGAGATAGCTTTTGAGTTAGAGATACCAAACTCTACAAAAGGTCAAATACTTTTCTCTAGAATTGTCATGAGGATGGACATGTTGTGAGAGATTTTAGTGGCTTGTGCTTCTAGCTTTCAAAATATCTCTTCTGACTCATCATGTGGATTGTTACTATATTCATCTACCATGTTTAGGGTTTTAAGACTTATTTCTTAAGAAACTTCCCAGATCTTGCAAATTCCCATTAAAACCCCAAATAAATCTACTCTTATACCAATATGATCTTGATACGGTAAAGTTCCCCTTGTGGATAGGTGAAACTCCCCTTGGATCAAGACCCCTCTTGATCCAAGACAAAAGAAAAAAAATGGTGAGCTACTTTCCTCTTAGACCTATTTCTACAATTAGAATGAGAAAGGAGGGATGGATGACATACCTTTTTACGATGATTGTCCTCGTTGCTCTATCCTTTGACCTTGATATATCCTAGGCACAAGAAAAGACATGCAAAGAACAAAGAGAAACCTCATTCTTCCAAACTATACTGTTAACGGAAAATAGATCTATCTATGATGAATTTACAACAATAGACATGCATGCACTTGAACACATAGACATGAGAATAATAGGCCAAGTTGTGTATTAATGGAAAACCAAAAAAATGGAAGCACTTACAATCTCAATTTTGAAATTGCAGCAGATTCTCCAACCTCTCCTATCTAGCCCTTTGGATCTCACAAAATCATAAGTATGATGCTCTTAATTCTCTCCCCTTATTGAATTTCTCAAGATTATAAGTATGGTATTCCCAAGTTCCCTCCCTCTAAGCTCTCACATAAGGAATTTAAATAATTTTCCATTTGAGAACTAACTCAACAATCCAAGGAGAAGATCATTCACTAGATCCACTAAATTGGGATCTCCAAGATTTTTAGGGAGAAAATATCTCTAAAGGATTTTAGAGATAAACTATCTCTCAAGATCCATGAAATTAGGATATTGGTTTGAGAAAAACTCTCAACCATCCACGAGACTCTCAACTTCTCCCTGAGATTAGGAAACTAGATGTGAGGTGGATTCTCACACTAAATTAATTTCCTTTTTTCAATAAAAATGAATAATTCATGTGCACATAGTATTTTGACCTTCATATGATAAATTTACCCCCCAACATGTCTAGGGATCATGAAAAACACTCTCTCCCTTAAGTGTGACAGATAGGTGTGTAACAGTTGCCCCGTAAAGTGTGAGGTCAGAAGAAAAGTTGATGTTCGAAACACTTTAAAAATATGTGTGCGAAGGGTGATGGAATGGGATAGCATGCTGGAAGATGTAAGAAAACATCAAACAATATATGCATATCATCCCTGAAGTAGGCATACCCAATCTCAGAATAAAATTTCTCAAATCATGGTTGTCGACCAATACACTGTGGATCCATGAAAGTACTGACAAAGGATATGGCCATAAAAAATACAATGTGGATCCATACCTCCATGACTCGATCATGTCATAGCCACAGAAGAATACATAATGGAGCTATGATATGACAAAAATGTAGCCACAAACTAATACAAAGTGGATCTATGTGACCACATACATATCAATGAGATCGCGAGCATGATGAACATACTGGAATCTACTAAGTACTCAAATAATCTCCATCGCAACCTGGGGAAGGCACGTAACAAAGGTGAGCGCCTAAGGTGTTCCCTAGGTATTCGTATCGATCCTAAAATGGTATGATTCTAGCCATGTTAATATATGTCCTGATGTCTAACATGGTAGAAACCACTTGATTACCAGTCATTGATTCATACCGTTAACAAGTGTGAGAGAAATCACCAATGATGATAATGACTCCCAAGGTACTCTAGTATATTCTAACAAATTTGAACAAATGAACTAAATTTGAACATTCATGGAATCATTTGATCAGAGGCCAATGTTGTAAATCCATTGTCGAAGGCGAGGAGACCTGCCATTGAGGCATGCAGGTTCCAAGGTATTAACTGGTTTCTAAGTCTAATTCTTTGATATGAAAATGAAGAAGACTTGTCTCTTTTAAATTATTTGTAAGTGTTGATTATGTGTGCTTGGGAAAAATGATCAATTTGCAAACACATAAATTAAAGAGTTTTCACACTTAAGATTCACATAATAACCAACAAATAACAACCATTAGTAAACACATAACACAACAAATGATAAAGGAGTTCACCCCTCTCTTGGGATACATCTCCTAGTCCATCTTCCAATGGATCTCTTATATTGTTTGCTCAAAGTTTTAAAAACAGTTCTTTACATTTCTCAAAATGCCAAATATATGGCTCCAATGGCTCCAGAACATCCAAAAACCCCTAGTTGTGCTTTTTCAGCACCTAGTTTGGCCAAAAAATGAAGAAGATATCCTCCTGGAAAGTTTCCCCTTGAAGCTTGTTGTCTATGGTTCACCAATTCTCACATGTGTGTGACTAACCTGAATCTCGCAGCGTTACTGGACCAAAAACCCAGCACCACGTGCACACTGCAATTTGGGGAAAAAATTTGAACCGTTAACGCGATTAGCACCCCTTCGAGCGGGGGTATGGGTCACATGGGGGGACATATGCTCACGTCCCAATGCTTATATCGGGCATGTTTGAAAGAATGAATTTGGTGTTGACACTTGTCCTAACACGTGGCCACTTGACCTTTGGTTGTTTGGAAGTGTTAACTCCGCGCACGCCAAAGATTAGGTAGTGGTCGTATGTATGTAATATGGACCAGGGTTTGAACCAAGGTTGGGGCTAAGGCCCAACCCTTTTCTCCACCAAACAAGCCATAATTCAAATTCAAATATGTTTTAACAAGTGTATGGTTAAGAACTGCCTCGAGGGTGGGCTGGTAGCCCGAGCCCTGCCAAAGTGTTGACGTGTCCACCCAAAGGTCGGGGGATCGTCCCCCACGTAATTCACCATATTTTTTTCACTAGAGGGGTGCCATGTGGAATCCCATGACTGGGCCACGTGGCACCATATCACTTTCCCATTAAATGACATGTTTCAGCACCTGATTCGTCCACCTGTCTGCCATAGAGCCTGCCCACTCATCCTTCCAACACATCACTACCATGTCATTGTACAGTCATATGGACTGTACAGTCGTATGGATTGTACAGTCAACTACCATGTCAACAATGTATAGTTGTACGGACTATACGTTCATCTGCCACATCATCATTTTATGGATTGTAGAGTCAGCAAAATTTTGCTTGTTTGGAAAAATTGACAGAACAATATATCTCACACATACGACATCCATTTGGACCCATTCAAGTTGTGTTGGGATCGTGAGGACGAGGCCTACGCATGTGTCCGTTTTGAAGCAATTTCGAGCACTTTGATTTTTGAGAAAAATTTGATCCCCTAGATCATTCTTGGATAATGTGTTGAAGTCATCATGAACAAACTCTTCGAAGGAGGGCCATGATGTATCCCATCATTGACATGAAACTACGCAGGAAAGTGATGTAAGATGATGGATCAAATGAGGAGAAACTAATACGAGGATGAATGTTTGTAATACTTCAGAGTGGTTGATTTGGGTTGAAACTTCCCTTGAACATTGTGATGCACGACAAGTGACTTAGCATCATTGACTCGACCGAGACATAGACCAAATCATAGTGTGACGATAACTAGGGAACTCTTCGGGTGAGATAAAGGAGTATAATGGCTCATAGGATTGGTATGAATTAGAAACAAGTAGATTAACCAACTGTAAGACAAGACTCAAACAAGTTCCATGTTCAAGGGCGACAAAAAACAACTTCCATAATTTTTTCCAAAACTTGACTCACTTCTCTCAGTTTCCCCCCCCACCATGAACGACAAGTACCTTTTTTTTTAATGAGCGTGAGGAGGCTAACATATGCTCGGTATAGATCATCTTCGATGAGTCCCTCATCATATATTTAACGAACCTGAAGAAAGAGGGGTTTGGTCCCATATGGGTCCTTCAATGTATAATTTTACGAGCCCAGAGAAGATGGAATCACGGTCTTTTCACACTTAGAGAGTCTGAAAATATCTTAAAGAAGACTCCAAGAGTGTTCTTTTTCATAAATTAATTCCCCCAAGCCCGAAAAAGTGTAAAACAATACCAGGGAGAAATCTTCTAGTCGATATTGACTAGATTATTCCTTTTTCGTAATTATTCCATCCAGTCTAAAAAAGGGTTAAACTTACACCGAATAGATGCACTTTCAAATCATTTTAATGAGTGTGAAAGGAAACAAGCTCACTCGACAATATTTTCATGTTTAAACGAGCTTTAAACAGATATTGAAACTGTGCTGAAGGTTGGTTTCATTTCTACACGAGCTTGAAACTGAGGATAAAACTGTGCTCGAGGTTGGTTTCATTTTTACACGAGCTTGAAACAAAGGATTAAAATGTTCTCAGGGTTGGTTTCATTTTTACACAAGATTGAAACATAGGATAAAAATTTTCTCGGGGTTAGTTTCATTTTTACATGAGCTCGAAACCAAAAATGAACTATTGTCAGTGTTTCTTCTTCATTTTTGTACAAGCTTGAAACATAGAATGAAACTATGCTCGGGGTTTCTGTTTTATTTTTACACGAGCTTGAAACAGAGAAAACAATTGTGCTCGGGGTGATACCCATTAGCGGGTTTTCTTTCCAACATGATGTCCAGAGGTTGGTTCTTTTCCCCATCATGATCGGCATAAGCTAGAGGCTTAACTCCAACATGATGTCCATTGGATGGATGCATTCCCTTCAAGCTTTGTTTCGTCCGTAGACTCTTCTTCTGCACCTGAAACTACTCCTGGATACTAATTGGAATAGGTTCACTAGAGAGGGAGGAAGAAAGATGATCAATTGACACATGAAGATGAAATGAAGATTTAGGTACGATATCTAGTGGAAGACTCGACTTAAATGAAAGGGGGTCTGTTTCATTTTTTAACGAGCTTGACATGAATAATGAACTATGCTCATGGTTAGTTGTTTCATTTTTTAATGAGATTAACACAGAAAATGAACTATTATCATGGGTATCTATTTCATTTTTTAATGATATTGAAACAAAGAAAAAACTATGCTCATGTGGGCATGTTTCATTTTTTAACGAGCTTGACACAGACAATGAACTATGCTCATTAATCTTGACCATGGCTTCCAAGAGTTCTTCATCATATGGAATAATAATGCTTTGGAAGGAATACATGTCAAGAGACTCACTCTGATCAACAGAGGGGAGAATAGGCTCCAATGTCCCTAGCGAGGGAGTTACCATGTCAACTGCCAGAACTAAATCCAAAGAACATGAACATACAGCGAGAGGCTCCTTCTCATTAGCAATTGAAGGCATGGAAGATAACGCCACATAATTGACCTGTGGAAGGGGAGAGACCACTTGACTGTAAGGAACATTCAGGGAAGTCAGATGGTCAACAATCATACAATGATCAGGACTAACAAATGAAATTTGATTGATGGTCATTATGCTCCCATCATGGGGAAAATGCATCACTCGAAAGAGTGTGGACACTACAAATTTCATAGCATAGAAATATTCTCGTCCAAGGAGTAAATTAAAATCCAAGGGGCCTTGGACTACCATGACATCAATACATATATTTTTCCCTTCTAAGTTAATGGGTAGCTGAGGAAGGACCCTAAAGGTTCACTAGGTATTATATTAAAATCCAATAGATGATTAGTGGTTGGCACAAGCTCAAGAGAACCTAAATACTGCCAAGTAGTTGAGGATAAAATAGTAATAGAGGCCCCTTCATCTACGATAGTGTGATATATGTACTTATCTACAACTTGCACAATTATCTGGAAAGGGATACTCGAAGGAAGACGAGGTTCTGCTACACTATTCCAATCAAAGGAAATGACCTTAGGACTTGGAGGGGGTTCCGTTGAAATGGACGGGATGTCCCCTTGTCCAGAACAATATGAACTGAAAAAGAAAACATTAGTGGTATTCAATTCACTCTCTGAGGGAAGAGTGGGGTCAACCAAAGATCAAATCGTATTGACCACGTCATCAACCAAAGGTTGGGTAGGGGAGGACTCTTGGGAAGCAACTAAAGGTTGTTGTTGGGAAACAACATTGTCTTCCAATAATTGTGAATACTCCTCTACACAAGGGAAATAATAAGTACAATGATTTTCGTTGCATAACTTACAAGGAAACTTGACTTTACCTTTTTTACCCCCAACCTTATTATCACTGGTTGATGGACCGTCAGTAGCATGACCCACAAAGGGTGGTGACACGGGTTGTTGGGAACCCTAAGACCACACTTCTAAAACCTTCGGAATACTAGGGAAATGGTTAAGAAGATTATCACCCTTACAAATCCTGCAATGGAAATTGGGTTTGTGACCTATGTTCTTAGGATTTTCAACATTATCAACACTCCCAACATGATTACCAATGGCTATTTGATTTCTCCTTTACTTATTGTGCTTCTCCTTGTTCTTCCTTTTCTTCTCTTTCTTAGCCTCCTGGTTACTAGCATCACGACTTTCACCAGGCATGGACGAAGAAAAGGAAGAATACCTAACAAGTAAAGAAGGAAAAGGATCAAAAGGAGGTTGATGTTCTTGAGGTGAAGGGCTTGCATTCGAGGCAATGGGATCATTTGGGATCACCTTAGTGGATAACAACCATACTGGTAACCCTATAGTGAATCTGGTAAGATTCAATGTAACAATGTAAGGAGGACCAATACTTCCAAAACAAGGAAAAGGACAAGGATCCACATGCAAAGGGGTTCCTTGATTGGCAGGCTCCGAAACTTTTTCCATAGATACAGACTCAACCTAGGGTCTGCTAAATCAAAGAGCATACACTACCAAAGTCCTTATAAGATAAGAGAAAGAAAACAACTCTCTTGTAACATAGAGAAAGGAAGCAAGGATCTTTCGGAGATGGGAGACAAGGCCTTTAATAAAGAAACGAGAGTCAATTACCCACAACTACTTCGTGATGGACTTCCATAGGTGCATGTTCTGAATGCAACCAAGTACCCTCCTAAGGATCCAAAAATGTGTGTTGTACGTATGTCTTAGGTACTGACAGTACCACCACTATAGTCACCTGGGAAGGTAACCTAGGAAAAGAAACTAGGGCTACGACTTCGCGCTTGGTGGTTGGGAGGAACATTCATGGGAGAGAGCTTATGCGAATGGGTAGGGAACGTAAGACAAATGTCTTAGACCCGAAGCAACTCAGATAGTGGTGTCATCTCGAGGACTTTCCACTACTAATGTTTCCCCCTTGACTAGCATAACCCCACCGAGAGAGAGCATTAGGGACCAGTTCAAGCACTCTTCTTGACTTCTCCTATTGCTTGACTCCCATTTTAGAGGATATTTCGCAATAAACACTTCATGTTACTAATGGATTTTCACTAATTAGTGTTCCTAGTTTCGTTTCAGTGGCCTTGGAGAATTTACTCTCCACCCTACAACCAAGGCCCTACAACCTAGACTTGTGATCATTTTCTAATAAAGAAAAAGTCTAGTTGATTTTAGATTATGTACCTTGTTCCTTTTATGGTTGTTGTTACTCAAAAGGGTAAATGGAAGTGGACTATATGGTTTTATCACTCTGACTCCAAGAAGCTTCAAAAGAAAAAATGAATGGAATGCAATCTTTAGTTTCGATGAAGTCTATCTACAAAAAGGAGAAAGAGGTCTCAAGCAAAGAAACAAGTGTAACATTAAATGTAAGAAATATGAACTACTCTTTGAACACAAAAGGTGTTTGATATATGAGTCAAAGAAACTGTAGGATACTATCTCCAAATTAGTGAAAAGAAGTCCAAAATGAACAAGTGAAGTACTTGGAAGTTTTTGGAACAAAAATGGTAGAAGTATGAAAGTGTGCAAGTGACAAATATGAAAACTAATAACAATGAAGAATGTACCAAATGATCAGGGTAAACTTGTACAACTATGAACCTTTCAAAATTTGATAAGAGATAATAATTCAAAAGGGTGATAAACACAATTCTTCAATCAATCAAAGTCATAACCAATGAGCTTAAAACTGGGCCAAGAAGGAGACCAATTCTCTTGTAATAAGGAAGACATGGCATTGAACATACATCAATGCTCCTCAAGATACTGAAAGAGGGCATTGATTAATAATTTAAACGCTCTGTAGGCCACTACAGGGGAGTGTTGAAGCCTGTAAGTGGTTAAAAAAGCATAAAATTTTGCCCAAATTCAACAAAGATCAGGCTACTGACTTTGTACACTTCCTAGTGAATATGAGGGAAAAGGAAGAGTTCAAATAACAAGAAAATAGCTAGAAATGTCAAGTAAGCAACAAAATTAAAGAGAGCTAGAAACCGAGGAAAACATCAAAGTTCGTCACCAGTGGAGTCGCTGATTTTCTGTTATGGTAAAATTCCCCCTGCGGACAGGTGAAACTCTCTTTGGATCAAGACCCCTCTTGATCCAAGAAAAAAGAAAAAAAATGGTGAACTACTTTCCTCTTAGACCTATTTTGACAATTAGAATGAGAAGGAAGATATGGATGACTTACCTTTTTACGACGGTTATCCTCGTTGCTCCAGCCTTTGACCTTGATGACCAAGCTCCTAGGTGCAAGAAAGGACCTGCAAAGAACAAAGAGAAACCTCCTTCTTCCACACTATATTGTTAAGTGAAATATATCTATCTATGATGAATTTACAACAATAGACATGCATACACTTGAACACATACACATGAGAGGAATAGGCCAAGTTGTGTATTAATGGAAAGCCAACAAAATTAAAGCACTTACAATCTCAAGTTTGACATTGCAACAAATTCTCCAA
>ML785756.1:333178-365267 GCA_009831015.1 Picea engelmannii | reverse complement strand
TATAGAGAGAGAGAGAGAGAGAGAGAGAGAGAGAGAGAGATTATACTTGTTAAGATATTTTTTATTATATGATATTCCTATTGCAAATATCAAAAGTCTCATTGCCCATTGCTCTGGAAATGATTGTTGTAGTCTAAACATAACCTTTCTTTTTTATGCATTTGATTGATTTTGCTACCCCCTCAAAAGAGAATCATAGCTATGTCAGCTACTATGCAACCATGTCCTTCATTCCCAAGAGATCTTGCAAAGCTTCAAACTTTTTCTTAGTGAAGTACTCTCATATGGTGTCAAAAATATTTGGGGTCATTGAGATGAGCTCATTCTCCAACTGTGTTCTCGTAGTTCATTTTGTTTCCTTAATAGACCCTTCAATGTGGTCTAGACTTTGTTTGTTGTGGAAGTAGATTCTACATGGAAAAGTATATTCAGAGATATTGTCAAGCATAACAACACATATGTTTCATCCAAAGTGTTTAAATACTTTTCTTTCTCAACTATAGAGTTAGGCTTTGATTTAGTTCACATTGCAATCTTGTAGAGTCCTTTGCTTCTTAGTAGAAGCTCAATTTTGGGCTTCCATTCAAAGTAATTGAAAGGTTAATTGAATGGTTTGATGATCACTGACATGGGCTAATCCATTCTCTATGGACTATTCAATCCTTCGTCACCTACAAATAAAATATGTTCTTCTCCTTTGTCACCTATAAATAAAATTAGTGCTTCTCCTTACAAGGTCAACCTATGCTTTGCAAGCTCCTCTTGAGCTCCGATACCATGTGAAAAAAAGTAGTGTTTCTCCATACAAGCTCTGATACCATGTAAAAAAACTTAATGTTTCTTCTTACAATCTTCGATACCATGTAAAATTTCTCACACAATAATTTAGTTGCAAAGAAGAAACTAAATTGCTAAGCACAATAATCTAGTTACTAAGAAGAAAGAACACTTGGGAGCATGAGACCAAAAATAAAGAAGAGAGAATGAACTATTGAATTCATTTACAATGAAAGAGTGATACATATGTATAGTACTATCCATTAGAGAAGAAGTGTGCACTAGGTTAGGGATTCCTTGTGCATGCACATGTGATTCCAAAATAAGACTAGTAGTAAGTGGAGTTTACTATCCTACAACTACCCTAGGAAGTGGTGGTTGAACATCCTAAAATAAAGGATCTAATCCATGAATAAATCATGTAAAAATAGGAAAGAGATAAAATAGCTAAGTAGAGCACTTCCCTTCCTTGATTCATGGGATAATGTTCTTTAAATAACTCTAGGAACTCAAACATAGAAAATAGAATCATAAAATTAGGGAATAAGACCCTAAAATCAAGAAAAATGTGGGAAGAGTGCCTCCCCTGGCTATTTATAGCTTATTCCCCCTTAAATCTAGGGATGGAGCTCTCATATGGTTCACTTGATCAAATTTAGTCAAAATTTTACCATTAGACTCATGAAACCAATCTCTATAAATAGACATGCTAAAAATAGCAATCCCCCGGAATAGTATGAAATTATGGAAAATGTGCATGTACACCAACTCTTTCCATTATATCCCTCATAGTATTATAAAATATTTTTCCCTGTGAAATTAACTTTTAGCACCATTCAAGATGATTTAATGACCCATTCATCATCACTTGCCTCCTTTGTAATTTTTTTATTTATATAGGGCCTTATGTGTGTTGGGTTAATCTTAACCCAGTAATAGAGTAGTTAAGATAACCTTGATTCTGTCATTAATGGGTTTACCGTTGGTGGTTTAAGGTCCATGGTATTGAGTAACCCATGGTATTTTCTCATTGTATTTGATGTGATGAAGCCTATTCAATGGATTGAGATACTCCATTGTAAAATGATTCATTGTATATGCCTCACGTTGGCTCGTAGAGGGCCTAGGTGGTCAAATCTTAAACCTAGAGAAAAAAACAACACACAAACAAACACATCGACAATATTTCCTAGGGAAACCCTTCTAGACGAGGAAAATTTTAGGGGCTATATATCGCCCATGGGATAATTTTCCATGCTAATTTCAAAAAGAATATTCACCAATTTCCATTTTTTCTAAAAGCGATTCGCCCAAATTCTGTAGAATAAAATCATTTTACCTTAAAAATAGCACAAATTTTATAGAAAATATATAAAATCCTTAGAAAGCTGAATATTTTTACCAAAATATCGCGATTTTTTTTATAGTTTGCATATTAAGGACTAACAAGATTCGCCAAGGTTTCTAAATTATGAGATAAATTTCCATCCTTAAAATTACCCCTTCTTCTAGAAGAAAAAACTCACACTCTAAAGAAATCTCGATGTATTTCTAAGCAACTAACAATTGTTACAATACACTTTCAAAGTTGTAAAAGGAGTAATAATAGTAGGCTCATTCTTTCTTGGCCTATATCATGCTCCATCATGCACTCAAGACTACATCATCCACCCATGCCCTTTATGGGCCAACCTTAGGAATATACAATGGAGTGTCTCAAACCATTAAATAGGATTCATCACATCAAATACCATGGGTTACCCAATTCCATGACCCTAAACCACCAATTATAAACCCAATAATGACTGAATCAAGGTTATCTTAACTACTCTATGACCAAGTCAAGATTAACCCATCATTCCCCTGTTTAAACTTGACTTGGGATATTCACCTACCCCCCTCAATGTTTATAACTCAAGTATATGAGAATACAACATACCCACCGCCACCCGCCACCCCCTCACTATCACCTAGGTCTATGTGTAGACTTTATACTAATGAACCATTAAATAGGTCTTATAGCCATGAGCCCATTTACATATATGATAAAATACAACTCCATAACAAATATTTACAATTGTATTCCTGAGCATGTGATGATATGAAACATCAATTTGTTTCATTGTGAGCGTCCCTACTGCTCCAAATAAAATTACATAGATTAAAGAAAGAACACATTCACCAATTAATTCTTCATTTGCTACCTTCCATGTGTCATTTACCATGGTTCATATACCCATGAACCATCAAAACAGTTTGTTTGCATGAGTCTATTATTGATTCCTCTCTTCCCAACACCGACTTTGACCTCATTCTATTACCAAATGTAATTTTTAAACCTTTACAGTATAGCAATGCACACTCAGATTCTTTATAAATTATAAAGGAAAGCAATAACATCCACACACAATACTCAAAAATTTACCCTAGAAACCCTTAACCGGGAAAACCAATAGATGTTTAGAGCCGCACCTTTGACTCTCATTTTTATTAACTTCACCATTTAGAATACAATATATATGATTATGTGACATCCCAAACCCTGGTCCATTAACCCAGATTATATTACTTAATTGGAATTATATTACAATGGGTCGAAAAACCATTGCCCAAAAAATCAGCATTATATTACAATGGAATGAAAAATCATTGGCCAAAAAATTGCCCAAAACTGACCAAAAATAACACCAAAAAGATTAAGTAAATAATTTCATCCAAAAACTATATCAATCTACTAAATCATTTTTGGGTTTAATGATGCACCTATCTATAGTAATTAGAATCACTTTTAGTATATAGTAATATGCATTGGTGCACTTACATCTAGAGGGAGCACCATGTAGCCCAATGAAAAAATGTACAAATATTTCGTAAGTTTTTGTGCCAAGAAGTGTTATCTATAGTATAAATGCATTGGTGTGTATATATTGTGCTATTTGCATCATGCAGCTTGAATTTTTTTTAATAATAGGAATAGTTTTGAAATATAAAAGAACGAGGGGTTGCAATCCATTAAAGTACTATTTATATCAAAAACATTGTTGATGTCAACAAACTCCCTAATAAATAAATACCCCAAGCCCCCAAAATGATTAATATCGTTGTGAAGTGGTAAAGAAACTAAACATCTATTGTTATGTTTTGCAACAACAAAAATCTTGAAGAAAGCAACAACAAACCTAGGGTTTGTAGAATTAAATTTGAGTCTTAAACCCTTCAATTTTGTTGAAATTCACTCTAAATAAGAACATGAATAAATCATTTTTTTAGAGAATTTGTGTATCAATAGAGGAAAAATTTGAATTTACATACTTAAAATTTATCCTGTATAGGTGTGTATGTGGTCCATGATAACCCCTTACAAGTTTTGATCTTCAAATCATTTGTACAATTCAACCTCTTGGTAAATGTTTGTCTCACAAGTCTCCACTCTAACTTTTGACACAACAATGGAGCAGGGTTTCATTTAACTCACTTTTACAAAATAAAAATCCTACACTTTTTTTTGTTTATTTTTCAACACATTGATGAAAACAAATAGAGCTTTTTATGGATGGCGGTAGGTCCCTAGTTATTAAGTGTACTAATGTGATATATTACATTAGACATAAAGGAGTAATAGAATTCAACTAAAATGGAAGTGTAAGCTTATGCAAACCATAGTCTTTTTGTTTATTTTTCAACACATTGATGAAAACAAATAAAGCTTTTTTATGGATGGCGGTAGGTCCCTAGTTATTAAGTGTACTAATGTGATATATTACATTAGAAATAAAGGAGTAATAGAATTCAACTAAAATGGAAGTGTAAGCTTATGCAAACCATAGTCTATGAAGGTTTTAGCATAGGTTTATATTTGGTGTGGGATAAAATTAAGCTCACTAGTGCATCGTCTCTTGACAAGCACATCAATGTGACTAATATAATTAGGCGCACCAATAACTTCAAGGACTTCTAAAGTATTTTTGAGGTTAGAATTACATGTTTCTCAAACTTTTTTGATTGTAGTTTTGACTCAAACGTAGGAAAAAATGAAGGTAATATAAAATGGTTGATTCTTCATATTACTCATACAATATCTTTCCAATTCCACTAAGTTTTCCCTCACCCTTTATAATAAGTTCATATTTTATTTATATTTTAATTATCCAATTGAATATTTGTTACATTTACACATGCATTTGAATAATTTTGCATTGACTTTTGCATAATCCTATTTCGTGATCTAGTTTGAATGCACTCCATATTATACACCAATCCAACATATATTGTAACCCGCCTCTTGTGCATATCGACGAGACAACGCAATGCCTAGGGATTACCTATTTTATGAATGGGCCTTGAAAAAATTACAAATGGATGATTACATTTATTCCCGTACTCATGATGATATATTATGCATGGAATTGTCATTGATTATATATTATAGTGTTGTTTCCATCTATTATTTATTATTCTATTATTTTTATGGATGGTGGATATTGTTTATGAATCACTATACTTATGATGATATATGCCGCATAAGGATTTTATGAAAGGACTAGTAGGATAATTCCCATTTTTTAACTTTGCTTCTTAGAGCTATTTTGATCATAGATTGCAATACTTATTTTTGGCTATTGGTTGTTAATGAATATGCATGGAGCTATATGATGGTATGTGGGAAAATGTCAATATTGCAAGTTCACCGGGTGAAATGTTCCAATTAGACACTTTTTCATTAAAATGGAAAACCTTTTAGATATGGTTTGAATGTCATCAATTCTTTATTTCTTTACCAGTTATGGTTTGGTCTACCATTTTTGGTTTTCATAATGAAATAAATGAATTACATATACTATGCTATGAAAAATGAAAATGAGATGTAACTTAAACTAATATCAATGGAGTGTAATAAAAAAATTATTTGACATGAAATAAAGGGAAATATGCAAAGAGTAGAGAGAATAGTCCATCAACACCAAACCTTCAAGGGAATTCTCTAAGAATCAAGAATAGCATATGTTCACCAAAAGAACACCAAATTGATAGCAAGGTATAGGATAATAAAGAATAAACATAATGAGCATGAGAAAATTCATAAGCTGGAACCTTCACAAGACGATATGTATATCCCTACAAGCACTAAGATAGATAGAAGAGGAAACAATGGCCCACAATGAAACCTCGGTCTCAAGAGTATCATGGCAAGCATGGCCTCTTTCCACGCACAAGAAGGTGGATTCTATTACTAAAAAGAGACATATTTCACATCAAATCATTAGACATAAATAAAGGATAAATATGAAAAGGTCATGGAGAATAGTCCACCTCTACAATTTGCATTATCAATAACCTAAGGTTTCTTTGAGTTCCAATGATAGCCTACAAATATCAACATTTACATCCAACAAGTTAGCAAAGTATATGATAAGAAATCATGAATAAAGTGATCAAGAAAATGCCCATATGCCACAACATTCATCCCCACAAGAAACCCAAAAAGTAATGAATGGAAAGAATTGTCCACAACCATTGACAACTTCACAAGAGTATAAAGAATAAGATAAAAATGGTCATCTCTAATCAACACACGAAGATAGCTTCTATTGTTAAATTAGGGACCCCCTACAAATGAAGGTAAATTATCCCTTTATACAAAATAAGGATGACTCTTAGCTTCCCAAATGACTTTTCCCTTTCCAAATGACTCTTTGGTCTCTCTCTCTCTAATGAAAATTTTATTTTATTTTATTTTTTATAACCATAAGTATATTCAACCAATAATCAAATTGGTCATAGTAGATGTATAAAATTTAAGTTGAGTAAATATGTCACTCAACATCCCACCATGTGCATTTACAATATTCTCCACCATTGGCCCTGAGAATAGCCGACCTAAGTTCTACATTGGTGTTCTTGCCAACTATCTCATCATAGGAATGTTTTATCCTCTCAAATTGCTTCCCTAGGATCACTATGAAGATTTCAAGATCTTTTGGGAAATAAAATTTCTCAATTATATGTTTGTATGATCCTTTCTTTGAGTTGTTCAAGACTTGACAATTTTTCATCTAGGCTAGTCGATGGATCCACTAATAAGACTCTTGTGAATTGAATATTTTTCAACATACTTGACATTTCATCCAAGAGGCAGAGTGTTTCACCTTGACCAATTTATGTGCTATAGTTTTCAAAGTCCATGTGTGATCCGAAATGGATCCGAATCGACAAATGGACATAAGACTTAGTACCTACACAATTAAACCAACACTTAAATGAAGGTTATGCAATATATGTAAAAACAATGCAAAGAAAAGTCGAATAAGAAGAATGAAGATGTGAGAGAAAAGTAAAAATAATTAAATGAAATGAAAACAAATAGGAGAAACAACTGAGAAATGGGAAGTGAAGATCCATGGAAATTGGCCTTCCCTTACCCCCTAGCTCTCCATATTTCCTCCTTCACTCATTGGAAAATGGTATTTTTTCTAGGAGGGAAAGAGGCATACAAATCCAAGAGAGCATTGTACCTGCGATTACCAAAATGAGAAGATTTAGCCCCCATCAGAAGATGGTTTTCCCATTTAGGTTCTAGGGTAAATTTGTGTGTCATATATGTGTTTACATTAATGTTATGTGATCTATGTGTGATGATATAATGATTCCCAATAGTCTTAGCGAATTGATTTGAACATTTCTTACTGTATCACAATTGATTCTTGCTTAAAATCACTTAGTGTTGCTCTTTTTCATAACCAAAATGGCCATGAACCATGAACCTTTCGTCCACTGAGTTCAATGAGATCCCACGAGAAAAGAAGCATGAAAACCACTCTCTGGAAATCTCACATCAATTCTTCAACTTGAATTACCTCTACATGCACATTGTTGCAATGACCGCTGAGTGTTGATGCACCTACATTAAAATATAATTGAGCCAACAATTCATTATATGTTATTATGATATCATGCTTGAGTTTTCCATCAAACCATGGGTTGATTTCAATGGTCTAGAGACTCAATCCAAATCTGTCCATTCTATTGGCCAATTGAAATCAACGGTTGTAATAACATAAATGTTGCAGCTATACAACTAAGTTGCTATTTCCAAATCCTTAAATTCAATTGATTATTCCTTCTTCAAGCAGTTGAGCTTTTCCTTGGCGATTTTATCTTTCCTTGGAGCTATTCTCTTCCTCTCTAAGTGAATTTTAAGTGAATTTATCCTTCACTAGACAACAATTTCTCAGTGTTGGGGTGAATTCACCTTCCCATGAATCGATTCCTTCCTTTTTCGAATCGAAGCCCCTCTTTAAATCGATTCTACACTTACCTGAGAATTTCACCTTCACGACATGTCGTTTGAAACTTTGGATTGAAATATAGATGGGTTAATTGCACCTACCTGTGTGTTGTACAACCTCTCCATACTGGAAATTTAATGTTGTTGGAGTGAATTCCTTACATCCTGAGTCAAATTTCTCTCTGCAGGATCAACTCTCCACATCTGGGAAATTATCTCTCTTCCTAGGTGTTTCAATTAGTTGTTGGATCGATTAGTCTCTCTCAATTTTCATGCGTACATCCGACGGGTCGAATGTCTTTCCATGAGGGCATCTCATTCCTCAACTGGTTAGTTTCTCATGCCCATGGTTGTACATCATTTACCTGTTTTATTTATCGTCTGGTCAATTTTATCATTCACATGATTGATTGGATTTATTCCTTGGTCGATTTGTTACCTCTGGTCAATTTCCTCTTTGCTTGAGTCGAATACTCAATACCTGGCCTTTTTATTTAGTGTCTGGTAGATTCAGTATGTTTTTGGGTCGAATTAAACCTCTGGTCGACTAGTTTCATCACTAGGTCGATCTCCTTCAAGCAGTATACTTCACAAGGAGCTGAGTCAACTTGTTTCATAACCTAGTCAACTAGCTTTCCCACCTTGTCGATCTCCTTCACATGGAGTTGAGTTGACTTTAGCTCATTAGCATTCATCTCTAGAGTAATGAATGGTCTGAGAAAAGAAGACTATGGAAATTTTTCCGAAAGTGAGAACAAGTTTACAGTTGAACAAGAATTGAAGGACTTCCTCAACATTTAGTATAGTGATAGTGATCCTAGCTTGTAGCCTATGCACATGGTAAGAAAGTGGGATGGTTTATCATAGAGAAATAAGACACACAAATTGATATTCATGATTCCCTTCATATCTTTGTACACATAGATTAGCATGCATCTCAATGCATTGGTTGAAGCACTATTCAATTCATGGCACTGCAGATTTGTGAGATGCGTTTCTATGAAAGACAGAGTCCACCATCATGGAACTCATGGTTGGTTTGAATATCATTTGCATATAGAGGCTTGTAAGTGGGACTCCATTGGTATGGTAAATTGAGTGTCTGACACTTTCCTTGGAGGAAACTTTCATTAGAGAACATGGGCCTAGTAATTGATTTATGAGTGGATTTACATGCCACTGAACAATAGGCTATCCAAGGTAGAGACCTGACATTGGTTGGATCATTGAGGAAAAAGAATTTCCATTTCATTTTCATATGTTCCTTGTGTGAAGTTTACTGACAAAAAGAAGCCAGATAATCAATCTAGAGTAAAAGTTTCTCAGAGAACAATTTTTGCAACCTTCTGAAGACAAAACTCTTTGTACAAGACAAGACAGAGACCAAAACTTAAATTCCATAAAGAATCCATGTTGGTGAAGTGAGTGGGATATAAGACCCTCATTTACAGATCAATTTGTATCAAAGAAATTGCATCATTGATCGTGATAGCTATCCGAACTTTGAAAAGAACATTGCAGACCTCTCCATGGGTAAAGCAAGCAAAGATAGGTTGGAATACCTACAAGAAAGTAATACTCAACTTTGAGAAGAGATCAAGCACTTGAAAGAGCATGTTCAAATGTTCAACTAGACGATTGAAGAAATGGAGAAGCACCTTGAGACCTCTACCAAATTTTTTCCATTACTAAAGAAAAAGTTTGAAGAATGCCAAGACTCCCTCCCTCATTATAGTCATGAAATATTGGGAGAAGCACATGGCACATATTGTACACCTTGATGAGAAGGTCATTCAGATGGATAGTTGGAAATAGGATAGACTCGTGCATATGGTGGATCAGTTGCAACAAGAGTTCGCATAGAAGGAGAAGTTATTGACAAGGCTCCAAGTAGTTTTCCAAAAGCACCGAGAAGCAGGACCACTTTCCATTGCCACTGCAGAATCCAACACCGTGACCGAGATCTCTTTGGTAATTTCACCTTTCTTAAATAGTTCTCGAGAGAATCTTGGTGAATTTAAGAAGCATAACAGAGGCATTGGTTTCAAACTCTTAAGGAATATGGGCTATGATAGACAAGGGATAGGAAAGAAAAGACAAGGCATATTGATCCCCATTGTAGCCACACTAAGGGTTAAGAATTAAGGCCTAGGATTTAATGGTGTAATGGAAAATCCCATGACCATGAAGACCACTTTTGTGAAAGAGAAAAACATGTCAGAGTTGGTATGCTCATTAGGAGAAGTGTATATTTTATGAGGTCCTATGAGGCTGCCACCTAAGGTATTTCCTTGACCTTATTATGGCTCTAAGTTTCAACTGTGTGGTTTTCTTCTTTTTCTATTTTAGGACAACAAACAATCGCCAAAATTTCTACTCAATATTTTAATGGTTAAGTGCTCTTTTAACGTGCCCTTGCAAGTGTTTTCTTTACTCAATGTTAGCATATGAAATATAAATTAAAACACATAACACTACCTCTATATATTTTAACTTTAAAATGTTGATCTACACTTCTAAGCATGCATAAATTTGACACAGGTATTTTTGGTCAACATGACCCTGGATAAAACCCCCCCGGGGAAAACCAATTTGAGATATATGTCTATATAATGGGGAAATATATGGTGGAATACAAAAAATACAACATATAGATGAACATGTTACAATAGCAACTTGTCTCAAGATGAAGTACAAGTCCAAACCAAGAAAGAGAACCCTAGCATGGTGCACACCTCATAAATGCTACCAAATCCACCAAAACTATTGTAGATGCCAAATGGAAGCTCTGATATGGAAACCCCTCCACAATAATCAATCACTGATGATTAGCATCCCTATGAAACAAACCTCACTGCAATCTGACAGGTGAAAGTGCTCCCCACTGATGATGCGCCCTCCTCCTCAAGTGTGCCCTCCTCAAATATGAAAGCTCCCCACTAAATAAACAAGGCCAATAGTTGAATGCCTCCCTCCATGAAATCAAGTGCCCAATATCTAGCCTCCTCATGCAACAAAACTCATCTCAAGTCTCCCTCTCTTCCTCTCCAAGTGAGCACAACAAGGGAAATGCGTGCCTCCTCTAGTAAATGTGCCCCTCCTCCATGTAGCATGCACCCTCTAAGGAATGATGGATAATCCTCCATGGATAACCTCTCCATGCAATCTCAAACCAAGAAATGCTTCCTCCTCAAGCCAACAAGGTTTTATACTCAAACCCTCATCAAGTGTGCCCTCCTCTCCTTGAGAAATGTGCCCCTCCTCTTCTCCAAAACTCACAAGTGAAGAACGAATCTCATAAATGCACTATACCCTCCTTTAGCCTCCTTTGGCCAAGACCTAAAATATCAATGGCTTAAATCCAATCTATCCAAGTCTAATCAATGGGTGAGATATCATCCAAAAATCTCACTAAGGAAACCCACTTTACTTAGTTGCTTTAAGTCTATTAATTCACCCACATTGTGAATTAATTGTCACTTTAATGCTTAAGTGACATATTTCACTTTTGACTTAAATATCCTAAGTCAAAGTGAAATTAGAATCATAAAGTAAAATACAAGGGTAATACTCTTCCCCCTTTGTGCTTAGAGACTCATAATCACATGGGGACCACTTCCCAAGGTATCCAAATCCCAACAAGAAGGAGCAACATTGGTAAATGAAGGTGATAGCCCACTACCATCTCAACCTTGTTGCGGCGGATTGAATAAGGGAAACAATGAGGAGAGTTCAGAGAATCAACCTACACCTACACTCATAGAGTAAGAATATCATACAAGGTAAGAAGAAAAAGGAGATAGGGAGGTCTGCCTCAAACAAGACATTCCTTGTTTGTCATTGTTGCAAGAGGAGAGATCATAATGTTGTCATCTATTGGTACTCAAAGGCTTGTTCATTCTGTGGAAAGAAAATCCATCATGAGGTATCCTTCTGGGAGAAGCAAGCCACATGATTCAAGCCAAGTTACTTTCATAGGAAGAATGACAAGAAAAATTCTCCAATCCATCAACAAACTCAAAGGCACATGGAGAGGAGGAGTATGTGAGTAAGTCTTTGTAACATCAACAAGAAATATTTACACCACTGCAATTTGAGTGGTCATTGGGAAGCAAAGTGTTTGTGACTTCATCTAGATCTTCACTTCAGAAACCACATAGGCAAGATAAGTGTGTGGAGATTGAATATTGAATAAGATGAATATTTGCTCGCATCTCCAATCCAAGTGACAAAAGTTGTCCAAGGAGAGATAGTAGCACAGGAGGGAAACAACAAAAACAAGAGGGGAAACAGGTCGATGCCGAGAGTAGCCACAATTGAGTTCTTGTTTCTGGTATTGCATTCAAAGAACCCCATCTTAGAGTTGTGTCGAAGATTGGTGAATGGAGATCAATGACCTTAGAGGAGTTCTTGAGAATACCATGGTGTGCTTGCAAGCATGTGTAGGCACCGGGGATTTGTTTTCATGCCAGTAAATAATCGATCTTATCTAAAGAAGGAAACCACAATTCCTCTTCAGAAGTTGTTATGTGATAGTAGTGTGTTGGGGTTGCATTGAACAACAAGAAGACCAACATTCAACTTGGCTTCATGACAACCAAGATGGATTGTCTCCAAGGCATAGAGGGAGAAGAGAATGAATGTTGATTATGGGGTTCAAATATGGATATTGCTCAGAGTTGAGAGTCAGTGAAAAGAGTTTTTCATTACGAGAACAAGCATGTAATGTCCCCCAACCCAATTGAGGTCCATTACATGCGGAAAAACTCATAAAAACTAAAATTTATGCTAACTAATTAATTTCCTATAGCTTCCATCTACGAATTACAACCAGATTTAACTATTTTCTGATACCATTAATTAAATGCATCTATAAAATGTTAAATTCATACCATGATTACAATAATAGCTTATTAAAAAACACATAAATCATTCTCAATTACAGAGTTAATGCACAACAAATAACCTCATAATGCAAACAAAAACAAGATAAAACACTTATGCTTTATAAACAGTTGTGCAACCAGCTGCTTCAGAACGATGTTCCACCCAAACATAGAATTATTGTTCCAAATCTCAGCAACAAGTCACCCCCGAGTTGGGGCTAACAATTCACAAAAGAGAGTGGTCTCTCATTTTCCATTCACAACTCAAAAAACCCACAACCCACTGGTATTTTCCTACAGTTATCTCGATTTTCCACTCGCTCTCTTCATCTCGACCTACCCAACCCAAGGAATGTACCCCTTCACTAATCTCAGTCCCTCAAGCATCCCATTCATTTATCAAGGTCTTTCTGGCATGAGTAACCAATAATCTCTTTGTCGGGAACTCAGGGAACTCACTGCCAGGAAAAACTACCAGCAAACAACAACAAACACTTGTTGTTCTAGTGTAACTCACATGAGAGTTCACTCTTCAGGCCTGACATATTGGCTCTTCAGTTTCCTGCTCCAAATACGCTCCATAAAAACTCCAACATGTTCCATAATTCGCCCTCCATGGATGCTCCAACGCCAAGCTTTCTTTTTTTCTGTCTACTTGTTGTTCATGCCCAAAACATTGAATTTCTAAAATTGTTGTAACTCCCCATAAGAATTTCCTCTCCTTTGGCTTGCTTTCTTGACTCACACACTTCCTCAAGCTGATTTTACCTAGCATGCTCCTAATAACTATGGGATGTGACTTCTCACACCCACCCTCTTACATGTATTCAATGATTGGCTTTGGGGACACTCAATCAGAAAATATAGTTTAATACATAATGGTGATAAAATTCAAGAATGTGGGTGGAAATAATACACATGGATAATTCCCCCTTGGACCCCTCTCTTAGACATTCTCTTATACCATCCTCTCTCTTGTGGATTAATTCGTCCCCCGTCTTTGTCCACGTCCCCTTAGCAATGGGCATCACATTTTATTATTAAAACTTAGAAATACATTTCGCATATACATTGCTTGGTCATAGCCACACATTATATCTACATTAAGAATTAATTAAAGTGAGGATTATAGTGGGGACATTACATTTCCACTCCCCTACAATTGTGTTCCATCATTGGTGCATACTATGCCAATATACATTTATATGCAAATTTACATCACAATACTTTAAGAAATAAATTTCTACAATTTTTACAACTCCAACAACAGTTCCAACCAAAATCTCATGTTGTTATCAATCCATTGATCCAAGGAATACATCATTCGTTTATCAGGGCTAAACCAAGGAATGTACCATTCATTTATCACGGATAACCCAAAGAATATGCCATTATTTTATCAAGCCCCCCAACACAAGTTGGTTAGGAATTTGAGATGTGGTTCTGGAACTCTATCTACTCAAAATGGAGTCTCGCATTTTGTTTTCAACAAAATTGTCAAAAATTTGTGGGTATTTTTCCCATATGTTTTCTTCATGCTCCCATGTAGTATCTACAGGACCGTAGCAGGTCCATCGAACCTTTATCGACCCTATGGATTTGTTCCTAATCACTTTGACTTTTTGGTCCAGGATGCATATTGGTTCCACCTAGAAATCCCCTTTGTGCTCCCCCTGGATCACATTCCAATCAATTATGTGGTTAGGTCCAGGCACATATTTCTTTAATAATGACACATTAAATACATTATGCACTCTCATGGATGCAGGAAATTCTAACATGTATGAAAATGGCCTTATCTTTTCTAATATTTAAAAGGTTCATAATATAGTGTTGCCAACTTCGAACAACTTCCTAATATTAGCAAACTTTTTTCACCTTTACCTTTAAAAATATATGTTATCCCACTTTGAATTCCCTAAAAAATATATTCTTGTCTGTATAACTTTTCTGCCTATATTGGAAAGCCTTTATATTCTGATTGATCCTTGCCATTTTAGTTTCCATTTCCTTTAACAAATCTAGCCCAACAACTTCTCTATCTACTAGATTATCCCAACTCACTGGTGTGTTACACTTTCTACCATACAATGCTTCAAATGGAATCATTTTTAATGAGGCTTGATACCCATTATTGTAAGAAAATTCCACTAAGTGGATATAATCTTCCCACTTTAATGGCTAATCCATCACATACATTCTAATCATGTCCTCAATTATTCTAGTAGTCCTCTATGCTTTCCCATCTGACTCTAGGTGATACGTTGTACTGAGATTTAAATTTGTCCCAAAGTTTTTAAACAAACTCTTCCAAAAACTGGAAGTAAACTTTGGATCTCTATCTGAAACTATTGCCTTAGGCACCCCATGTAACCTAACAACTTTCTTCATGTAGATCTTTGCAATGTTTTTTGTCTTGTGTGTTGTCTTCACATGAATAAAATGTGTTGCCTTGGTTAATTTATCCACCACTACCATGATGGAATCATGTTGCTTCATTGTTCTGAGAAGCTTTGTAATAAAATCAATTGTAATTACTTCCCACTTCCATTCTGGAATGGGTAATAGCTACAATAACGCAACTGGATGCCTATGTTTTTTCTTCACCTTTTGACATTCTAGACATTTGGCTATATAATTAGCCACTTCTTTCTTCATTCATGGCCAAAAGTATTGGCTTCTCACTGCTGCAATTTTATTCTAATATCTTGGGTGCCCAACATATAGAACATTGTGCATTTCCTTCATCACTGCATTTTTCATCTCATTGGAATTTAACACATATACTTTGCCTTTGTACATGAGAATTCCATTTTATTTCAGTTCATAATAATTAAATTTCTGTTGAAAATTACCTTTTTGTAATGTTTCATTTATTTTTATATAATGTTGATCTGAATTTGTTCTTGCAATAATTTTATCCCCTGGACAGTCATGTACATGATAATGGCTGCAATATGCATCTCATGAGTTCTATTGCTGAGTGCATTGACCACTTGATTTTCATTGCCTTTTATATGTTTAATCTCAAAGTCATATTCACTAAGGAATTCAAGCCATCTAATCTGTCGGGCATTTAATGTTGCTTGTCCAAACAAATTTTTCGGACCACAGTGGTTCGTCCTTAGCTCAAATTTCCTCCCCATGAGGTAATGTCTCCACATTTTTAATGCATGTACAATTGTTGCTAACTCTAGATCATGGGTAGCATAATTCATTTCATGTTCTTTTAGCTTTCTAGACTCATAGCATACCACATGATTTTTTTGTGTGAGGAATCCACCGAGCCTTTCCTTGCATGCATCAGTGCACACAACAAAACATTCATCGGGATATGCAATCTTTAGTATTGGTGCACTTGTCAAGATGTATTTTAGTTTTTGAACCATTCAAATTTCACTATCTTCTTTTGCAAATAAGGGATTGGGCTTGCAATCTTTGAAAAAACTTTTATGAATCTTTGGTAATAACCGACAAGACCCATGAATGATTTGACCTCTGTGACATTTCTTGGTGTTGGCCATCCTCTAATGGCCTCTATCTTCTCAGGATCAATTGTTATCCCTTCTATTGAAATTATATGCCCCAAGTAGTGAATCTTCTTTTGATAAAAGATGCACTTACTTAGCTTAGCATACAATTTATGCTCTCTTAAAACTTTTAGCACCATTCTTAAACTATGTTCATGTTCCTCTTCTAACTTAAAATAGATGAGTATATCATCTAGAAACATAATTACAAACTTGTACATGTATTCCCTGAACACTCCATTCATCAGGCACATGAACATTGTTGGGGCATTTGATATTCTCAATGGCACTACCATGAATTCATAATGCTCATATCTTGTCATGAATGTTTTCATTTTTATGTATTCTTCCTTTATCCTTACTTGACAATAACCTGATCTCAAGTCAATCTTGGAAAAAATTCTTGCACCTTTTAGTTGATTAAGTAAATCATCAATCCTTGGAAAATAATTCTTGTTCTTTATGGACCATATTCAGCTGTCTGAAATCAATACAAAGCTTCAAGGTTCCATCTTTCTTATTTACAAAAAGATCTGGAGCACCCCAAGGTGACACACTTGGGCGTATATACCCCTTCTTTAACAATTATTCAAGTTGCATATCCAATTCATTCAACTCTGGTGTGCCCATTATGTATGGTGTCTTGGACATTGGGGCAACTCCTAGCACCAAATCAATAGATAAATCAATATCTCTCTTTGGTGGAAATCCTAGGATTTCCCCCAAAATATCTTCAAAATCCCTCAAGATTGAATGGCCTTCAATACTTGTCACTTTATCTTTGGTTGCCTCTTGCATATGAGCTGCAAAAATTTGACATCTCTTCCCAAAACTCTTTTTCAACTGCATAGTTGAAATCTCCCTAACAGATATAGCTCTTGGAATGTCTTGAATATTGTCTTGCTACCCTTCTTCATCAAGACATGTGATTGTATTTTTGTAATAGTCAAGGACAACATGGTGTTTTTCCAACCAATCCATGTCAATTAGACAATCATATGAACACAATGCTATGATTTTTAAATCTACCTTTGTGCTAATTCCATTCATGTTTATTGGACAACCTTTAACTACCTCATTGATTTTCCTCTTAGCTTTTGTGGCTAGTTGAACTAACAAAGAATCCTTGTGCTTACTCCTTTGCAAGTGAAATATTTCAACAATGTTAGCGTTTATGTAACTATGGCTAACTCTAGAATCAATTAAAATTGATATGAGTCGGTTATCAATCTTACATTCCACTTCAATCATGGGGGATTGATATTCTTCTTTCTTGTTTTCCAAGGCTACATAAATCATTCGCATGTTTCCTCCCATTTCTTCAACTATTTCATCCTATTGAATGTTCTGTACAGTTCTCATTCTTTCTCCTTTGTGAGGGAAGTCCCTATATAAGTGATTTCCCTCACATCCCTAACATTGTACATGTTGTTGACTTGGACTTTTCCCAAATTAATTTGTTGTCTTGATCTCATTTTGGTTTGATTTACCTTGTTTATTTGATTGGGGATTGTTCTTGAAAAGGGGTGTTTTAAAAACTTTCACTTTTTTATCCTTTTTACCCTTCATCCTATCATTCCAAACCTTTTGGAAAACTAGCCTTCCTCTACTTTGCTCATAAATATTCTTTGCTCTCCTTATGGATTCCTCCAAATTTTTGGGGTTATCATATTGTATCTTGTCACTATAGAAAGAAGGAACCCAATTAGAAACCTTTTTATTCTGACCTTCTCATATTTTATGAAGTCAACGTACTTCAACAATTCAAAGAACCTCTTCTCATATTCATCCATTTTCATGCTTTCCAACTTGAGTTCAAAGAACTATTTTATATTCCTTTCATAGTAATGCTTAGACAAATATTTCTCTTGGAAATATCCTTTGAATTGTCTCCATGAGATCTTTTTTTCATCAAGGTGTTTGGCTTGTTTAAGATGATCCTACCACATGGTCGCTTTCCTTTGCAAGTGGTAGGTTGTAATTCTAGATTCTACCCTTAAGGGGTAATCATGTAGCTGGAAATATTTCTTCATTCCAAACAACCAAGTTTCGACCTCTCCTCCTTTCCTATGCTCACCATTGAATTTTCTTGAGTTCACCTTGCAAGATGTCTAACTTAGGCCTTCTCCTCTGTCTCTTGACAAGAGACACACTTGGGTTTCTCCCTAACCCTGAACTTGCATGAGTTCTTCTAGTGGATTTCCTTGGAGAATGATGGGGTCTTCTCTTGCTTCTTAATTGCTTGTCATTCTCATGATCATCCATTTTGATTTTAGATCTAGATGATGTCACTTGTCTAGCAATATATTTTTAATTGGCACCAGAGTCCTTGTTAAATTTCTTATGCAACATATTCAGAATCTTAATTATCTCTTCTTGAGCCTTAATAATCCTTTGATTATCTACTCTATAGCTATGCACTTCTCTCGGCAAACTTCTCATAGTTACATACTCATGCCTGCCTCTTCTTCCATTTGACATTGTCTCAACATTCCCCATGCTAATATGTATCCCTGTAATCTCTTTTTCATAGCTTTAATATCCCTTAACATCTTCCATAACTCCAATCCTCATATAAGAACCAAATTTATTTCCATGTACCTTAATTCTATAAGAAATGTGCATGCGATAATTATTGTTAAAATATGCATAGCATAAAACATTTCATCAATTAGAATATAGGTTATTCTTCTCCTTAATTTATGAAGAACATAATGCTCCAAAACAAAATTTGATTCCTTAGATGCATTCCTCTATGAAACATTTTCCAATAGCTGTATGCATGCCTCATTCTGAGTTTTGAGCGAAAAGTTACAACATTTACAAGTTGAAATTTTCCACTCATTTATGGTTATAGAAATATCTTTATTACTTTTTAATAAATTATAATGCCCAATTCAAAATTCTAGGTGGATATATGTCTTCTCCTCCTCAATACCTTTCTATAGACTATTAGTTTTCTCAAATATGAGCTCCGAGTTGAAAGTTATGGTCCGAAGAAGTTTAGGTTGTTTTTTTTATTTTATCTCTATATGCTACAAGTGACTTCTTCCTCTTCTTGCAATTTTTCAAGTACCCATAACCCAAAATTGGATCCATGCATTGACTTCTATGGTTCACAAGCTTTCCATAGATTGATCCCGAGCCTCAAATGGACTTCTGAGCAAGGAGTTATGCCCCTTGGAAGTAGAGTGGTGCTGAAATTTTACCTTAACTATTTCAACTATAACTTTCTCCTACGAGCTATGTTTAGCGCCTGGGATAGCTCATTGGATAACTCTCTCTGAGTTCTTTTATTTGAGATGCAGAGACATATTGTACCTTGGGACACTATTCTTGTGGGTTTTGATTGCCTAAAAACGTCATTGAGGGCTCAAAATCACCCCACAAGTTATTGACCTTCAAAATCCAAAAAATTCATACAAAATTGATTGTTTTACTGCTATACCAACCTCTTAAATCTAAGTTGTCGATCTCAAATCTGGTGAAATATAAGTCATCGATCTCAAATCGGGTGAAATATGATTCGTTGATCCACTAATTCTTTCCCAAACCCCGCGAATCAATTTCCACCGTCGATTGACAACTTAAAAAAATTAGGATCGTTGATCTGAGTTCCATCAACGATCAATCGATTGTATATTCTCTTTGGAAAACTGAACTTGCTTGCGAATATCCTCGACGTTCAGCCATCGACCATTGGTCATTTATCTTGAAAACCACTTGCAACACATATTTGAACCGATTGATCCAACCTTCAGCCATTGGTCGTCAATGATTTTTATTGGTGGATGAAACACTCTCTAAATACGGTCGACCCAACCATCGAAAATTGGCTATTTCCCGGCTGATGTGACATGACATGTGGACACTGACATGGCATGACACGTAGCCTCGAGCATGGCACTTTGGATGATGTGGCATGAAATGTGGATGATGACATGACATGACACATCATCACATTCTTTCATTCATCAACCATCGACCATTTCCCTTGGACAACCTGAACACCTCTCTAAATCAATCGATGCCCGACCATCGACCCATCGACCATAGAAGATTCACATTGGTAACCAAGAACTTTTCCAATCCGTCCGACTTGACCATTAGGCATTGGCCGTCGACGATTTCCTTTAACGACCAAACACATCACCAATCCAGTCGACCCAACCATCGACAATTTCCTTTGGCATCCAAACACTTCTCCAATATATCCGACCCGACCATCGATTGTCAACCATCAACGATTTCCTTTGGCCAACCCCAAAACTTAGAAATTGTTTGACCAATCTTCGATTAATCTAGGTCATTGATCTATTATTCAAATTGATCTTGACCATCGATCGACTCCAACCTTCCAACAAACAAAATGAATCAAGATCGTTGACATGTTTCATTTTCCCAACCGTTGAAAACAGATCTCATCCATTGATCTTCTCAACCTTCCAAATAGTAGAAACCTTATAAAATTTGAAATTTATCAAAATGAGACTGGGTCATTAAGCACGAGATCAAATGCGATCTCGACCATCGATTAACCAAACTTCCTGCAACTTTACAACGACCATTGAAATGTGAAATTTGACCTTCCAAGTAGAATTTATCTTTGCAACTCTACAGATCGACGCCATTAAACCTCGCTCAGATGGCTATGAGGTAAATTTGTCTTGAATTTGCTCATGAATTTTGGGATTTCACTCTAATTTCTCTGTTTTTCCCCAAATTTGCACAAACAGAAGTCTACAACAACGAATTTCCCAATTCACACTTGTTCTTGGCTCATACAAGCCCGATGTTTGAACTAGAGGCTCTGATAACATAATGTAACATTCCCCAACCCAATTGAGGTCCATTATGTGCGGAAAAACTCATAAAAACTAAAATTTTTGCTAACTAATTAATTTCATGTAGCTTCCAACTACGAATTACAACCATATTTAATTATTGTCTCATACCAATAATTAAATTCATCTACAACATGTTAAAATCATACCATGAATTCAATAATAGATTATTACAACAACATATAAATCATTCTCAATTACAGAGTTAATGCACAACAAATAAACTCATAATGCAAACAAAATCAAGATAAAACACTTATCTTTTATAAGAAATTGTGCAACCAGCTACTTGGGATAGATGTTCCACCCAACCATAGACCTGTTGTTCCAAATATCAACACCAATTCACCCCCGATCTAGGGCTAGCAATCCACAACAAAAGGTTGTCTCTCATTGTCCACTCCCAACTTAGAAATCTCACAACCCATTGGTATTCTTCTACAACTATCCCGATTTTCTACTAGCTCTCTTCCTCTCGACTTGTACAACCCAAGGAATGTACCTATTCATTGGTCTCGGTCCTTTAGCTGTCCCATTCGTTTATCAAGGTATTTTTGGCACATATAACCAGGAATTTCTCTGCTGGGAACTCAGGGAAGTCACTGCCAGGAAAAACTTCCAGCAAACAACAACAAACACTTGTTGTTCTAGTATAACTCACATAGGAGTTCACTCTTCAAGACTGACAACCTGTATCTTCAGTTTCATGCTCCAAATATGCTCCATAATGTTCAACAATTCCCCCTCCATGGATGCTCCAACTCCAAGATTTCTTTCATGCTCTCTACTTGTTATTCATGGCCAAAAACATGACTGTCTAAAACTGTTGTAACTCCCCATACGAATTTAATCTTATTTGGCTTGCTTGATTGATTCACACACTTCCCCAAGCTTATTGTACTCAACTCCCATGCTCCCAATAAATAAGGGATGTGACTTCTCACACCCACCCTCTTGCATGCATTCAATGATTGGCTTTGGGGACACTCAATTAGAAAATAGAGTTTAATACATAATGGTAATAAAATTCAAGAATGTCGGTGGAATTAATACACATGGGTAATTCCCCCTTGGACACTTCTTTTAGACATTCTCTTAGACCCTCCCCTCTCATGCGGATTAATTCACCCCCCATCTATGTCCATATCCCCTTAGCAGCTAGCATCACATTTTATTATTAAAACTTATAAATACATTTTTCATATACGGTGTTTGGTCATAGCCACAAATTATATCTACATTAAGAATTAATTAAACTGAGGATTATAGTGGGGACATTAAAAAGCGAGCCAGATCTAGTAGCCAAATACATGAGCTAGAGATAATAGCCAAATCCATGAGCCAGAGCCAGAGCCAAAGTTAGAGTTGCAGTCTGGAGCCAGCATCAAAGCCACGTTCTATAGAAGCAGACGGAAGGCACAATGATACAGATTGGTTTCCTTGATATTTTGGAGACCAAAAATATTCTTAATGGAGAGGTGTGATCTGAAATGGATCCAAACTAACCGATGGTCATAAGAATTGGTACCTACAATATTAAACCAACATATCAATGAAGGTTATGCAAGCTATCTAAAAACAATTCAAATGTAAAGTTGAATAAGAAAAATGAAGATGTGAAAGAAAATTAAAAATAATTAAATAAAAGGAAAACAAATAGGAGAGATGACTGGGAAATGGGAAGTGAATATCCATGGTTGTCGACCTTCCCTTAACCCCTATATCTCCCTATTTTCTCCTTCACTCTCATTGGAAAAGGGTCTTTCTCATTTGGGTTATAAGGTAAATTTATGTTTCATATGTGTTTAAATTATTGCTATGTGATCTATGTGTGATGATATAATGATTCCCAATAGTATTAGCAAATTTCTTTGATCATTTCTTAATGTATCACAATTGATTCTTGTTTAAAATCACTTACCGTTGATTTTTTTCAAAACCACAATGGCCATGAACCAAGAATCTTTCATCCATAGAATTAAATGAGATCCAAAGAGAAAAGATGCAAGACAATCCACTCTCAAAAAATATCACATCGATTCTTCAACTCAAATTACTTCTACATGCACATTGTTGCAATGATGGTTGAGTGTTGAAGTACCCGTATTAAAATATAATTGAGCCAACAATTCATTATGTGCTATTATGATATCATGATTGAGTTGTTTGTCAAACCATGGGTGGGTTTCAATAGTCTAGAGACTCAATCCAAATTTGTCCATTCTATTATACAATTGAGATCAAGGGATATAATAACATAGTTGTTGCATCTATACAATAGAGTTGTTATTTCCAAATCCTTAACTTTGATAGATTATTCCTTCTTCAGGTTGTTGAGCTTTTCCTGGGTGACTTTCTCTTTCCTTGGAGATATTCTCTTCCTCTATGAGTGAATTTTAATTGCAAGGGAGAATTTTTCCTTCACTTGACAACAATTTCTCAATGTTGGGGTGAATTTATCTTCCCATGGATCAATTCCCTCCTTTTCCAAGTCAAAGCCCCTCTTTGAATTGATTCTACAATTACCTAAGCATTTCAACTTCACCACAAGCCCTTTGTACCTCTAGACTACAATTGTATCAATAGTTGGGTGACTTTCACCTACTTGTGTTTCGTACAACCTCTCTAAACTGGAAATTGAATGTTGTTAGAGTGAATTCCTTACACCCTAAGTTGAATTTCTCCCTATGGGATTGAATCTCCTCATCTGGGAGGTTATCTCTCTCCCTGGGTGTTTCAATTAGTTGTTGGGTCGATTACTCGCTCTCACGTGCCATACAAACATCTCGTGCATTGAACATATCACCCTGAGGTAATTTCATTCCTTGGATAGTTAGTTTCTCATCCCCATGACCATGCTTCCTTTACCTGGTTTATTTATTTTCTGGTCAATTTTTAATGACTTTAATCTTGGTTGATTTGTTACCTCTATCCGATTTCCTCATTTTTGGATCTGACTACTCAATACATAGGAATTGTATTTAGTGTTTGATCGATTTAGCATGGTGTCGGGTTGAATTAAACCTCTGGTCGACTAGCTTCATCACCAGGTTGATCTCCTTCACATGGTTTACTTCACAAGGAGTTGAGTCAACTTGTTTCATAACCTGGTCGACTGGATCTCCCACCTGGTCGATATCCTTTACATGGATTTGATTTGAATTCATCTCATTGGTATTCATCTCTAGAGAAGGAATGGTTAAAGGAAATAAGGCTATGGATAGGTTATCGAAAGTGAGAAAGAGTTTACAGGTGAAAAAGAATTGAAGGAATTCCTCAACATTTAGTATAGTGATAGTGATGCTAGCATGTATCCTATGCACACAGTGGGAAAGTGGGATAGTCCATCATAGAGTAGGGAGACACATAAATATCAATATTTGTGATTCTCTTCATATATGTGTACACAGAGATTAGCCTGCATCTAAATGCAGTGGTTGAAGAACTATCCAATTCATGGCACTGTAGATTTGTGAAATTCATTTATGTGAAAGGCAAAGTCCACCATCATGGAACTCATTATTGGTTTGAATACCGGGTGCATATAGAGGCTAGGAAGTGGGAACCCATTAGTATGGTAAATTGAGTGCCTAACACCTACCTTGGAGGAAAATTTCAATAGAGCACATGGACCTGGTAACTGATTTATGAGTAGATTTACATGCCATTGAACAAGAGGCTATTCAAGTTAGAGACATAAGATTGGTTGGCGCATTGAGGAAAAATAATTTCCATTGCATTGTCATATGTGCCTTATATGCAGGTTACCAAGAGAAATAATCTAGATAATCAATCCAGAGTAGAGGTTTCTCATAGAATAAGTTTTTCATCCTCCTGAAGACAAAACTCTCTGTACAAGACTAAGACAGAGACCGGAACTTAAATTCCGCAAAGAATTCATATTGATGAAGCGAGTGGGATATAAGACCCTCGTTTATGGGTCAATGTATGAATTCAATTCAACAACCTCAGTAAAACATTGTGAGTATGGCACAATATCAAAGAATATTGATCCAAGCATTGAACACATTATGCTAGCTAGGTTTGTCAATGTTTTAACATCTACTAGTTTTTCATTGACTTGATGGATGAACATTGTCACTAGATCCTGCAAGGAAAAAATGTCGATAATATTAGTGAAACATTCATTTTCCAAGGGAACAAGACTATCATGAAGCATATCAGATTTTCATATGAGCATTGTCTTTCTTTCTATCTAATCTCTTTGATTCCTTATTTATTCCTAAGTTCATCATTTTCTCTATTGATGGTTAGGAGGTATGTGTGCATATTCTTATGTTTTTCTTCATACAACTATGCAAAAGCAACTCCTAGTGCCCCTATGGTGAGAATAAGTGCATTTTCCACAATATTAATAGAATCTTATGTTATCTAAACTTCAATGTCTTACTTGTTACTCTAATTCCTCTTAATAGAAACCCTCTTGAAATTTGTTATTGATTGCATCTTCATGAGACATCCTCCAAATCGTTCTCCTCTGGACTGAGTTGGGATATCTATGAGAGAGAGACCAAGTGTTGGGTGTGCGTCAGACTCTGGACTAAGTTGTGATGACATGAGGTCTCTTGCTTTGTACTCCTCTCGAGTCATTTGAGTCATCTTGATATGGTCTCATGCCTTGTACTCCTGTGGACTTAGTTGAGTCGACTTGAGATGGTACTCTAGATGATTCTCCCATGGACTCAATTGAGATAGAGATATATTGAGTATGTCGTCCCTGTGGCTGAGAACAGGTGGACATGTCCCTAGTGGCTGAGAACTAGTGGACATGTGGATCCCTTGCTATATTGTCTGAGTGTAATATTTACTTGTAACCCTAATTTGTGATGTAAAGGGTACAAGTCGGCCCCAACATATGTGAAACATAATTAATATTTATGTAATGATTAATTATGTTACTGATTTATTGAGGTCATCCCTATTGTTCCAAGGGACACATCTATTGTTGTGTCTAGTCTTGTATAAATAGAGGTAAATCCCCATTGAGTATTACACACTCACTCATTTTTCATTTGGAAATTTCAGACCTACTTGTACGGTTGAAGTGCGCACCTCTCTTGGGCACTAGTTTCAAGGTTTTAGAGAACCCTCTTGTGTGCATCTAGGGTTTATGGGGGATCGTCTCTTGAAAATATAACAAAGGATTGTTGGTTTTTCCCCTTGTTTGAGAAGGGTTTTCCCAGGATACTTCTTGTGTTCTTGTGCATGGTTATTCTTCTTTTGATCTTGGTTATTGCAACACTTGTGTATGGTGTTGTTGCATTTGTTTATGTTTCAAGTACATGCTAAATGAAATAAACCTCATGCTTGAGCCTATCACATCTTAAAACTTAACATGGTATCAGAGCAAAGTTCTTGAAGAGACATTGCACAAGTTTCAAGCCAACCGTCACCTCACAGTTGTAGAAAGTATGACCCTCTAGGGTTTCCAGAAAAAGGTACAACCCTCTCTTTGTTTCTTGTTTCAGAACCCTACATTGAAAAATTGGGGAAAATTTTGGCATAGGAGTGTACGACCTCCTTTAGTGCATCTCCAGAGACTCTCAGATTGCATTTCTGAAAATTTTGGATTTTTGGCCCTAGGGTTTCTAGGGTTCTGCAATTTTCTGTAGAAATTTCGGTTCTAGGGTATCTACAACTCACCTGTGTTCTTGTGACCCTCTAAAGGCTTATTTTTTGCAGTCATAAGTCCAATGAAACCTAAGGTTTCTATCCTAGCCTAGTTTCTAAGGGTTTGTGGAAGAATTTGCAAACCATGAAGAACACAACTTTGGTGGAAGATAGGCTTGATGGATCAAGAAACTTCAGTTCTTGGAAATCAATACTACAGATTACCCTAGAAGAGGATTACCTATTGAATGTGATACAAAATACTCTACCAGAAACAACTACTGATGAAGAGAAGGAAGAGTGGAAGGAACATGACATCAAAACAAGGAAGATAATCATATATTCAGTGAGAGATCATCTCCTACCTCGTATTTCCAAACTGAAGATAGCTTATGAGATGTATGATGCATTGAAGAATATTTTTTAGAGTAACAACACCCTCAGAGCTCTTACATTGAAGAGCCAACTTCAAAATATCAAGATGAAAAAAGATGACATCGTTGCTACCCTCTTCATGAAGATTTCAAAGATCAGAGATCAATTGGGTGCCATTAGAGAAACCATATCAGACATAGAACTTATCTTGACTACTCTCAATTCTCTTCCAAGACATTGGGAACCATTTATTCAAAGCATCAGTGGTAGAACAAAACTACCTAATTTTGATCATCTATGGACAGACCGTACCTAGGAGGAATTTAGACTCATAGCGAGAGGAGTGAAAGACTCCCCTCATGATGAAAATCATGATATTGATTTTCATACAAAGAAAGGAAAAATAAAAAATAGAAGGATCTTCAACAAAGAATTTAAAGACAAAAGGAGTTCATCAGCTTCAGGTCATGAACAAAAAAAATACAAATCAAAGATTCAATGTTTTAGATGTGACAAGTATGGACACATTGCGAGATATTGTCCTACCAGGAAGAAAGGAAGACAACTTGCGTCCATTGCTGATGTTGATCCAGAGCCACATCAGAGAGATGAAGACATAAAAGATGAATCCTTCTTCTTCATATCAACACTCTTATGTATGGTTCCTACTGATAGTGATATTTGGTTAATTGACAGTGGTGCCTCTAGGCACATGACTAGATATAGAGATCATTTGATAGACCTTGTTGAGAAAGAGTCCAGTCTACATGTTGTACTTGGAGACAAGGCCAAATATAATGTGAGATGGGTTGGAACTTCTACATTCCAACTAGTTCTGACATACCCCTTCCATTGAGTGAGGTACTATATGTACCTCGGATGAAAAGGAGCCTTGTCTATGTTTCTTCCTTAGAGGATAAAGGCTACAAGGTTACTTTATTTGAAGGAAAATTTCTTGCATGGCATAAGAACTCACATATGAATTCTGCTCGAGTGATTGGTGTTCGAGAAAACAACTTATACAGGTTGACTGTCTGACCAGTTCAGCCCCTGTTACATGATACTATCAACTTGAGAGAGCTATGGCATAGGAGACTTGCTCATATAAATTATAGAGACCTTCTAGCTCTAGGGAAGATGGTAATAGGCCTTCAAGAGATACAGGTTCAACATGATGGTGTTTTCAGAGGTTGTGCTCTTGGAAAGAATGTCAAGGGGTCCTTCTTGAGTAGTGACAACAGAATCAAGGGGATCTTGGACTTGATACATTCAGATGTTAGTGGACCCATGATTGTTTCTTACTTGAACGAATATTTGTAATATGTTCTCTTCATCGATGATCACTCTCGAAAGACATGGATTTACTTCTGGAAAACCAAGGATGGAGTCCTTGCAATATTTCAAGAGTTTAAAGATCAGGTTGAGAACCTGACCAGAAGGAGGATAAAGGTGTTGAGACCATATAATGGAGGACAGTACACCTCCAGGGATTTCAATGATTTCAGTATTGAGGCATGGATCAAGAGGAAGTACACCGTTCCTTATAAACCTAAAAAAAATGGGGTTGCAGAGAGGAATAACATAACCATCATTGAGGCAACCAAAGTGATGATACATGATCATAATCTACCTATGATTTTGTGGGAAGAATAATCCATGACAACAGTGTATGTTCAATATAGGAACCCTCATCAGATTTTGAAGAACATGACTAACAAATAAGCCTTTACCGGAATGAATCATGAGGTTGGACACTTCATGATGTCCAATATACTTTCATATACCCAAGGAGAAGAGAACCAAGATAGGCCCTTCAGGCAGAAAGGGTACATTTGTGGGGTACAGTGAATCTTCAAATTCATATCGGATCTACATCCCTGGTCATAGATAGATTGAGGTGAACAAATATGTCATTTTTGAGGAAGAGATATCCTTTCGAAGATCTAGAGAATATCAGATGGAGATTGACAGTGAGACAATACCTTCTCCCCCTTCAGCAGCTTAGAGAGAGACATCCATTGATCCAGTTGATATAGTAACTCCAGTTGATTTTCTCAGAGTCATTGTAGTAGGCCATAAAAGGCCTTCCTGGGCTCGATAGATTCTGTAGGAGGCAGAGGGACATGCAACTCCTCGAGGCACATTCCAAGAGACCAAGAAACCACAGAGATTTTCGAGCTATGTTTCAACCATGAGCCACATCATTGATACTGAGCCTTCTTGTCATGGAGAATAAGAAGGACAACAGGTATGGAAAGATTCCATGACATAAGAGTATCATTCCATCATGAAGAATGATGTGTGGGATATTGTTCCGAGACCAGAAGGGAAGTCTGTAGTGACTTCCAAATCATGCAACTGATGGAAGTGTTGAGAAGTACAAAGAGATATTTGTGGCCAGAGGATTCTCTCAGGTGGAGGGAATTAGTTATGAGGAGACATTTTCTCTAGTAGCCTGATACACTTCCATCTGTATAATCATTGCACTAGCCACATCCATGGGTTGGAGACTACATCAAATGGTTTTAAAGACAACCTTTCTCAATGGTGAAATTGAGGAAGAAGTTCACATCGAACAACCAAAAGGATTCATAATACATGAGAATAAATCTCATGTATGCAGGTTGAAGAAAGCCCTATATGGACTAAAGCAGAAACCTCGTGCTTGGCACAAGAAGATGGATGGATTCTTGATGAGTTTGGGCTTCAACAAGAGTGTTGTTGATCCAAACCTATATTATCATATTGTTGGTGATGAGTGCATTATTTTGGTACTGTATGTTGATTATTTATTCCTCACCAGTTCAGAAACTCTTAATGTTGAATGCAAGCGTGTATTAGCTTCTGAATTCAAGATGAAGGATCTGGGTATGATGCACTACTTCTTGGGACTAGAAGTATGGAAGTGGACTGATGAGATTTTCCTAAGCCAAGAAAAATATACAGTGGATATATTGAAGAAATTCGGTATGACAGACTGCAAATCCATGCCTACACCGATGGTGATGGATCTGAATAAAGTGAACAAGCCTTCTACTAGTTCAGGCAAGATTGATCCACATATTTATTGATAGCTAATTGGATCATTGATGTATCTGGTTAATACCAGACCTGATATATTCTATGCAGTGAATTTACTCAGTGAGTTCATGAGTCAGCCGAGACAGACTCACTGGATAGCAGCGAAGCATGTATTGAGATATCTACAAAGCACAGTTGGATATGGCCTGTGATATGCCTCCAGTGTAGAAATGAGATTGCAGGGATATGTCGATGCATATTGGGAAGGGAGCGCAGTGGACCGAAATATCACATCTTTTCGTTGTTTTACTTTGGGATCTGCCATGGTTTCCTGGTGTAGTAGGAAATAGAGCTTTGTGGCCTTGAGTACCATAGAGGCATAATACACAACATTATGTGTGGCAGTCTATGAAGAAATATGGATTCACAATCTCCTTGTAGATTTATTTGGTCATGAGATGGATTCCACTATTATCCATTACGATAAAAAAAGTTGTGTGAAGCTCTAAGATAATCTTGTGTTTCACGATAAATCGAAACACGTTGAGATCAAATACCATTATATCATAGATATGGTGCAGAGGAAAGAAGTACGCATGAAATTCCTTTATACACATGAGCAGATTGCAGATGTCTTCAACAAACCACTTGCCAGGATGAAGTTTGTGTACTTTTGTGAGAGACATGGTCTGGTGGAGAATGTCTCCCTAGCTGAGAGGGAGTGTTGTTGATTGCAGCTTCATGAGATATCCTCCAGATAATTCTCCTATGGAAAAAGTTGAGACATCTATGAGAGAGAGACCAAGTGTTTGGTGTGCCCATGTAATGGGTGTGCATTAGACTCTAGACTAAGTTGTGATGAAGTGAGGTATCTTGATTTGTACTCCTATGGATTGAGTTGAGTCAGCTTGAGATGGTCTCTTTCCTTGTACTCTTGTGGACTCATTTGAGTTGGCTTGAGATGGTACTCCAGATGATTCTCTTGTGGACTCCGTTGAGATAGAGATATGTTGAGTATGACATCCTTGTGGCTGAGCACAGGTGGACATGTCCCTAGTGGCTAAGCACTAGTGGACATGTGGATCCCTTGCTATATTTTCAGAGTGTAAGATTTACATGTAGCCCTAATTTATTAAGAACCAAATATCAATATAGCATAGAAAAACCTCAAAGAAAGTACTCAATGCCTTGAAAAAGAGATAATTTCAGATAATAAGCCTCTTCGAGGGGGCAACCTCCTTTTACTCCACTTAAATGTTCAAGTAAAAGATGATTCAAAATGAAAATGTCTCCTTGGTATATATAGGAGACTAGGAGGTATAATTACCACTAATGGCCTAAAGCCGACATAAATAAAAAAACATTACTAATATAATATGCCCCAATTAAGGGGTAATGAGCCACTATTAGGGCTTAACATGCCCCTCCCCTTGAGATAAGTGTTGTCCGCAACGCTTGAGTAACTCTGGATGCTTCTTTATAAAAGACTCATCTTCCCAAGTGGAATCTTCAGCCGGTAGTTTCCTCCATTTAATGAGATACTCTAAAATGGATCTATTCCTCAGCTGAAGAATTCTTGTGTCAGTGATGGCTTCAAGCTCCAATATGATTTTTCCTTCCTCATCAAGTTTTGGCAATATAGTTTGAACTGGGATCTTGTCGCCTATAACCTTCTTTAAGCATGAAACATGGAAAACTGGGTGTACTCGTGAAGATGCAGGCAACTCCAATTTGTATGCC